>OZ019968.1:35731940-36315042 GCA_963970395.1 Ephialtes manifestator
AAGACGATAGGTGGCAATTTTGCTTATTGCTAGAGCAACGTTTTGACCAAGTAAAATCTTCTTTCGATGGAAGTTTTGAATTAAATCACATCTCTTTTTCGGTTTATTAACTTCGGCATTTATTCTTCCTTCACATTTCGTTTTGCCTTTACACTTTTTTCCTTTAATGCAATTTTTTTTCCAAAATTTCTTCCCCCTAAATCATGTTTTTTTTCGTCTGGGATTTTGAACTGAACATTTTTACAGGCTTGCGAAGGCCCGTGTATTTCCAATACGAAATGGGAACGGCTGATACTGTGTCCCGCACAGTTGACTCATTGTTGAACGATTGGGCGCAGATTGTCCACTTGTATTCAATAGTTCAGGATCTCGCTGAGTACTTTAAAATGGAAAAGTATAATCTGCGAAATATGGTTAGCATCAAGTCATACAGTTACAGCAAATTGGTGCTAGCTTACGGGCCAAGTCGAGGTGCGATGGTCACTGTTCAGTGGAGCACCAATGATAAAGCGTTCAAACTAGTATTCGGAAAGAGTAAGTGAATTAAACCAACATTTTAAAATTATTTTCAAAATCAGATTTTTAATTTTTATTTTTATTAAAAAAATTAAATTCATTTAATAAAAAAAACGTAATTTTTTTATCAGGTCCGACAAATACGACGGTTAACGCGCATTCGCTTATGAAAGAACAATTGGAGGCTCATCTGAATCGTCACAGAAATCTCGCGCAGATTATTCACATTCTAAACGAAACAGTACAGCCGCTAATATCTATTAGCAAATTACCGACGATACCTCAGCTCGGTGTACATAATTCCGTAAGTGTACATTTTTCTTTAACTTGAGAATTAGGCTTATTTATAGCTACAAATTTTCCTCCGTCACTTATAACGAGATTTGCAATTGTAGAGGCCAACAGTTCCGGTTCAGACATTCACAATCATGCCGCAGTGCGTGACTTTAGTGAGAATCGCTTACCAAGGAATGTATTGCTTAGAACTAAGACTTCGCGGCGGCGGTTTAGTGAGCTTGAGAGATGGAGCGTACAGTCGATTCGATCGAAGTACCGTTGTCGATGAATTCACGCCAACACAGTGCCTAAAGGTAAGAAAAACGTGTTTTTTTTTTCAAGAAAATTAGAAAAAAAACCTTGCAAAATTGCTTTGTCGTGTATTCACATAATACATTATAACAATTTTCTTATATTCAATTTTGTTGCCTATTTTATACATTTTATAGGTCTTAGCATTTAAAATTAAAGTCTAATTTTCTGTTTAAATTTTTTATTTTACTTTATTGCCTATTTTATAGTTTTGCATATCATAAAATTGATTTTTAAATATTTTGTTTTATGGACATTTATAAATTATACTTATGTGTAAATTGTTTTTCTCTAGGCTTTCTTATCCAAGTACGTCGACGAGAGCGCGGTATTTCGTCGGAGATCGCAATCAGAGGACGACAATCCGCCTTCGCCGGTGACGATGGACAGTGACGGTAGCGGAGGAGTCGGTTTCATGAGCCATCATCGCGGCGGACCTCAATCGCCAGCGCAGCAACGTGACGGCTTGAGATTTCATCCTCCGCTTACACCACCTTCAGGCAGTAATCCTCACACTCCTGCGAGTCCTCACACTGCTAATATCTCGCAAGCCAGTCAGCATCAGAGTTTCGGCAGCAGTCCAGCTACTTCCTTCAATCTAGCTTCTCCACCTTCACTGCCGCCCAACACACCCAATATGTTGCCTCATCCGTCGCCCGGCTCCGGTCTCGTCGCTAACAGCCCTCTTAATCCGATGCACGTGCCTAGTCCGGCAGGTTTGATGCCTACGTCGTCGCCTGGACCTTGCAGTAACGTCCAAGTTGGCCACTCACCCGCGAGTTCTTTCATGCAAACGGGTAAGACGGTTTTTTTACGTTACAAAATTGTTAGGGACTCTTTTGCAACGAAATAGTGTCTCCAGTTTAATCGTTGGCTGTTCTAAAAAATTTGTAAAATGGTGCTAACGGCCTTCATGAGCTTTAAGAAAGTTGGAACGCTTCACATTAATTAAATCAGTGATACATTTTATTTAAACTTTTTTTTACACTTTCTGGTTGTTTGATTAATAATTTTGAGGTCTATTATAGCGAGGAACAGCTCATTTTGATTATTAGAAAATGCTTTACCGATTGACTGTTAACTTTTTTTTACAGCATTATATGTTAACAAGTTACAGTCTTTTTTATGCCTGATGTTAGGTTAGAACAGGAAAATCAAAAGGTAAAAACTTTTGAACAATTAAGACTATACGAAACATAGACAGGCAATTGATGAAGCATCTTCCAATAAAGAAAATGAGTTATTGCTCGTCATAATTCGACTGATATTATGGTTTAATCTTTAAAAACCTACGTGAAAATAACACGACGTCAATTTACTTTTGATATCACAGCTGTGAATGTATTTGTATATTAAGAACTAATATTGCAACGTGAGTAATACTTCGGAACAGTTTATTAAACCATCAGAAATAATAGATAAATGCTTTTAAAAACTAACTTAACGTCTCGTCTAGGAAATTTGCAAAATGAAGCAAAGCGTCTACAAAAATTTTAAAGGCTCTTTTTGAAAAATTTCCGAGATGGAGCAAAGTGTCTTCCAAAATCGTAATAGTCCTTCTAGAAACTTTTTAAAATGGGACAAATGTTCTCGAAAAAAGGTACTTTCAATTTCTCCCAAAGTAATATGCAAAAAATATTTCATGAAACATCATATTCCTCTTTAAAATCCTCTTTAAAAAATTGAGCATATACTTCTTGCATTGAAAAATAAGGTAAACGTACCAATGGTGGGACGTTTAAGGCGGTGTCTGTTTTGTATGACAATTCCCGCATGCATATATTAATTATTTTGCAAATGGTGGTAACGAATTGCAAGATTAGATTTTCTAGTTTCCAAAAACTATACAATAAAAATATTTCTGATTGTTTGATAAATAGTTATTGATTTAAACGCTGAAAAGTGCAGATGTACCAGTGCCGGGACGGATCTTTTTGTGCATGTCCCGCTGCCGGGACACCAAATGTGCGTATCGGTGGACATCTACAAATTTTAATGCATCTGCTTGAAAAGAAATGCCAAAAAATGTGCGGTACACATATTTACACCTATGATGCAATAAATAAAACATATATGTTTATAAAATACATATATATATTTTAGTAAATTATCAATGAAGTTTTTGCTACTGCATAACCCAACATCCGCGTCAAAATGTCAATCGTGCGATTGTGTCCCGGCTCTGGTTCGCAGCGAGATTGCTTACTACTTGCCCCAGTCGCGGAACATACGTTGGACAGTGGTGCCAACGTATATTCGGTCAGTTCCAATAACGGGACACAAAAATTACGAGTTTTAAGATATTGTACGTAACATTTGACAGTGTAATCTTAAACTTTAAGAATTTCTGAATTTGAAATACCTATGGAAAGTCTCGAACGAACTATAATCTCCGGGGTATCATATTAATGATTATTCGGCTCTCCTTAGCTCATTGGTTTAGGGATTTGCTGAAAAAGCTCGAACACCATAGATCCGCTAATATACTTATTATTTACATTTTCAATTTACGATGAAAAACATGAAATCTTTTCACGTATGTTAATTATATATAACAGATACAATTGGAAAAGTTATTTTCTAATATTTTATCCATTAAACTGTTAGTATCTACAAATATCCCTTTAGTGTCCCTCAATTGGGACCTGTCCCACCATTGGTACGTTTACCTTAAATAGCGGGCGGTACATAATGTTTTCTCAACATTTTTGCCGTAATTGTTAGTTGTAATGGGGTTTTTGAAGCTTTGGATCTCATGCATTAATAAAAGATTCTAATAATTGAAAATAATTCTTTTCGAAATAATTCAATGTAATCGAATAATCAGTTTCACCATTTTTGTGGTGAAACTGATTACTTCACTATGGACGCCCGCTACGCTGGTGTCAGAGAGGCAGATATCAATTGTTTTCCGTGCAAGACAAATAATCAACGCGTTGGTGCGAGAAAGCGCGATAACCCAGAAATGGCATGAGTCAGAGAAAGAACAGATACTTTCTCTGATGATATCTAAAAGATAAAGTAGGCAATCGACTCGAAATTTGGACAAAAGTTGGGAAAGAAAATTCTCTTCTGGACACAATTTTTTGGCTTTTTTTTTCATTTCATCATCTATGAACAACTTTGACATTGAATATTCTCGAAGTAGATTGTAGATTCTGCAGATTCAAATTCTGCAGAAAATTTTAAAAATTATTGCCGAACATTCTATAAGAATTTCAGAACGATGGCACTTAAAGTGCATCGTTCATAGGAACACCGTAATTTCTGATACAACTCGGTAAGGAAGGCGAGAGATTAATTGGAATCGATTTTTCTTTGATTTTTATAGGCCATATAGACGGAAGTCCTTTTCCCTCGTCGCAGAGCATGGCTTCTCCTGCAGCTTCGAACTGGCCGGGTTCGCCGAGCGTTCCGCGTCCCTCCCCCGCGAGACCCGGTCAGAGCCCCGGCCATGCGGCACTCCACAGTCCACAAGCCTCGGATCATAGATCGGGTAGCCACATATCAAGAGTTCTGCCACAGAGATCATGGGCCGGAGCTGTGCCGACTTTGCTCACTCATGAAGCTCTTGAATTATTATGTTGCCCCTCGCCACATCCCTCCGGGCTTGCGGGACCGGATCTATCGCCACTCGAGCGATTTTTGGGATGCGTTTATATGCGCAGACAGCTGCAGCGATTTATTCAGACCGAAGATTGCGTAAGTTTTCTCATAATAATACAAATCTTAATTTAAAGCTTATTTATGATACATCAATTTTTATGCTTAAGTATAAATTTTTATTGTCGTAGTTTATTTTCCAAAGTTTAATAAAAATTTGAACTTATATTTTTTTATATTTTATTATGAAATATAAATAATACGTTACTTTAAATTATTATTTAATTTTTTTAAAAATTATTTATGAAATATCAGTCAAATTCAAATCTTTGTCATCTTTTGTTTAACATAGGTGAAGAATTTTTTCAAATTTGTGCGTTATTCTCTTTGCAGCTTACAGCGATCAACAGCACGGAACCTGGCGTGGTTCACTTCCGAGTTGAGACCTTACAGTGTCGAGTCGGCTTGAATCCGCAACACTTTCAATCGCTCCATATAAAAGTGCAGCCGCTACCAGAGCACAACGACCAATGGACTCTGGAGGAACTTCAGGTAAAAATTAATAGCCAACTAAAATTTTTTCGATTCTTCAATATTTCTTGCATAAAATCCGTTCTTTTTGTCATTAGGTTATAGAAAAATTCTTCGACACTCGGGCAGCCGCGCCTCCGTACAAGCCCAACACTCTCTCCGGATTCGGAAGAATGCTGAACGTTCCATTCAACGTATTAAAGGATTTTGTGCAAATAATGAAACTCGAGCTCGTTCCTGGCCTCGTTCAGCAACAGCAGATGAAGTGGTCTGTCCAGTGGTGCTTACGAATACCTCCTTCGGCCGCTCCGATCGTTCCTATTGGCCAGGCAGCGGTTCTCGTTTGTAGAAACAAGATTTTATTCTTCGTAAGTATATCTATAAATTTATAAGCCATTCCAACGATTCAAAGCTCCAGGGAGATTTATCTTTCGGTTCTAATGTCTACTTAGACTATAAATTTGTCTGGGCTTTTTTTTACAGCTTCAAATAACCCGAATTGGCGTTCCTTACCACGGAGAGCCGGCTTCTTTAATCCTTCCATTGATATACGACGTTAGTACGAACTTGACTCAGCTCGCGGAAAAAAGAGATCCAAGCCCGGCCTCGGCGAACACTGCAGCGTCTCTGCAGCTCAAAAGATTCGCCGAATATACGGCGAACCCTTCAGAGTGCTCACTTTTCCCTGCTGTACGAGATCTCCTCGTAAACCTCACATTGCCGTCTGAACCTCCAAGTATATCTCAGGTAAATTAGTCGAAATTTAGATATTTTAAATGCGTTTGATACACCTATTAAAACAATTTTTTTATTTATGTAATTTTTCATTGCTTTTCCTAAACGTTAAACA
Source organism: Ephialtes manifestator (assembly GCA_963970395.1). Taxonomy (NCBI): domain Eukaryota; kingdom Metazoa; phylum Arthropoda; class Insecta; order Hymenoptera; family Ichneumonidae; genus Ephialtes; species Ephialtes manifestator. The sequence goes on from OZ019968.1 coordinate 35,738,029, forward strand.
GACTTCCGCTCCATTGCACAATTCATATCTTACATCTATTCCGCTTTATGATCTTATAAACCTATTCCTTATTCTCTGACTGCTTTTTTTTACTTTCACTATCGGAGGACATGCCTCATCAACTTCACCTTTTCTTATTTCTTTATTTCTTCTTTCTACTTTTAACATTTCATTTACCTTTTACTTACATATCTCCAACTTTCTCCTTCATCAGACTTCCGTTTGCTCCGATCACTCCATTCCTTTAAATGTATTATACAAATTTCATTAAGGTTTCATACAATTTGCAAAATTTTAGCAATGATTGCTTTCATTACAATTTATATAGCTATTTAAAAGATTAATTGCGTTAAAATCCTAATTTCTCAGGTAAATTGGTAACATTTTCTCGCTATTATTCTACACTGTAAAAAATTGTTGTTTGAAAATTAATATACAGTATATAAAGATCGGATGCATATACCGTTATATTAATTTCCAGATGCATTCGTCATTGACAAATACAATATTTGTATATTAAAATGAAAATTACAATACTCAAGCACTGTAATTTTCAAATACTTGTATCGGAGAATTCTCATAGTATTCTTAAATTGACAATAAAAGTATATTAATATGAAATTCATATACCCGTTTCGTAAATCTCATATCGTTTTGTATATTAAATTCTCTTGCATTTTTAACAGTGTAACCCTTTCAAGCTAATCATTTAACACAGTCTTTAACTTTACTATCCTAATTTCATTAACATTCCCAGTAATTCTGTAAAATTATGATTTACATACATATTAAAACAGTTAATAGAAACAAACTTGAAACATAAATTGCAGCAATTGTTCCTTTCATCATCTTTTATATAGCTTTTTCAAAGATTAATTGCGTTAAAATCCACACTTTTTTTCTTAAAGGTCGTAGCATCACCAGCTGGTGGACAAGTGACGCCAACGCAACAGATACAAAGTCCAGCGATGCAGATGCACTCGCCAATGGCTGGAGGCCAGGGTCCTCCACAGGGGCCTTACGGTATTCAAGGTATGCCTTCGATTGGGATGATGGGTGGACCTCCGCAGTAAAAGCATCGTCGCGCCCCTTCTTCGAATTACCTAAATTGGAGTGAAAGGGCAAGCCCGGAAGTTTTGGAAAGCAATATTTAGAAAAGTTATGATCAGACCCACGGCATTGCCGTCTAGTTTCATTAAATATATTTGTATCTGAAGAAAACTTAATTTCAATGAATTGAAAAACACGATCGAATCTGTGCCGACGTTTTAACTATACGCAGCTACACAAAATTGTGAAGCGTCGAGAATCGTCTTCAATTTTGTTGTCGGGTTATCGTCGCACAGGCCTTGTAAAGATAATTGTATCGGGAACAGACGGAATTTAGACAGGAATTTGTAAGAAATAACTCTCCGTTTCTCACCTTTAAGAATAATATAAAAACGTTTTTTTATTTTTTATTCCGTGTGTACAGTTTTTACAAAAGAACATTTAATAACCTTAACAAAAATCAATCATACTTTATTACTGTTATTATTAGGTATATTATATAATTGCTAATTATATAATATCAATAATCGATCGTTTGTACGATTACGATTTTTTTTTCTTTCAGGTGTAAAATATATACATTTTAGGTCGGATAGTCAGTCTCTGTATAAAGATGTGAATATATTTGCGTAATAGCGCGCGTTAGTTTGCGCTACAACACCAATTTGTCCCTCGTGCGGAATTCGGACTCTAGATTTGAACAATGTATTTTTTAGCAGAAGTTATTTGACGCACTATCGTCCGAGACTTACAATAAATACAAGTACTATCAATATATGCGTCATTAGCTGTTGCATTGGTTTCACGCTCTATTGCTCTTTCTCATCGTTATAACATCGTGACGTCCGATTACTCGTTTTTTAAATTCTTGCCTTTTTCTTCTTTATTTTGCACATTTCCGAATTCGTAAAACTAAAAAAAATCGCCACTCAAATCACTTTTGGCTTTTCGCAGGGCTTTATTTATATAAAAAAAAATAATAATTTCTTTTTTCAACAGACAATAGATTCCAACGAAGACAATTTCCGATTTGATACAAAACTTATAATTTCAATCTTAACGGAAATCTATGAACTATAGAGATATTTGTTGTACAGTAAACGATGATGAACGAAGGCTCTATCAGATAGCATTTTTTCCCATATGTGAACGATCATTTGTATCGATATCTTTCAACCTTGAATTTTTAAATGCTTAAGGATTTTTTTAAACTAAAAACTGAAAAAAAAACAAAAACTGCACTGACAATTGAAAGGCGAATGTAACGCGCCATATCACGTAAGGAATAAAATGCTATAGAAAAGAAACCCTTTATTTTGTACACTTAGAGGTACGTGTGACGAATACTGTGTGAGAATTGACGACAAATACAGAAAGAAACAAAATAAATACGATATTCATAATGCAATCCATGCAAATGAAAACGGGGAAGGAGCATCCGTATGTCTATGCAATGTAAATCTATACATGGAGCAAGCTCTCTGAAAAATCAGCCGGGCAGTCGCGCTCCGAAACTTTAGCCGGAGATCTTGCGTCTCAAAAATGTCCTCTTTACGAATATAATTATATATATGTATTTATATATAAAACGATTTTACACAAGATACAACTTTGAAGGAAAGATGAAAAAAAAATTGTTCTTTTTTCGACCGGTAGAGATCACAGAACCCCGTATGATTATTAGTAGTAGCTTGTGTTTATACTACAGAGATAGACTGAACGTTTATGAGGATTCTGTGGGTCTTGGGATTATACTTCCCTTTCCCCCTACGCTCTAGCTGAATCGATCGTGAACGAAGCTAGGACGGCGCGGGCAGAGGCTCCGTTTTCCAGCCCCTGTGTCGTCTATTTATCGTCTGATCTGTTTCGTTTCTAGCGATCCGATGAGAATACCGTACGAGAGATTTTTCGTTCGAGGACGATCGCCGTGGGCTTTGGGCCAGCCTAGGGTTCGGCTAGCATAGTGTTTTTCAAGCAAGCAAGGCACAGGACCTCTACGGGCTCTCTCTCTCAACGTGCGAATGCTAGGAGGCACTACTCAACAGATCCATGCTCTTAACGCCTCGTCAGCAGCAGCACCAACAAGTTAACACTGTAATGAAAAGTTCTAGAGTGCACGGCATCGACAACCAGTATAATTAAACAACAACGAAATAAAAAGGGAAGTAATTGTTAATTAGCTGGCTAATCACCAATTGTGCGAAGTCAACAGCCGATTTTACCACTTCCGCTTCACCGAAGAGAAAATATAGTCTACATAGTGCTCTTTTGTTATTCAGAGAAAGAATTTTTACCCTCGCCAAGTTATTTATTAACGTTTTGAAACATTGAAATGTTAGATACTGACAGAGTGCGAATGAAAAGGAAGCTTAGATCGTGAACTGCTTTTTTTAGTGACAAGGCGGTGGTAAAATTGGCACCGATTACTTCTCATCCTCTTCCCGAACGGTTCAATTTTTTTTTAATATTCAGTACAGTAAATTATTTAACACGAACTTTGGGAATGTGTTGCGAGCATATATTTTGTAATATACTCTCGAAAAAATCGAAACGGACGGACCAAGAGTTTCCTCGTATGCTATGTATATTCGTTACCAAGGAATGGGCGATATTCGAATAAAGTTTTATTGAATATTCTATTTAGATCGATTGACGGTAATTCTTAAAAACGAGCTGACATTTTTTTTTTTAGATATTAACTTTTTTAAATTGTGTTATTTTATTGAAAAAAAAAAATTAATTTAAGTTCTGTCGAAAATTATTTTGACTTGATCTTTAATCGAATGTCGCTAATTCGTAACTCGTTGACAACGAGATTATTGTGCGTGCAAAAATGACTGTAAAATATATATCCAAGTTGTCGCGGGTGATGACTTGTGTACAAAAATCAAAGACCGAGAAGCCTAGGCGTAACAGCGTAAAATCTCGATTCGAGATTTAATGAAACGAATAAATGATAATTCATTAGTCGGCAATAAAGAGAACTTAAAATTAAGATAAGTGTGCTTTTTTTTCTCTTTAGTTAAATAAGCGGAGACGACAGTTTTGTATAACGTCGCTTAGATTTTTATGAAATTTCGATCGTTCAAGAGCCTTTGGCAAACCCAAACCGAACGATCTCTTCGATGCATTCGTGTATAAGCCGATTAGTGCCAACCTGCTCCCAATTAATCAGAACCAGCGTACATACGTTCCACAAACGGAGCTAGCAACGGGGAAACGAACAGCCAATTAATTTCCGTGCTTCCGACGAGCCGTCAGCAGTCAGAATTTTATATCTTCAGTTTTCTTTTCTTTTTATACATCAAACTGTCGTCCGATCGCCGAATGATGTCTCGGCGGATAAGCCGCTGAGAATCACCGAATCGAATCAAGTTGGCATGCAGGAATTCACAGCGAAGCAATAATTCATGCCTAAATTTAACGTTTTAACGTGAAGTAAGTTATTATTTAAACGTGTGGAGAACTCTCGGAGGTACGAGAGAGACGATCGGGAGTTCTGCGACGCCGAAGAGACGGAGATAGCCTCTGGCTCGGCGAGGGTCAACTACCAATTGACACCTTCACCTCGTTCATTCTCGAGAGAGACTATATACCTCACCGAACCGCCATCCACAATTCACCGTCACCACAATAGCACCGATTCACCAGGCCTGCCTCGACGATACGTCAACGCAAGCTAGAAGAACGTACTCCGTAAATGGTCTTTAAAACAGTTATTCTTCTCTCTCTACTTAGTTTGTCAGTTTCGGAAATCTCGGATAGTCCTTTGATACAATTAGAACAAGCGGAGCATTCTAGTCGAGTTAATTCGTTTTCGAAGTTTTATTTATCAGAAATTTTTATCAGCTAAGAGCAGCCGGCGAGACGAAATCACTTAAAGCGACGTGACGCACCGACTGAAAGATCATTAAGGCCGATTTATGAGTGAGTAATTTTGGGGAAAACGGGAATTTTTATGCTCTTGAGTAATTTCGCTGGGAAACGCAATTTGCTCTAGCTCGTAATTTTAGTTTAGTCGATCGGTTCGGTCGTATCGCCTTAAGAGTTCTGGAAGATTATTTGTTATCCCGTCAGCCAGTTTTGGTCCTTTTTTAATGCAAAAGCGAATAGTCATTAGAAAGATTCGACTCTTCGACAGAGATTGGCAAAAATAGTTACTACGAAATACGCACTTTTTCAATCTCATTCAATTGTATTATCATTCTTTTTATTAATCAATTTATTAAAGAAAGGTCCGTGACACATAACTGCAGTTTATCAATTTTCAAATAACGTTTGCACTAAATTTAGTGCCAAAAAAAATATTACCATATTAAAGGCTGACCAAAAAGGATAAAACATACAGTGATTTAGCACACAAATAACTTTTGTAAAGGAATTAATAATGAATAATCCTAAGCAAAAATGACGTATTTCAAAGCGACTAGAAATTCCTATCTCTTCTCTTCGACTCGGAGAATATTGTCGCATGCACGAGCGGTACACGAATCTCGATAACCGTCCAATAGTGTAAGTTACGCAAATATAACTGACAATAATAATTCTATATATATATATATTTATATAAGAAAGATATATTTAAAAAATGCGTATATACTTTTGATATACACGAGTTGGCATGTTTTGTTTTGTTTTTTTAATTAATTAATAGGCGGTACGTGGCTAGCGTTGTGATCGTGACTCATGTTACCGCCGAATCGGGTGTGCTCAACGTGTCCGTACGTATTATTGCACGACGTGCGTCCACGGTCACGCGGCAAACGCCAAGTCCGACACAGAGAGACTGTGTTCTCGGTTTACTCGTTGCCGGGTGGCTCTACGCATCGATAAACTGCAAATTCAATGTCGCAATCTGTGAAAACGCGGATAACCGGCGTCGGGAGAAGGCTGGATTAATCTGGACTCGATCGGCTCTAGATTAACGAGTACCGATCGTATCTTTGGCACGATACTTATTTTTGCTCTCTTTTTTTAGCTTTTCTCTTTTTTTTTTCTTTTTTTTTTCGTTTGTAATTTAGCTTATAGCGATTTAACTTTTCACATTAATTTTATAAATTAATAGTCAACTTTAATTCCGAGCCTACCATGTTGCGGGCGCCAGTAGCAGCACGCTAGATACAGCGCCAGGAATATCACGAGAAGATCAACAAACACCAGGGAAGCCGCCACGCCGATTACTATCGCTGCATTCTTCTCCACGGACTCGATTATCACTTGATAGCATCCCTGAAATATTAATTATTAGTTACGGATTTGTGCTACAAAATAGTGAAACGCAGGCTCGTGCTCTTGAGAAATTCTAGTGGGTAACACAATCTAAGAAATAATGGTGGACCTGACAACTATTAAATGCTAGTTAGAAGTTAATGTGAATATAACTGTTTTTTGTAATTACATGAACTTCTAACTCGTTATATTAACGATGAAGAAAGTTAAGCAAATTTTACGCATATATTAGCAACGAAAAATTCGATCAAGACTTTAGTATTTAATGAAAAGGGCGGAATTGGGAAAAATATCAACGTCATTGGAGATATTAAGAATATTGATTTGGTATAATAACAGAGACGAAAAACTATTGAGGAATTGGTAAAAATAATTCAATGATTTTTCGAGGCTATTTTTCTGAAAATGTTTGTCTAATGACCTCGAAAATTCTTATGCACGCTTTCTACAACAATCTTTTATGATCATATCTCGAAATAAATAAAAAATGGACTTCCGAAATGATTAGTCAATTATTTAAAAAAATATGTACTCGGGAAAATCAAAGAATTCATTTGATATAATAAAAATGTTGTATAGAATTTGTTAATAAATTTGTTTTCACTGATTTATGAATAACTATTTGAAATTATTACTATTGCAAAGTTTCCAGCATTTTCATAGACATTAATGCTTTTTAGATTTTCCATCCTTAAAAGGAGGTCTAAAAATTAAAAGTTGCCTGACCTACCAGAATTTCGAGCAAGATCATAACAAATGTTCTTTTTCTTCTTTGAATTAGTTGATTTTGCTCGACGAATAATCATTATACTACTGAAAACGATATTTGCATCAAATTAATCCGAATTATAGACTTTATGTATAACACATTTACTAGATAATTGACAAATCATATAATCGAAAAAAAATTAGCTATTGATTTTTAAAAAACCATTTTTTTTCTTGGAATTTTATCGTTCCTGAAGCATTGGACTTGCCTTGTAAGTATTAGTATCCGTAGGATTGGCGACGCAGAGTGGATCTTGTGGCACACCATTTTCCTGTATACAGCAAACTTCTGGAACCCTTTTACCGCTGATAGTCCAGTTGGCGCTTCTCTCGAAGTCCCGGTAGCTTTCAACGCCGCAGCAGGACATCTAAAAGTGAATCAATCGTTAGCGAATTAATTACCACAGCTTTTACACGAGAATTGCGGAAATCTCGACAGGAATAGAACGAGGAAGCTGTAAAACAGGCTTCTCGGCTATCAGCAAGTTTAATAATGCTATTAATTAAGAAACGGCATCACCTGGCTCATAACGCCGTTCCATGCGGCCGTCAGGGTCTCGGCTTTGTCCTCGTTTGATGTGTAATAGTATAGAGTCGATTTCAGGATAGATTGTGTACCTATTGCAGCCTGAAAACAAAAAAAAATGTTGAAATTATATTTGCCTGCAAACTTTGATATCTGGAATGGTTATTAGAAATATTTAACTCACATCTCCCTTGAGACCGAACGCCAGGCCAACGACAATGCACTCGAGGACCAGGACAGTGAGCTTAAGGATTCCGTACTGAAAAATGTGAAGTAAAAAAATGACACGCGGTACAGATGATGTTACGGAATTTTAACAAGAAATAATCGGTTGTTTGCGTTACTTAAAGCATCATAACAAACGTATTTCTACTATGGAACAGACTTACGACGCAGAGAAGACATCGGGACTCGAACATCGCACCGCAGTAACCCAGGAAGCTGACTATAAATGTCAAGGCTCCAGCGGCGATTAGCAAGAAAGCTATAATCTTGATCACATCCGCATTGGTTTTTGACTGTAATGAAAAAGAAAAAGAAGGAGAAATTAGTAAGGAAATAAGCGGTTTTCCTGTAATATAAAAAATAAATAGAAATAGATGGTTTCTTGTGTTCATAATTAATTGGATACAGAGTTGTAAATCCCCATTTATTCATGAGATATAGTTTACAGTACAATTTGTTTTGTAATTATGATTTCATAATAAAAATATGGAGTGATTATAAAATAGAGTGTAAACATTTGAATAGCTGAAAAAGAATACTAATTTTCGCTTTAATATTGCAAGAAATAGCGGAAAAAATGGAAGAAATAAGTAATGCATTACTTATTTTTTTCCATTTTTTTCAAAAGGATTATCGTGAATTTTTATTGAAAAATTAATTTTTGCAGCCATTCCAAAGTTTAATCATCGTATTACAATCGCTACATGTTATTATTATAAAATCATAATTATAGAGCTGACTGTATCATCATCATCATTATTTCTATAAGTATTAGGCATTTACAACTCTGATTGGATATAATAGCGCTTCAATCAATACTTCAAACGAAGCTAGTGACTATTTTTAAATTACTACCCCCAAAAGAGTAAGTTCAAGTTATCAACAAAGCCAGGAATAACTATTTTTAAAAACGCTGTTTATAGTCTTGATTATATAGTCTAACAAGACTATACAATCGATCATATAATCAGAACCTCGTCGTCCCACTACCCTCATCAGAAAAAAATATTCTATACCGATTTGTTGTTTTAAGTTCCAAGCTTATGCAGATCTCTTAATTAAGTATTCCCTATTTCTCTACAACAAGCTACTCAATGGATTAATTAATCTTTAAGGCATAGCACGCGTTGCTATACAGGTTCATGGCAGAGTTGGGCAGCAAAAATTAATTAGGTCAGAAAGTACTGCTTTAATTACAATTACTTTCAGTAATTGTATTGGATTTCAAATTAAATACAATTACTTTCAGTAATTGTATTGGTTTTCAAATCAAATGCAATTACATTTTGTAATTGTATTGGATTTCAAATTAAATACAATTACTTCCTGTAATTGTATTGGTTTTGAAATCAAATAAAATTACTTTCAATAATTGTAATTTTTTTTATTAAATAAAATTACTTTCAGTAATTATAATTTTTTAAGTTCATTAGAATTACCGAAAGTAATTTTGTCCAATTTGATTGTAATAACCGCGATAAATTATAGCATTTTTCCTCAGAATACAGAGTGTAAAGGTACACCGAGTTACCATGAGTGCGAGTGAGAAAGCGCAATGGTGGTCGCAGTGGAGCAAGAGAGAAAGACAAAATCGTGTAACACATCACGTTAAACTAATATTTCAGGAACGTTTGACAAATGAAAAGTAGGGTTCTGAGGCGCGAGCGTCGCGTAACAGGGATCCGTCAACTGGGCGTCAAAATGCTACTGCGTCTATTGATAGCGTATAATAGGGATTTCTGTGGTCGATACTAGATATTTATTAATCGACGGATGAAAATATTTCAGATTATACGAACAAATAATTGATATAATACTCAGGTTTCTCACGTAACTCTTTCAAATTGCCGGTGTACATAAGTATTTGAAGGACCAATTACATATGCGGAATGACGAACTTTATTCCCCTTCTCTCATATACACGCTGAAGCGCCCGTGTCTGCTTAACTCTAGTCGCTCTTAAAAAAATCAGTGGGCAAACTTCCAGCAATTGTATTGGATTTTAAATTAATTACAATTACAATTACATTTTGTAATTGTAGTGGATTTCAAATTAATTACAATTACATTTTGTAATTATATTGGATTTCAAATTAAATACAACTACATTTTGTAATTGTATTGGATTTCAAATTAAATACAATTACTTCCAGTAACTTGTATTTTGTAATTTTCCATTACAATTTTGCTCAACTCTGGTTCATGGGTTATATATGGCTTCCATAATTAGAGGATAATATTCATTCCTAACATTTTATTTGCCTTCAGAGAACTTGCTGTGATGAAGGGTCATTTCATAGATCTGAAACTCAATCAAATAAGCCATTAAATTTTCCTTTGGTATGTCCAGTTCAACAATAGGACCAGGCCAAATCTTAGCTATTCTCGAGTCGAGCAAAATTCTTGTTGAGGTATTGCATTATTGCGTAGCTAGGACCTCGGTGTGTGAATCCCATCCGCTTTTAGTATAAGTAATATGGTGGATATAGCAGTGGAATCTAATTACAGTGAAGGAGAGGAGCCGCTGTCTCGTGTATTCCAAATGGCAAACCACCCGATGCGTAAAAGGGATTGTGACAATCGGCTTTCGCTAGACAAACCAACAGCAGCCGGCAATGGCAAAGGAAAGCCAGCTTGTATTACAGCGATTCTCTAGAACGATATCTCCAGTGTCTCGAGCTGTCGCCTGCACACGCCTCACAGATTCTTCCACCGTTTCCACGATGATACACAGATATTGTGCCGTGGTTTCCAAAGGAAAGGAAGACTCTGAGGGAGAAAGGCTTTGACGAAGATTATGCAGATGCTTTTTTTATGTTTAAACGAGTTTTCAAGACAGGCGGTTAAAGGAGAAGCGCTCAGAGCTCGATGATAGCAAGCTTATTTTCTGCTGAGACTAGATATAGGTCGAATCCGAATGTGTAGATTTTTTTGATAGTTCAAATCATGTTTACGTAAGATTCAGAATTTTACAAACAGGATCTCACGTTTCAGAAATAGGACTGCGAATAAATATTTAGAAGTTAGAAGAAAAATTAATTACGTATTTTCGCAATTATTTTTAGGAAATTAATTTCGATCTAATTAATTTGCAGAGCAAACCATTAATTATGAAATTAATGGTTTGCTCTGGTTTGTAGAGCTTTTTTGTTTTCGTCGAGATTAAATTTAGGCCGGATCTTACGTAGACTCCTGAATTGCCAAAATTGTATCTACTTAAGGGCTTGGATCTTATCAATAGGAACCCAAGTTTCTTTCGAAAAATTTTCAAATACGGTCTTAGGACTCATAGGAGAAATTAAATAAAGGTTTGAAAGCTATCCCAAATAATCATGGGATATTCCACACAGGATTTTATATCAAAAGTCGGGGTAAGCAACTCGACGTCAAGTTAAAAAAGAAATCGTATATTTTACACTGAAAAAAAAATGTCATTCATTCAATAAATCCATCGTTTGTGGGCTGCCAAAAACAAGCTTTATCAATTTAATTTGAATTCTAATTCCTCCAATTCCATACGAGGTCGAAACAATAATTCTAAAATAAGCAAAATAATATTTTATCATTTCAATGTTAAATGGGATTGAACGAATAAGAACTAGAGTTAATTCAAAAATACTTCTTTTGGCGCCGATAAGAACTAGAGTTAATTCAAAAATACTTCTTTTGGCACCAATAAGAACTAGAGTTAATTCAAAAATACTTCTTTTGGCGCCAATAAGTACTAGAGTTAATTCAAAAATTCTTCTTTTGGCGCCAAAAGAAGTATTTTTGAAAACTCTAGTTCTTATTTTGCTTATTTTAGAATTATTGTTTCGATCTCGTTTGGAATTGGAGGAATTAGAATTCAAATTAAGTTGATAACGCTTGTTTTTGGCAGCCTGCAAACGATGGATTTATTGAATCAATGACTTTTTTTTTCAGTGTAAGATTGAATTTACCCTATCTTGGCAATATTCGATGATGATGATCCATTTTTTATCTTTGGAAATATATTTTCTTGGCACATTTTTGATCTTATCATATATTTTTTTCAATAATCAATAAAAAAAAAAAAGATTTTTTCTCTAATACGTTTTCGTTTCTATCGAGACTAAATGTTGTTCGGATTCTACGTAGATGCATTTTCAAAATTGCATCTACGTAAGATAAAAAATTGCACACATGGGATTCCATGTTTTCTATAAGATAAGAGAATTGCCATGAATATTTGGCAGATATTTCAAAGGATATTTAATTTACGATTTTATTTTCCATGGGATATAAAATCTTCTGTACCAGTCGATCAAGATTTAATTTCGTCTCTTGGCAAAAATTTTCGCAAGGCATTACTGCTGTTGTTAGTATCTCACGAATATCCTGCGAGCTGGCATCACATTTTCTAGATTGATTTCACGCTGTGAGACGTAATAGGAAGAAAAAGAAGAAATACAAGGATGGGAAAAAACTCGTCGTCGTCGAGCCCACCTGTTGAACAAGACCTCGGACTCAACACCTGGTTAGCGTGTCACGAGACACCAATTGGCTTGAACACTAGCGATTTGCCACCCACGCAGATTCCAGCATAAAACAAGAGTCTCGTTAATGGATGAGTATCTTGCGTAGGTATATCGTGAGAGATTGTTAAAAAAAATATTGTGGGTAGTTTGTTTTGGTATAAAGATATAGCGAATCATTAAGAGATCGACGATAGCACCTTTATCGCGGCGCCGCCTTAATAACGGTGACATTATTTCAATTATTAGGCATCTGTTGGTTTTTTTATATTCCACTCCATCTTATCGTTCGATCGTAAGTTTCGGCAAAAAACCCGACAGTTATTTTTTTAATGCATTGAGAACATTTTCGCAATCCTCTAAGGAAATTTCAGCGACATTTTATAAATATGAATAAACCCTTATTGACCCTTTTCTACCAGACATTTGAGACTTTCTGCAATAAAGAATTTTGTTACATCAACTGGTTATACTGAGAGCGAAAAGCATTTAGTATTTCAAAAATGAGGCTTCGAAAGCTCTAATTCTTTCACTGGGTTTGATCAGAAAGGAAAGCAATACTTTCACTAATTTTTGTCAAAATAAATAAATGTCGGTAATTTATAGAAAATTTAAAAGGATTGTAGGTATTTGGAAATCAATAGTATCATCAATAAGAAATATTTTTCAATGCGTTTTTTAGGCTTTAAAGATCCAGGATTGTTTTGTAAGCAATTTATAAAATTACCATATATGGTATAATTAATTTCATAATAATGAATTGCAGTGCTTACAGAAAAATTCTTAATCTTTGAAGTAACAGCAGAAAAGTACATTGTTCATAAAGTTTCAAAAATAATTAGCCAAAAAACACGCCACTTTTTTTTTAATGCATTAAGTACATTTCCGCCTTACTTCAAGAAAATTTCATTGATATTTGATAAGAATAATACTTTCTTAACAATTGTTTAAAAATATCAATGCGTTCGTAGATATATCGTGAAATTGTTAAAAAAGTATTATGGGGCGTTTGTTTCGCTATAAAGATATAGCCAATCGTTAAGAGATCGACGATAGCACCTTTGCCGCGTCACCGCTTTAAGAACGTTGACATTATTTCAATTATTAGGCACCTGTTGGTCTTTTTTATACTTCACTCCATCTTATCGTCCGATCGGAAGTTTCTTGATTAGGTTGAAAGCTTTTGGAGTGGCGAAAAATCAGAGGAACGGAAGAAGATTGATTGATCCTATCGATCGAAGTCGTCTTCGTGTTTCGAGGCTCTCGTGCCAGATATAAATGGCGGTATAAACGCACTTGGATTAAAGTGCATGCTATACACGTGCTTATAATAAACGCTATAGAGATATTCCGTTTATAGGTCAAATATAGACGTCCAAGAGTTGGTCACGTATAAAAGTTACGTTACAATAACAAGCACGTGAGGTAGGTCAGGTCAGGGGCCAGAGGTTGCGCTTTGGAGTAGTGAACGATCGATCTTCACCTCCTTAACTTTTCTTTCACTTACAATGATAAGTCTATTAAGGCCGTGAGTGTTTCTAATGTGTATAGAGAAAGAAATGTTTCTCAACTTAAAGGATGACTTCATATGTACTTTTGCAATCAAGAGTTTCGAGCATTTTGCTTCAGTACAGAAATTTTTATAAGAGAAGAGAAAATTCTGAAAAAAATTGATGATGTTATTGAGGATATTAAGAACACTGATTTTATATAGTAAATAATGTCGAACAATTGTTTATAAATTTACGACTTCTATCGAACTCTTTTTTTTAATATAACATATTTAAAAAAATTTGAAATTTTTGTAATAATTTTGAAACTTTTATTTTGAGTAGTGAACGATCGATCTTCACCTCCTTAACTTTTCTTTCACTTACAATGATAAGTCTATTAAGGCCGTGAATGTTTCTAATGTGTATAGAGAAAGAAATGTTTCTCAACTTAAAGGATGTCTTCATATGTATTTTTGCAATCAAGAGTTTCGAGCATTTTGCTTCAGTACAGAAATTTTTATAAAAGACAAAATTCTGAAAAAAAATTGATGATGTTATTGAGCATATAAAGAACACGGATTTTATATAGTAATAATGCCGAACAATTGTATATAAATTTACGACTTCTATCGAACTCTTTTTTTTCATATAACATATAAAAAAAAAATTTGAAATTTTTGTAATAATTTTGACACTTTTATTTTGAGTAGTGAACGATCGATCTTCACCTCCTTAACTTTTCTTTTACTTACAATGATAAGCCTATTAAGGCCGTGAGTGTTTCTAATGTGTATAGAGAAAGAAATGCTTCTCAACTTAAAGGATGTCTTCATATGTACTTTTTTGCAATCAAGAGTTTCGAGCATTTTGCTTCAGAACAGAAATTTTTATGAGAGAAGAGAAAATTCTGAAAAAAATTGATGATGTTATTGAGGATATTAAAAACACGGATTTTATATAGTAATAATGTCGAACAATAGTTTATAAATTTACGACTTCTATAGAACTCTTTTTTTTCATGTAACATACATTTTTGGATTTTTCCGAAAACATATATACATTTTTTTGAAATTTTTGTAATAATTTTGACACTTTTATTTTGAGTAGTGAACGATCGATCTTCATCTCCTTATCTTTTCTTTCACTTACGATGATAAGTCTATTAAGGCCGTGAGTGTTTCTAATGTGTATAGAGAAAGAAATATTTCTCAACTTAAAGGATGACTTCATATCTACTTTTGCAATCAAGAGTCTCGAGCATTTTGCTCCAGTACAGAAATTTTTATAAGAGAAGAGAAAATTCTGAAAAAAATTGAGGATGTTATTGAGGATATTAAGAACAGAGATTTTATATAGTAATAATGTCGAACAATTGTTTATAAATTTACGACTTCTATAGAATTCTTTTTTTTCATATAACATACATTTTTGGATTTTTCCGAAAACATATATACATTTTTTTGAAATTTTTGTAATAATTTTGGAACTTTTATTTCCGTACCATTTTTGAGACTGTTTTAAAAAAATCATTCGTCCAATGATTTTGAGAGACATTGATTTTGTATAATATTAATGTTGAAAAACCATATTTATATCGACAAATTCCATAGAAACCTTTTTTTTTCATATAAATTAAATTCTCGAATTTTTTGCAATAGAGATAATTTTGTTGAAAGTTTTGTAGTAATTAAAAAATGTTCTTTTCCGTCAATTTTTTAAGGCTGTTTTTATAAATGCACTTGTTCAGTAGTCCTCAAATTTCTTATAGTCAATATGAAACTATTCGAAGAAAGAACTTCAGAACTTTCGCAAATTCGCAACTATTGAACGGTTTCTTTTTCTTTTAAAAAAAATCATTCTGAAAATGATAGGATTTAAAAAAATCATGGGTATTCGGAAAAATCGAAAAGGTAAATTTTCACTATAATTTAATCGCCTCTATCGAAAGGCTAATAATTTATGAATATTGACGGATTAATAACTAGTTAGCTTAAATCACTGATAAATTGGGTGAACCAATTGAAATCTCAGGCGAACCATCTAATTAATTGGATCCACTAACCGTGTAAGTTGGGCCAATCAATTAGTGGTTGACAGGTAGGAAAATTTGCTGACGCATATTTAATTATATACCTGCGACAACTAACAATCATTCTCTGCACGATCGTACGTTCAAGAAAATATATCTAAGGCGCAAAACGATATAATTATCATTCCTATCCGCTGCATTCAGCTGCAGAGCCTCGTAGCCTCGAGAATAATTAAAATCCTAACGCTCAGAGGAAGGCAAACAAAAGTAGAAGGAACTCGCGTGCTGAGACGTCGTTGCTGTATTTTATCATTGATAAACGATTCCTCTTATGGTTTTCAGACGTACCAGTGACTTATTACGGCCAGAATATGAGTCTCAATACTATTTCAGAAATTTACAAACAAACAACCTGCTACCTTTATGTACATATTAACTAACACACATTAAAATCAGCCTCGTGAACTGCACTAATAGCTACAAATTGTCACCCACTGCAACGCGATATTTTTACGACACTTACGTGACTACTTGTTCACGCCCCTCAAACGTCGTTAACTTATTATTGCGCAATTATTCAGCTTCTCTCCGCGTGAAAGGACATAACTCGCCGTTGTCTATGCACTATGTGTTTAGTCCACACCAAGCGAGGGTTTTCCATAGGTCTAAACGGCTGTACAGTCATAAAACGAACGTTTAAATCAGACTCTTCAAATAATCGATTTTATAGCTGATGGCATCAATCACTGAGAAAATTAAAATGTCGATGTAGTCGATGTAATAATAGTTTGAACCGAATGAGTTGACGCGTACTATATTTAGCTGGATACATATAAATAGATCTTTTTTTATAACTGAATTCAGTCACCTTAAGGGGATCGAGTCATCTAAAATCATGGAAATTTAATAGCAATTGCATGTATGAGGTTTTTTACCGCGATTAAAAAATACCACTGGGCAAGCAAAATGAATAAATTTTTATACATGAATTTATATATATCTTTTTTTTATTTTGATGTAAGGATCCCGCAGTTGAATTACTTTTAATAGTGCCATCTCAAGCAACTTTAGCAATCAGATCCCTACATTATACTTCATAGAGTTCAGTCATAGAATTCAGGTTACACAAAATTGTTCAGATATTTTTTTTAAGCCTACGCCGTCCACATCGAGAGAAAAGATTTCATTGACGTCAAAGAAATGGGTGGATTGATTTTTTTTTCATTGATTTCAACGAAATATTTCTTTGATTTCAATGAAATAGTGCATTTGAATTTCGAAGAGAACATTCCATTGCCTGCAAATAAAGATTTACTTTGTGAGCATATAATACAGAAACAATTACATTGTTTTAAAGAGACGTTTTCATTGGTTTAAAGAAACATTTTCACTGATCTCTCTCTCGCACCTAACCTCACTTTTTTGTTTTCCGGTTCTCCCGAACGAACGGCTTCCAGTTTCGCGGAGCCAGAAGCTTAGCCTATTTCTGCCATACTTCCTTACATACTCACAAAATTTGAGCTTTATCTGCCGCGTACTTCAGGAAAAAATAGGTTTCGAAATTTTGAGCTGGTAAGAAGAAGGTTTCATTGAATCAGAGACGATATCTTTGAAATCAATGAAAAAGGTTCATTGGTTTAAAGAAATGTTTCTTCGAATCAATGTCACTACTTTTCATTGAGTTTGAGATCATTCAAAGAAAAGATAGTACCGAAATTCAAGTATTTCATTTTATTAGCAAAGATTTCCGTGAATCAATGAAACTTTTTCTCTCGGTGCATGTAGCAATACTTATCTAAAGATTTTTGTACAGAAGATTTAATTACTGTTACAATAAATCTTTCCTTGAAACTTCTGTGAAAGATCTTCAAATGTTTCCTCGAAATGTTTTCATTCTGCAAAAGATTTTTAAATTTTTCCTCGTAACTTCTGCGAAAAATCTTCCTGTACGCAGAATGAACAACATTTTTCTACAATAATAATTAGAAACTAATTTACTCCTGTGATGCAACTTGAATTCTACAACATGTGAAAAATGTGGAAAAATAAATTGCCCCAATAAAATTGGCTATAAAAAAATCCCGTTATGAAAATATTCAACTTTTTATGCTCATCGATTTTTATTACCAATATAAAAAATGTTGTATGTGTAATTGCAGCATTATTGAATTTTTATGATCTTTAGGTGAATCATTCCTCTTAATATTAAGGAAATTTCATGTAAAATTTTCTTTGGGCTCAATTTGAAATTCAGTTCGCCGCATGTATATAATTTTTTTCTCGGTGTAAAGAGCGATTGTAGATTGATACTCAAAAGGTGTTTTATAGGCTTTTGAACTAATGGCCCATGGATCCTTGTCTCTTTCTCGTAGGCGGTTTAATGCGTGAAAGTCCCAATGGGAGAGAGAACACGCGCCCGCGCGAGAACGCTTTCCTTTCACATTTACGCTGAAAGCGTAATCGAGATCGCTCGAGTCGTCGCAGCGACGAGTACTGGTGTCGAAGCCCTCCAAAAAAAAAAAAAAATGTTTCTTGTCTGATCGATTTTGTGGTTGTGGCTATAATGCGGTACGAAGAAGAGGCTGCGAAAGGAGTAAAGAGAATCTGTACCGAACTCTGTTAAAAATATTTTACAGAAAATCATTTAAATATTTTTCAAAATCAACGAAAGGTATTTTTGCTCAAAAACAATTATCAATTTCTCATACCTGCGGTTTATGTTTTATTAGGACAAAAAAAATTCCGAAAGCAATTTTCAAATTACTTTTACTTCCTTTCAGATATATCACCGAATGATGGATAAAAAAATGATATATTTACTCAACTTGTTGTAAAATAAAATTAAAGTACTAAAATGTACTCGATTTATGTTAATTTACTTGTGGAATTGATTGTTAGTATATTATTTAGTGCACTGAGAGAAAAACATATCGTTGCTTTAACGATTTCACATGATAAAACGAATATAGGAAGGCTCGCAATGTTTTGTGGTTGAAGCGATCATAATATGATTCAATAAACGATACTTGCAAGGTTATTGGAAACAAACGTTCAAATCGTATATGCAACGAAGCGGCATATTTGAAACTATTAGAATAGTTTTTGAAACTATTATCATTTTGATGATTGCTACTATAATTATATTTGCTATAACCATAAAATATAGGCGTTAAGCCTTGAAATTATATTTATGTTTCATCCAACTATTTTCTTATATTTGCTATAACCATAAAATATAGACGTTCCTTCTGGGAATTATAGTTTATAGTTAGATTATCGTCGGTCTAACTATATTTTTTTTTAAATTACCAGATTTTTCTCTCAGTGTGGTAATTAAAAAAAAGAGTAACTGAAATTTGTTTTTTTGATATTTTAACTCTGAATACTGAATACTGGGATACTAAAAGCCTCGAGTCCACTATTGACTCGACGCTTTCAGTATCCCTTGCCTATCCTTAAGTAAGTTCTACCAATTCATAACGACTTTTCACATTTAGCACCGTTGCACGAGATAGTCTTGAGAATTGCTGTTGAATATTCCAAAATAATCTGGTGTTACAGGAACTTCTGGTGTCGATTACACTGAGCATAATTCGCCGAACCAGTCTGTACTTTTAAGTGCGATTGCTTCGGACCACTTTGTCCAGTTGCAAGCTTACGCAATATTGTCGGCACGCGCTCTCGCTCTCGAGACCGTTAAGTTTGCTCTCCGTTGCTTGCGCAAACGGGATTGAGGATAGACCACTCGACGAACAGGTGTGTCAGCTACTGCTGTCGACTTGCGTATAGATATAGCCACGTGCAAACACTCTCTGTATAGAAATTGACCGTAGGGAATTCGTGTCGTAGGGAATCACATAACGGCGGATGACCCTTTTCTTCCATCCATTCGAAAAATTTCATTTGTTACGTCAATACTGAGAATGAAAAGTTATTAATATTTTTAAAAAATGAGACCTCAAGAGCTTAAATCCTTTCACTGAGTTTGACCAGGGATGGGCACATTCGAGTGAAAAAGTATTTAAATACTGAATGATTTTTCACTCATTATTTATTTTCGCTTGAAATAATGAATGGTTTTTCACTCATTATCTTTCCGAGTTCAAATAATGAGTGGTTTTTCAGTTATTATTTTTTCAGGCATAAATAATGAGTGTTTTTCCACTCATAATTTATTTCAAGTTTAAATAATGAATGGATTTCCACTCATTATTTAAACTCGAAATAAATTACGAGTAGTTTTCCACCCACAATTTATTTTGATTTTAGATAATGATTTTTTCATTCATTTTGAGATTAAATGATGAGTGGAAAACCACTCATTATTTATTTCGAGTTTAAATAACAAGTGGTTTACCCGAACAAGAAAAACGCTATTAATAATTAATTATTAAGTAATTATAATTAATATGATTGATTATTATTTAATATTATTAATTATTAAGTTTTTAATTATTCATAGCGTTTTTTCTCGTTCTAGTAACCCACTTGATATTTAAACCCGAAATAAATAATGAGTGGGTTTCCACTCATAATTTAAACTTGAAATGAATGATGAGTGGATAAAAAATCATTATTTAAACCAAAATTAATTGTGAGTGAAAAACTCGTAATTCATTTCGAGTTTGAATGATGAGTGGAAATCCATTCATTATTTAAACTTGAAATAAATTATGAGTGGAAAACCACTCATTATTTGAAGCGAAAATAAATAATGAATGGAAAAACATTCTTTTTTTTTTTTTTCTTTAAATACATTTAGCCCATCCCTGAGTTTGACCAAAAAAAATGCCAAATTTTCACTCATTTTTTTTTCAAAATAAAAAAAAATCTGAAATTGACAGTAAATTCAAAAGAATGGTAGGTATTTAGAAATCAATAAGAAATGTTTTTGGGTCGACTACTGCTGTCGACTTGCGTATAGACATATCCACGCACTGAGAGAAGAGTTTGTTAACTGTTAACAAATCAAGTGTTAAATATTGCGAAATGAATTATTTAATTATTCTTAATGAATCTCACTTGAGCTAAATAACATTTACTTGTCCCAAATGGAGCTCGCTGACATTTGTTAATAGTTAACCAATCTTATTTGACTTAACATATATTTAGTACCAACAACTAAATGAGACATTTGGTCATATTTAACACTTGATCTGTTAAGTATTAACAAACTCTTCTCTTAGTGCGTGCAAACACTCTCTGTATAGAAATTAAACGTAGGGAATATGTGTCGTAGGGCATCACATAACGAATGACCGTTTTCTACCATCCGGTTGAAACTTTCTGGAAATAACTAATAAATATAATAATAAATATAATAATTAATAATAAATAATTAATATTTAAAAAAATGAGACTTCAAGAGCTTAAATACTTTCACTGAGATTGACCAGAAAGGAAAGCCAGATTTTCACTAATTTTTTTCAAAATAAAAAAAAACCTGAAATTGACAGGAAATTTAAAAGAATTGTAGGTATTTAGAAATCAATAAGAGATATTTTTGGGTCGGTTACTGCTGTCGACTTGCATATAGATATAGCCACGTGCAAACACTTTCTGTATAGAGATTGGCCGTAGGGAACTTGCGTCGTAGGGAATCACATAACGGATGACCCTTTTCTACCATCCATTCGAAACATTCTGGCAATAAGAGAATTTTGTTACGTCAATTGGTTATACTGAGAACGAAAAGTTATTAATATGTAAAAAAAAATGAGACTTCAAGAGCTTAAGTACTTTCACTGAGTTTGAAACCAGACCAGAAAGAAAAGCAAAATTTTCATTCATTTTTTTCAAAATAAAAAGAAACCTGAAATTCACAGGAAATCTAAAAGAATTGTAGGTATTTAGAAATCAATAGTATTAATAAGAAATATTTTGCAATGCTGTTTTTTGGGTCACAAAGATTCAGAGTTGAAAGCAAACTCTCTATAAAATTGATATTTATGGTATAATTTATTGCATAATAATAAATTGCAGTGCTTACAAATTCTTAATCTTTGAAGTAACTGCAGAAAAGTGCATTTTTAATAAAGTGTCAAGAATAATTGGGCGAAAAACCCGACACTTATCTTTTTAATGCATGGAGTAAATTTCCGGGATAATATTTTCTTAACAATTGTTAAAAAATGTCAATGCATTCTTACAAAAGACTGCAGATAATTGTTGTACAATAATAACTAAGAATTCAACGGATAAATTTTAATCTGCGAAATGAATGGAGGCTTATAACTTTGCTCAGTCGAATGATTAAATTATATTTTCTTCGCACTATACTTGAGTGAGATTTAAAGTAAAATTCATCCAAAACAGAAATATAATTTGAACAAATTTTAATTGTTATTTGAATAAATATAATTGCCCTAACCTCAAAATTCAGTTTTTTTCTCTACTTAAGGTGATAGACGATAAATTTCGAATTAAATTTCTCTTGAACTAGCGTTAAATCATCATATTATAGGTAGACATCGTGACTGCGGTTTGCTTTAAAAGGCCTTGAACGCATTTCTTCTTCGCAACCGAGGACCTAGTTTTTCTTATCAAGCATGATTTAATGTGCTACTAAAGTTGCCGATGTGCCGAACGAAAGGAGAACACCATTCGTGCAATATTTCCATTCGACTGGGGTATAAGATCTTGTTGGTGAACAAGTGGAGAAGTGTGTCGCCTAATGGCCCTTGCACCATTATAGAATAACTATATTCAGGGACGATCGACTTTTATTCCGCTCGAATGCACATGTAACATTATTATACACCTCTTTTGTCTTGTAGGTCGGATGTGAGTGCATCAATCAATGCTTGTTGAGTCGATTGAATTTTTTTTACAGACATATCGTCGCGACGTGCAAAATGAGACATTTCTGTAAGATTGTAACTTTAAGGAGGTTGGAGTTGCACCACACTAGTCACATCAACGCTAAATTTTTAAAAGCGTTCCTACAATTTCAGGTGGTTTAATAATCTGTTCCAAGGTGTTAATCACAGAGCAGCATTAGTTCTCGATATTCAAATACATTCACAGCTGTCATATGAACAGTAAATCGATCAATATCTCCAAATTTCCGATATCATGTTTTGTCATCCAGTTTTGTAAAAGGGTAAACCGTAATATCAGTCCGATTATGACGAAACATAGCTCATTTTGATCAGTGGAAGATCCTTAATCGATTGACCGTCCGGATTTTCTATAGTATCAGGCATTCAAAAGTTACAGTCATTTGTACACTTGATGTTAGGTTACGATAGGATAAACAAACGGTTGTATCTTTTGAACTACTAATACGATTTAAAAAAATAGATGGACAATCGAAAGAGTATCTTTTAGTAAACAAAATGAGCTACTGGTCGTCATAATCGGACTGATATTACAGTTTACCCTTTTAAAAAACTGGATGAAAAAACATAACATCGGAAATTTGCAGATGTTAATCGCTTTACTGTTGATATCACAGCTGTGAATGTATTTGAATATCAAGAACTAATGCTGCTATGTGATTAACACCTTGGAACAGATTATTAAACCATCTGAAATTGTAGAAACGCTTTTAAAAATTTAGCACTGATTTTACTAGTGTGGAGCGCTTCAACCTCCTTAATGGAGATCTCTCAATTTTATAGCGACAAGCGTCGCTCTCAATACTGAAATACTCGACGCTGTACTGCGTGTCACGAACGAAAGTAAAACTTTTACTTTCTTCGATTCGCTGCACTCACGGACTTTACGCCAACCAGCCTAACAGCTGTAGTGTATATATATATATATATATATATATGTATATACATATTGTGGAGTAATTATAAAGAACGGAATTGAAAATTGAAAGTGGCTTTTGTGAGTATTGTTAAATGCAACTTTTGTTAGATAATAAGGAAAGAAGCTACGGAAGCTATGGACCATAGCTGCTGATGCAGCGACTTTTTCAGCGTATCATTTATTACAAAGTAAAATGAAATAAGCTAAGTACTTTTCCTTAATCGCTAGTTATTCTCTATAGCTTCAATATTATTGAACCGCTATTGCAGTATTAGTAATGCTGATATAATGTTTTTCGCTGTAGTTTGCACTAAATAATTACATAATTATAAAATCCCAAAGGACTGACAAAAAATTTAAATAAATTATCAAAAACACAATTTTATTTTAATTAAAAAAAATGGAAATGAAGGTATGCAAATTTCAAATTCTGCTCTGCGTTAAAAAATCCTGACAGTAATGGCAAAATGAGACAATTGTTTACCACGTAAACAATTATTTAATACTTATGAAATAATAATGAAAATAACCTTAAAAATTATGTAGCTTGAAATGATAATTTTTTTATTGAAATTTGGAGCAGTTAAACTTGGGTTTTTAAATTAATCGTGCGATGCCTAATTTCTATTAAATTGCAGAAAAATGCTGCGAGACTCATTGGGTTTATATGTAGCTTAAAAACACGGTGCTTCACTCATTGACTTCAATTACCAGGACCGCGAGAGCTAGAGTTCGTAGAAGCCTCTGGGAATTCGTTGTAAAATGATCCCGGCAGCAGAAATTCACCAGAAACTTGAAAATTGCCAGAAGCAATCTACACAGACACATTGCAAATACTCAACAAAAATTACGTCAGCAGTCAGAGAGAGAATCTATTGCTGGACGCTTTTCTGATATTATAAAATCGTAAATTTCACTTTTGCTTCGCCACTTGAATTTCTGGAGCACTTTTATGGAGTCGTAAATTGTTACTTCGGACATCCGACTATCTAACAAAGAAATAGTACAAAGCGAGCTCTTTTGGTGATTCCCATGTGCATTAATTCGTGTAAAGAATTTTTTTATTGTTTTGCTCGCTGTGTTATTGATATTTATAAAATTGTGAAGGAAATCGATAATGTCTCAATGGAGGCGAATGCGTGCTTTACCTCAACAAGGCATTGAACTATCACTAACGATTGTACGGGCTTCATGCACATTGATCCATTGGAGCCAACCTCGAGCCTATAAAATTCTCGCGTTATTTTTCCACCATATAAGTTACTAATTATGAGATATTTGCTTTCGAGTAGTGAAATGTGGGCTTAATTTCGATGTCGCCCACGCTATGGGGTCTTATGGGGTGATTGATTATTAAATTTTACATCGAATTGCACTAGGCGTTGTTATGTTATATACGTTCATTGTCAAAGTACGTGCAATTATGATTTTCACCATTTTTTATTGATATTCATAAAATGGCGATGGGAATCGATAATGTCTCAATAGAGACGAATGCGTGGTTTATAATAGCAAAGAATTGAATGATCACCAATGATTTCTCGTGCCGCATGCACACTCGGAGCCAAACTCAAGGCTATAAAATACTCGCTTTATTTTTCCACCATATAAGTTACTAATTATGAGATATTTGCTTTCGAGTAGTGAAATGTGGGCTTAATTTCGATGTCGCCCACGCTATGGGGTCTTATGGGATGATTGATTATTAAATTTTACATCGAATTGCCCTAGGCGTTGTTATGTTATATACGTTTGTTGTCAAAGTACGTGCTATTATGATTTTCACCATTATTTATTGATATTTGTAAAATGGCGATGGGAATCGATAATGTCTCAATAGAGACGAATGCGTGCTTTATAATAGCAAGGAATGGAATGATCACCAATGATTTCTCGTGCCTCATGCACACTCGGAGCCAAACTCAAGGCTATAAAATACTCGCTTTATTTTTCCACTATATAAGTTACTAATTATGAGATATTTGCTTTCGAGTAGTGAAATGTGGGCTAATTTCGATGTCGCCCACGCTATGGGGTCTTATGGGATGAATGATTATTAAATTTTACATCGAATTGCAATAGGCGTTGTTATGTTATATACGTTCATTGTCAAAGTACGTGCAATTATGATTTTCACCATTTTTTATTGATATTTGTAAAATTGCGATGGAAATCGATAATGTCTCAATAGAGACAAATGCGTGCTTTATAATAGCAAGGAATTGAATAATCACTAATGATTTCACGTGCCTGATACACACTCGAAGCCAAACTCAAGGCTATAAAATACTACCTTTATTTTTCCACCATATAAGTTACTAATTATGAGATATTTGCTTTCGAGTAGTGAAATGTGGGCTTAATTTCGATGTCGCCCACGCTATGGGGTCTTATGGGATGATTGATTATTAAATTTTACATCGAATTGCCCTAGGCGTTGTTATGTTATATACGTTTGTTGTCAAAGTACGTGCAATTATGATTTTCAGCATTTTTTATTGATATTTGTAACATGCCGATGGAAATCGATAATGTCTCAATAGAGACGAATGCGTGCTTTATAATAGCAAGGAATTGAATGTTCACCAATGATTTCTCGTGCCTCATGCACACTCGGAGCCAAACTCAAGGCTATAAAATACTCGCTTTATTTTTCCACTATATAAGTTACTAATTATGAGATATTTGCTTTCGAGTAGTGAAATGTGGGCTAATTTCGATGTCGCCCACGCTATGGGGTCTTATGGGATGAATGATTATTAAATTTTACATCGAATTGCAATAGGCGTTGTTATGTTATATACGTTCATTGTCAAAGTACGTGCAATTATGATTTTCACCATTTTTTATTGATATTTGTAAAATTGCGATGGAAATCGATAATGTCTCAATAGAGACAAATGCGTGCTTTATAATAGCAAGGAATTGAATGATCACTAATGATTTCACGTGCCTGATACACACTCGAAGCCAAACTCAAGGCTATAAAATACTACCTTTATTTTTCCACCATATAAGTTACTAATTATGAGATATTTGCTTTCGAGTAGTGAAATGTGGGCTAATTTCGATGTCGCCCACGCTATGGGGTCTTATGGGATGATTGATTATTAAATTTTACATCGAATTGCCCTAGGCGTTGTTATGTTATATACGTTTATTGTCAAAGTACGTGCAATTATGATTTTCACCATTATTTATTGATATTTGTAAAATGGCGATGGGAATCGATAATGTCTCAATAGAGACGAATGCGTGCTTTATAATAGCAAGGAATTGAATGATCACCAATGATTTCTCGTGCCTCATGCACACTCGGAGCCAAACTCAAGGCTATAAAATACTCGCTTTATTTTTCCACCATATAAGTTACTAATTATGAGATATTTGCTTTCGAGTAGTGAAATGTGGGTTAATTTCGATGTCGCCTACGTTATGGGGTCTTATGTGATGATTGATTATTAAATTTTACACCGAATTGCACGAGGCGTTCTCAGTATATGTGCTATTATTATTTTCACCACCTTTTATTGATATTTGTAAAATGGCGATGGAATTCGACAATGTCTCCATAGAGACGAATGCGTACTTTATTTAGAGGCGAAACCAAATTCGAGGCTATAAAATTCTCGCTTTAATTTTAAACCATATAAGTTACTAATTATGAGACATTTGTTTTGGTGAAATGAAATGTGGTCTAATTTCGATGTCGCCTACGTTATGGGGTCTTGTGTGATGAATGACTATTCAATTTTACATCGAATTACACTAGGCGTTGTTATGTTATACACGTTCGTTGTGAAAGCACGTGCAATTATGATTTTCACCTCTTTTTATTGATATTTGTAAAATTGTTATGAAAATCAATAATGTCTCAATAGAGACGAATGCGTGTTTTATAATAACAAGCAATTGAATGATTGCTAATGGTTTTACTTGCTTCATGCACACTTAGAGCCAAACTCGAGGCTATACAAATTTTGCTTTATTTTTTGATCGTATAAGATACGATGACTTATATATCGTTTGGTTTGGGGTAGTGAAATGTGGGCCAATTTTCATATCGCCCACTATACGGGGCTTATGAGATGAATGACTATTAAATTTCACACCGAATTGCGGTAGGCGTCGTCGGGTCATATGCGTGCGTTGTTAGAGCACGTACACTGACATCCTCCTACGCGCAGGACCAATAGATCCAACGGGCAATCATCTCTTCATGGGACGAAGTACCGATAATTAGAGTCCACTTGTCCGGGTGTACTTTGAAGATCGTCGTAAAACACCGTTGCTTTTACTGACGAACCGAAATTGGCTAATTTATTGTAAATATCTCATTTTTTTTAAATATCTGTTTTGATGCGTATTTTTACAGAGATAAGCAAATAGTTGGTGCCTAATTTCGAAATTACAAGAAAATTTCGTTTGAAACTCAAACATGAATGATGTAGCAAAAATATATGCTAAATATAAATGTTTACCGCTTGAATGTAAATAAAGCTGCATTTTTTTGAAAATTAGTTGATATACGATGTCAGAGATATAATATATCTATTATTTTCTTGTTTAACTTGGCGTCGAGTCGCTATCGCGACTCTTACTATAATATAATTTCCCAGAGTTTGCTTTATCCTCGAAGCGAGGATTTGCATATTTTTTAAGACTGTTTATATCTTCGAAAAGAAAAATAGAACATAAAAAGCTGATATTTTTTATGACGCTTTCAATAGAGTAGTTACAATTTAACTTGTATTTTAAATTAACCAAAATTGATTTTTTTAGCATAATAATAAAAATAATAGTATCACAAACAAAATCTTTAACTACTATCGCATTAAAAAATAGATAAAAAACAAACACTTTTAAACTTGAATTTTTCTTTCCCAAGATTTTAATAGATTTTGAAAATCGCTCTTCTTATTTGTGCAAACCTTATTTTGTAAATTTTAATTCACAGAATCCTACTATTTAGTACCTCTCTTTAGTAATAAAAAAATGATAAAGTACAATTTCTGAGGGTTGAAAAAAAGTGGCAAAACTGACAGAAAAAAGCTTCATTCATATTTTAATCATATAACTATTTAGCTACGAAATATTTTTCGTGAAAATAATATTCGCCTAATAATTGAATCCCTAATCTTCATATTTATGCGAAAACTGTTTATTGTTTGAAAGTTATAGTCAGAAACAATAAAATCGTAATTTCTGGGTCACTCACGACGAAAGGGATATGCCACACCTTCGTGCGTGCGACCCAATAGCAGAACTTGCTGGTATATACCACCATTTAGTGTGTACTATACAACACTTGGAATGCAAATGTTCGTCGGCAAACAACGGCAATTCTCGTTGTGGCGTTTGCGACAAGAGATCATCATTGGGATTCATGACTCGTGCACCGAGCGTTGTTAGACGATACAGTTCACCGTTGAGGTCAGAGCGCCCGACGAACGGTCACAAGACTCATTCGTATCGTTAACACGACATTCACGTTGCTTTGAATAAATAGTATGACGTTGACATGTTAAGCCGCGCCCTTATTGCACTCGGGGATGGGCAATATTCGAATATACTATTTTCGAAACATTTTAAAGATAAAAACATTATTAACAATGCCCTTAATAAGTCACCATAACATTTTTATATTTTAAAAATTATTTGTTTTGCTTTTAAAAAAATCAATAATTTCTGCAGTGTATTGTACAGAGTTGTAAATGCTTAATACTTATAGAAATAATGATGATGATACGATCACCTCTATAATTATGATTTTATAATAATAACATGTAGCGATTGTAATACGATGATTAAACTTTGAAATGGCTGCAAAAATTATTATTTTTCAATAAAAATTCACGGTAATCCTTTTGAAAAAATGGAAGAAATAAGTAATGCATTAAGAAAGTAATGTATTATTTATTTCTTTCATTTTTTCCACTATTCCTTGCAATATTAAAGCGAAAATTAGTATTTTTTACGGCTATTCAAATGTTTACACTCTATTTTATAATCACTACATATTATTATTATGAAATCATAATTACAAAACAAATTGTACTGTAAACTATATCTCATGAAGTAATGGGGATTTACGACTCTGGTACTATATTACGAAAATAATAGCTACTTTTCATTCGTTCTTATGTATTACTTCTGCTGCTGTTTAAGAGTTGCCTCCTCAGTAATGTGTCAAAAAAAAATTCCGTTAAAATACAATAATACACACAGCATGAATTTCAATAAAATAAAAAAATTAAAAATTAAAAAACCTTTTTTATTAAAAGAAAATAGCTAAAAACATTGCTTGCATTTTCTTTTTTAATTTTTTCTACTTTGAGATTCATGCAAAGGCAAATAAGTGAAAGAATATTTGTTCAAAATTGTATCTTGAATATGATTTAAATAAGTTGAAAATTCGCTAAACTAAATTCCCTTGCATGTTAGATTTTGCGTTTTGAGAAAAACACGTTTCGACTCTCAGACCTTAGACTTCGAATTTTGATTTCAAACTTTTCAAGCACATTTTCAAGATAATAAATTAATTTTGCAAAAAAAGGTCAACATTTTTTTAACTTACATCAACCTTAAAAGAAATTATATGAATGAAAGATGTTTTCTGTTATTGGTCATTTAATGTTCAGCTGGTAAACCATTCCAAGTACTGAATTCGAGACTCCAATATTTTTATCTTATTTATCAATGATTCACGCAGCAGAGAACCTTGGAAACGGGTTTGCTGCAAGTCTCGGTGTAACGTGCACTCGCTTTTTGCAATATAATACGAGTACTCGCGGTTCCTGTTCGCGATACCGTTTCCACCGAAAGGCAAGAATTTTTTTTTAACGTATGAAAGAAACATACACGGGAAAAAAAGATTAGTTGTCATAACCAAGAAATGAGTTGACACAACCAATCGATTATTCTATTTCCCTTACAACTAAAATGGTAATACCAACGATTCGAATGGTAATACCGACGATTCGAATTGTAATACCGACGATTCGAATGGTAGTCCCAACGATTGGATTAGTTAACCTAACTACACGGAAAAAAGGCTTGGTTGCCAGACAATTAATTGGTTAGACCAACCAAGTTATTTGTTATTTGGACTAACCAAGTCACTTGATAAGCTAACCAAGTGACTTGGTTAGACCAACCAAGAAATTGGTTGGTCTAACCAATTAATTGTCTGGCGCATATATAACCAGGCACTTGGTTGTTCCAACCAAGCCTTTTTTCCGTGTAATGTCGTGAGAACTAATCGTGAATAGTTGAGGTTACACGGGAAAAAAAAGATTAGTTGCCATAACCAAGAAATTTGTTGACACAACCAATCGATTATTCTATTTCCCTAGCAACTCAAATGATAATACCAACGATTCGAATGGTAATACCGACGATTCGAATGGTACACGGAAAAAAAGGCTTGGTTGGAACAACCAAGTGCCTTGGTTATATATGCGCCAGACAATTAATTGGTTAGACCAACCAAGTAATTTGTTAGACTATCAATTTTTTAGTTGGACTAACCAAGTCACTTGGTAAGCTAACCAAGTCATTTGGTAAGCTAACCAAGTCACTTGGTAAGCTAACCAAGTGACCAACCAAGAAATTGGTAGCTAACAAATTACTTGGTTGGTCTAACCAATTAATTATCTGGCGCATATATAACCAAGCACCTTGGTTGTTCTAACCAAGCCTTTTTTGCGTGTAGTCCCAACTATTCGAGTGGTAATCCCAATGATTGGATTAGTTAACCTAACTAATCCAATCGAGAACTAATCGTGAATAGATGAGGTTACTATTCGATATGGTTGAGGCAATTAATTTTTTAGACATTGTGTACAGCAAATCGAAAAGTTAGTTGCCACATCCAAACATTTTTTTCCATGTACTATTTGATATGGTTGAGGCAACTAATTTTTTAGACATTGTGTACAGCAAATCGAAAAGTTAGTTGCCACAACCAAACATTTCTTTCCGTGTATATCCTTTAAGCATAGAATGGATATATTTTTATTTGGATTTTCTTAATTATCGAATTTAGAATGGAAAGTTTGAGGCTGATAACAAGTCAGACTAGTGGAGTGGGTAATTGTCGTGTCTACAGCCGATAGTTTAAGTGCTTAGGTTCATTTCGATAGAAAGTCCTCCAACAGGCTTATAGGTCTCTCATCGAAGAAAAATCGACTGTTTGCTTCTTGTGCCGCCAAGTTTATCGCTTTTGCAATTCAATCGGAAGCCAACACCGCGAGTAATTCGGAACACTTTCCTATTGTTACCAGTGGAGCTTGAAATGGCAAGAAAACTCGTCAGACTCGTTAGCCTCGTTATTGCAAATCGACTTTCAATAATTGGTATATAAATACGTATATACATCGCCAGCAATATGAATATCAGGTTTAGTTCCACTCACGCTTTTGAAATAAAATAGTCGAGAAACGTGTTATTTAAAATCAACATATTCTAAAAAAAACATCAATAGAATTTTATATTAGGATATTTGGAAAAATATATAGTTTTTTTTATTTTCGTTTCGATAGAAAATTAAATGGCATGATCGTTGAATCTCCAACAGGAAAATTAGGAAACTTATTTTAACTATATTTTATTAAATCTGAAGTACAAAAAATGATTAAAAACATTGCTGGGCAAATCGACTTTCAATAATTAATATAAATATATGGATATACATGGCTGAGAATATTGACATCATATATCAAGTACCACTCACATGTGTGAGTGGTACTTCATGAAGTTTAGTCAAAAATAATTCTTCTAATTAAAAAAAATTATCTCAATAATTTTTAATTAATAAAATATATGCATTTTCTAGTATTATAATAAAAATTTCTACGATGATTACATAATCATCGTAAACTCAATGAAAACGCAAAGAGAAATTTTTATTATAATACTAGAAAATGCATATATTTTATTAATTCAAAATTATTGAGATAATTTTTTTTAATTAGAAGAATTATTTTTGACTAAACTTCATGAAGTCTGCATTGCAATTGTTACGATATCGAATGGTTTTCAATAATTGTGATTACAAAACAATAGAAAAATAAAAAAATAAAAAATAGTTTGTTTGTTCTCGAGTATAAAAACATTGTGGACGAGACTCTCCCTTTCGTGCTTCAATTATATTACACGGCACGACAAAATTGGTGATTTGGAGTAGGCTAATTATTATTAATGGTAATAACGAGCGGCATACACTCTCGCGCAATTAACATTTAAGTGCCAAACGACTGCCATTTCCTCTCTCCGACTCCCTCGCACAACGTATCAAATTTTAGCCACCGCACGAAGAGAAAATCCCCGTGAAGCGTTATGTCCACGAGATTCTCGGTGTGTCAACAGTGTAATGATGTTTGTCAAGTCGTAGTGTAATCTTGGAGACATTTTTTTAATTCCTTAAAGAGTTCCCTGCGCTCTGACCCAACGCTGACCGACTTTTGTACAAACCGCCCTAGTTCTACACTTTTTATTCCATCCTTCGACTATCTTTTTCTCTAAAAACGCCAGAGAGCCAGCGCGACCCAGTTTAGCCACGAAGCTGCGCGCTCAGCTACTCTTACGAATGAGAAGAGAACCAGCAGCCCGGAACTCGAGACTGGGGAATGGTATGGTAGTTCTCAGCATTGAGTGCCACCCAGTTACAACGTCAATCGCTTTTCTTCTTTTTTCACTCGTCCCTCGACTCTCGATGAATTTTCTCTGCTTCTCCACGAGTTTTTTTAAAGGCTTTGAGCAGTTTCCTGCTTGACTCACCACCTAAAAAGTCTGTTATTTTTTTTAATCTCTTGTTTTTTTTATTAATCTCGAGTGCAAACGCATAGAAGTCGCAAAACGCGAGTAGCATTTTTATTTTTATCCTTTGAGACGTACAAAGCTGCCCTGCAAAAAAATCTCGTGGCTTCGTCAGTAGCTTTGCCATATATCGGAGGAAAACGTTGTGAATCATGGGAAATGCTGAATAGAGATATCCGGGTCGCTCGATAGCTCGGTCCAGCACGTTATGATGGTTTGCTCACGATACTGGAACGACCCCCCCAAGGACGACCCGGGAAAACCTACATTTTTCAATTTTACGAACTCACGTGGATTTATGAATATTATATAACCACTCGGGGCCTGCAAGTGCACAAAGGCACGTATGCAATCTTCTAGCAATGCAATTTCCAACAACAATATAGATAAAAATCCAGCCCACACAGTTTTCACAAAGATTATATAAGGATTTCACTTGTTTCAGGATATGAGGCATTGAAAAATTTACATTCCCAATTAAGTCAGCACTTTTATCAGTTCAGCCTCTAAAATGTATAAATCGAGTCAGCAGAAAGAAAATATGATTTACAGTTAATTGCAATCCCTTTTTCCTATCGAGAGATAAATTTCATCTTAATATATCCTTTGAGGATTGCAGCAATGAAGTTTTCTGTCATTATGCAAATCTGTTAAGCCAATTCGCTTCTTCTACACCAGAATTGGAATTTAAAAAATTTTATTCTGATTTAGTAGGAACTCTGAACTCTGAATCATGAATAGTGCATGATTCAGAATGCACTGCTCGATGGATTGCATTCTATGATGTCTCATTCTCTTCGCAATGATTTCCTACACCGTTTAATTCAAATGATTTTGAATATAGTTAAAACTTTAAACATGCCTCCAAATACCAACATTGTTTTGATATTTTACAAATCATTTGATAACTACGCCTTAAGGACTCGTAAAAGAAGTCCTTATAATTAACTGGTGTAGGAAATCATTGCAAAGAGAATGAGACATCATAGATCCATCGAACAGTACATTGTGAATCATGCACAGAGTTGAAAATCTGCTTTTAAAAGAATCGTAACCAGTTAGGTCAACTGTACATGAGGTTTAAGATTTCTGCATATTCATAATAAAATTTTGGCAAGCTATATCTTTCGAATTACGATATCAAGAAAAAAACTAAAAAGTAGAAAATGTTCGTTTTCGTATTCTCTGGTGGACGATTTTTTTTATTTTTTTTAAGTCCAAAATTAAGGGAGTTGTTCTTGATTTAGTACTTTGGCAAGCTATATCTTTCGAACTATGATATCAAGAAAAAAACTAAAAAGTAGAAAATGTTCGTTTTCGTATTCTCTGATGGACGATTTTTTCTTTTTTTTTTAATATAAAATTAAGGGAGTTGTTCTTGATTTAGTACTTTGGCAAGCCATATCTTTCGAGCTATGATATCGAGAAAAAAACTAAAAAGTAGAAAATGTTCGTTTTCGTATTCTCTAGTGGACGATTTTTTCATTCGAAGTAGTTTACTTCGCGGATAAAAAACTCCCTTAATTTTGGACTTAATTTTTTTTAAATCGTCCATCAGAGAATCCGACAACAAACATATTCTTTTCAGTTTCTTCCGCGGAGCTTTAACTTAAAAGTTATAGCTTGCTAAGATATAAAAACCACAACAACACCCTTAATTTTGGACAAAAAAAATGTAATCGTCTGTTAGAGAATACGACAACGAACATTTACTACTATTCAGTTTTTCCCGCGGAGCTTTTAAGAGTTGTAGCTTGCCAAAATACTAAATCAAAAACAACTTCCTTAATTCTGGACTTAAAAAGAAATAAAAAAAATGTCCATCAGAGAATACAAAAACGAACATTTTCTACTTTTTAGTTTTTTTCTTGATATCGTAATTTGAAAGATATAGCTTGCCAAAGTTTTATTTTGAATATGCAGAAATCTTAAACCTCATCAACTGTACACTGGCAGGAAAATCTTTCGTTGCGGATCTCAAAGGATCAGAGTTGTAAATGCCTAATACTTATAGAAATAATGATGATGATACGATCAGCTCTATAATTATGATTTTATAATAATAACATGATTATTTTTCAATACAAATTCACGGTAATCCTTTTGAAAAAATGGAAAAAAATAAGTAATTGTGAGGCACAGAAAAATATTATTATACTACCACCGATAGCTGCTCTCATTTGTACCTATAATATAATGCGAGCGTAGCACGGCGCGTAACAATTCGAGATACCGCTGACGATTCGCAAATTTCAGTAGTTCGACCGTGGACAGCGTACTATGTACACGTTGCTCCTTTATAATTCAGATATCTTGAATAAATGTTTTCTCAGAATAAACCAATAACTCGCTTTATTTATGAGACTCTTACATAATGCATTACTTATTTCTTCCATTTTTCCACTATTTCTTGCAATATTAAAGCGAAAATAAGTATTTTTTTCAACTATTCAAATGTTTACACTCTATGTTATAATTACTTCATATATTATTATGAAATCATAATTACAAAACAAATTGTACTGTAAACTATATCTCATGAATTAATGGGGATTTACAACTCTGCAAAGGATACACCGAACGTATATTTATTAGTCAAGATTTAGAAAATGTAATTCACAAGTAGATACATATATTTTTTTTGCCAACTTAAAATTTTTAACTACGAACTACTATATTTAATTGGAAATGTCGAAAAAATGGAGGCGTTGGAGCTTCATGAATTTTTAATATAAAAATATTTACTGGTTATAAGTTTATTTTTTTGTTGCTATTGCTTTCGATTCTTTTATTAGGAAGCTTCCTTATAGAGAGGATTTCCTATTACTCTTTACTGATCCTCCATGTCGAAACTAAAAGTGACTAATATAATTTCCCATGCGGAAAGTATGCAAATTATTCGATTATGCAAAAAAGAAATGAAGAAATAATTTTTTTAATTATATTTTCAGCCTTTCCGTGTAATTTTGTAAGACTGGATTAGAAAAGACTGGAAGTTTTTATGCATAAACTCGTCATCTAAATTTAATGTACTTTTGCGATAAAATTAAAGCAAATTATTAAAATTCAGGTACTTTTACTGTAAAATTAAAGTAAATTATTGAATTTGCTGTATCATACATTAATTTTACAATACACTTGCATACTAAATTTAATACACTGAGAGAAAATTATGGTATTAGTAACTATAAAGTGACAACTATTCATTTATGGTTGGTACAACATGTTTTTTATAGTTGACACAACTAGCAAATAGTTACCACAATTATATTCGTAGTAATCGTA
The DNA here is from genome assembly GCA_963970395.1 of Ephialtes manifestator. Taxonomy (NCBI): domain Eukaryota; kingdom Metazoa; phylum Arthropoda; class Insecta; order Hymenoptera; family Ichneumonidae; genus Ephialtes; species Ephialtes manifestator. The sequence continues at coordinate 35,774,707 of OZ019968.1, forward strand.
ACTATAAAAATAGTTGCATGTAATAAAAATGAAGATTTGTCACTTTAGAGTTGATTATACTATTACGATTTCTCTGAGTGTACACCAGTTTATTTTATTTTATTCATTTTATTTTCTTTGTAAACGGGGCCCCTTGATAACTACGGCGCGATGGATATTCAGGACCTACAGTTTTAGGTGGGTTCCGAACCACCGGGGATTACAGAAAAAAGCACATAGAAAAATTCCATTATGCATAAAAACTTCCAATACTTTGCATTAAATTTCAAGTAGAAGTTTTTTACATTGTACTTTCAGTTTTGTTTGTCCTTCAACTGAGAATTCGATGCCACAATGTGACTAATAGAATAAAACTTTTGGTAAGAGACACAGCTGATGATTCCGACGAGGTCAATCGACTCAAGAAAGGGAAAATGCGAATCGCAGGAACTCTGCCAAGTGTCACGAGCGAGGAACTTGGCGATTTTCGTTTCCGGCGTTTCCCTCTTCCTCGGAGATTTCTCCTCCGCATTTCCCAGTGCATTTGGCGAATAGACGCAAAAGGAGAGTATAATACTTCTCCTCCGCGAACGCCAACTCGGCTTGCCAAGAAGAACACACGTGCGATGCACTATCCAGACGCAAAGTATTTGGAGCATTGCCAAATCGTTACAGCCGTGTGCGTACAGCGAATAACGAAGTGAACAGGTGGTCGAAAGGAGGACAACGTCGTCAGAGACATTGCCTCTCAGGAGAAGTCATCCAGAAGTGAGAGAACCTCTTACTTCGTCGCCCAGCAAGTTTTTCTTGCTCACCTCGGTTCAGGCTACGGATATCAGGCATTCCGTATCAGTTCAGCTATTTAAAAAAAGTTTTTCTCAAACGATTTATAAAAAATCAGATTATATAATCCTAACAAATGCACGAATAAAAAATAATAAACTTTTGAGAGAATATTTTTAAATTCTTAAATAAAAAATCGAATATTAATTATTTACATAATTCATAACTGCTCTCACGTCCAAATTGTTCTAAGCCCCATTGAAAAATATATATATACTACTTTTTTTCTCATTTAGAACAAATTAAGTTGGCAATAATGCCTGGTGTTTTTTCCCTTAAAAAACGATTTTCCGAGTACTTCTTACAGTAAAATTTAGTTTCGTATTAATTCATTAAATAAAAAATCGCATGTTTTTGCGATTTTAAGATTTAAATACACTGTAAAAAAAATCTACTTGAAATTTAGTTTACTTTTACTGGAAGTTTTTATTCATAAACTAGTATATTAAATTTAGTATACAAGTGTAATGTAAAATTAATGTATGGTAACAATACGTGGTGTTTCTTTCCCATAAAAAACGATTTTCCGAGTACTTCTTACAGTAAAATTTAGTTTCGAATTAATTCATTAAATCTGAATAAATTTTCGTCTTATAGGCGATAAAAAATCGCATGTTTTTGCGATTTTAAGTTTTAAATACACTGTAAAAAAAATCTACTTGAAATTTAGTGTACTTTTACTGGAAGTTTTTATTCATAAACTAGTATATTAAATTTAGTATACAAGTGTAACGTAAAATTAATGTATGGTACAGCACATTCAATAATTTACTTTAATTTTACAGTAAAAGTACTTTAATTTTAATAATTTGCTTTAATTTTACTGGAAAAGTACATGAATTTTATACCACAACTGTATATTAAATTTCGATGACGAGTTTATGGATAAAAACTTCCAATCTTTTCTAACAGTGTATTATATACCGGTCCCGAGATATCGCTATTTGAGTGAAAAATAACAAAGAATTGAAAATCCGCACGACTTTTATATAGCCTGATTTTAAGAAATCATTTGAAAAATACTTTTCTTTTCGGTGGCTGAAGTGAAATGCCTAATATATTGTTCCTGATCAGCCTTCCACTCTCCACCTGCTGATCTTCTGCGTGAAAGAGAAGAAAAAAAAGAAGTTTAAACAGGGAGAAGAAAAAAAATGAAAACTCACCAAATGGTCGCCCTCGTCGACCTTGCTGATGAGCTCCGTGAAGGAACTCGTGTCTGCCAAGAGCCATATTCCTACGGCGAGCGCTGCTCCTCCAGCCAACTGAAATTCAATACATAAAATATATACATATTGTCTGCTGTACGGTGCATTATGCAGTAAGTATATACAACAAACGCCTCGATCCGCTTCGGCGGCCTCGAGGACGTTCCAAGAGTGACTAGAGCCTGTAAGCGCAAAAGCCGAACACGCTACGCCTCCGCGACTTCCCCGTCGGAGATCATAAGCTCGATTCTAAACGGCGAACGCAACTTGCTCGCGCCAACTTCCTTTGAGAACAGCGATAGACAATGGAATCTCTTGGCATTTAGTTTTCTATGTAGGTATAGAGATATATTGGCTTGTGACTTAAGGCCTAAGGCATTGAATATCGCGAGTAGAGAAGATTTAATAGAAGAAGAAAAAAAAAAAATTAAACAATGCTTCGCCTTGTTGCGCTTCAAGGGACTCGTGTTCGACTCCTTGGAGATATCACTGCGATATTGTACATCAGATTTACTCACGAAGAAGACAAAGTTGAATAAGCAGAGGAAATACTTGGCGCACTGCGACGCGCAACCCATTTTCGATCCACTGTTTGACTACCAGATCTGCAACACAGGAAAAACAGGAATAATTAATTAGACTTCGTCAATTAGCTCTCCATCTCGTTATCAAGAGTTGCGGTAGCTACTCGACGGCAAGTTTAAAAATAATTAATTGCCTTCATAAATATTTTCTAATACTCGTTAGTCAGGTATGGTATTAAGAGTGAAAATATTTATTCAGGAAATATTCGACAGGATCATTATGCATATAATATATGAATTTTAAGATTTATTTGTAAGCATGTAATCTTAAAAACTAATCTTAAGCCTGACGTCAAATTGTATTATTAATTGAACACCATTTTCTTTGCAGCTGATATTAATTGTTTATGATGCTTTATGTTTTTAATAATTAATTAGACTTAATCAATTAGCTCTTCATTTCGTTATAAATATTTTCTAATACTCGTTAATCAGGTATGGTATTAAAAGTGAAAATGTTTGTTCAGGAAATATGCAATTGGGTCTTTGTATGCATATAATTAACTGAAAAACATGCATTATTCAGTATACATTTTTATAAGATTGATTTTCCAGCATTTCACCTTGAAAATAAATCTTAAGAATGCAGACACTCTTTTTTATGTGTGTTTAAATATTCTACGAAATATTATTTGCTTAATTAAATTTACATAAAAAATTAACTTCATAACAAATTTATTGAAGGGACTGCCTAACTTGAATTTATTGAAGGGACTGTGGCTTTATTTTATATTTTTCATTCGTTTCTTAAGACTGTTGACCCATTTTACGTGTATGTTTAAACATTGTACAAAAAATTATTTGCTTCATTAAACTGACTAAAAAAATTAGCTTCATAACAAATTTATTGAGGGGACTGACTAACGTTTAGAAAATGTGATATATTCTTTTCTGTGGCTTTATTTAATATTTTTCATTCGTTTTTTAAGATTGTTGACCCATTTTTCGTGTGTGTTTAAACATTGTACAAAAAATTATTTGCTTCATTAAACTGACTAAAAAAAATTAGCTTTATAACAAATTTATTGAGGGGACTGCCTAACGTTTAGAAAATGTGATATATTCTTTTCTGTGGCTTTATTTTATATTTTTCTTTCGTTTCTTAAGGACTGTTGACTCTCTTTTTGTGTGTGTGTTTAAACATTGTACGAAAAATTATTTGCTTAATTAAACTGACTAAAAAAATTAGCTTCATAACAAATTTGTTGAGGAGACTGTCTGACATTTAGAAAATTTGATACATTCTTTTCTGTGGCTCTATTTTATATATTTTTTTCGATTCTATAACGCAGATCCTGAAGACATTCTTCGAGGGTTTCAGGAGACCTTATTAACTTAACGAGGCGTCTATAAGAGGCGATATAACCGTAACGTTAAGTGACCCAACAAGGTGGATACTCTCGCGTCTCCTGACTTCCGTATATCGCAACATTCGAGCATAGCCAACGCTGCGTGACTTTGCTCTGGTATCTGGCGAGTAGCCAAATACGTCTTGATGAGATCAAGCGAGGTAGTTCTCGGCCTATTTACTGGTACGTGTATTATTCGCATTCGTCAACAGTTTCGCGAACTTGAAACTTTATTAGGCGCTCCAACATCTCCGTGAGTCGCATTACGTTTGCGTTATTCACTAACGACAAACACTCAGCGATATATTGCAATTCTTGTTTCGTCTATTAATTATTGCGTCGAAGGAATCTCCGTATGTTCCAATTACGTGAATGATCTCACTGTAAGCAATATCGCAGTCAAGTGTTGCCGAGCCGGTTGGTAATTAATCTCAGTTGAATTGACGTGCTAAGTGGTACTGTGCGTGGGGTCGGAATAGATATGTAATCGACGACTACGAGTCAAAAGGGCGTAACTAATAAAAATTAACATTAAAGTTCCTGTTGCAAATTCTTATCTAGAAATACGATAAATAGAGGCAAAATGGCCAAAGGAAAGGGAGCGAGATTTAAAAAAAATTCAATCATGTCTAAGAATAAATTTTTACAATTTACACACAATTTAAAAATATTGTAGGAGTGGGAAATCGGTGAGAAATTGTTGATTAAAAAAAATGTTATTCCTCCAGCAATATTTCAAATTTATCAAGATTTTATTCGGTAAGTCTAATCAAAATTTTAAGGCAATATGAAAAAAGATTTTTTCTTCAGGAAAAGACGTAATTTTCGAAAATTCTGTAAGCGAATAACGAGGTTAGAGTATTTTTTATGACGTGATGCCGAATTGTTCAAAAGCAACAGTTTTTTTGTTTTTCTTTATTTATTTATTTGTTTTTTAAGTTTTAAATTAAATCTGAAAAAATTTTACTCTGCTTAGCCATTAAAAAAACCGAGTTCTTAAATGAATTTTGTAATAAATCATTTTGAAGTAAATCAAGATTTTCAAAGACCGCTGACCATTTTACTTTGAGTTCCTTCAGCCTATCAAAGCTGCGTAGTTGTATGGGAAGGTGCGCCATTAGTTTCCCTTCGTTCAGTGGGTCCACTTGGCGATTATCCAAGCGCCACATACATTTCTTATTGCTCACGTGGCGCACGAAATGGAAAAGCCCCGTTGCAGTATATGCCGACATCAAAGTCGAAGCACGATTGCATTACTCTCGTTCTATGAGCGGTTGGAATTTTTAGCAATGAACAATACTTATTTTATCCAAAATTCTAACGATTTTAGTATTTTTTTTTATTGCTTCCTCATAGAGGAAGCTATGTTTTCATGAAAAAAAAATTTTTCGAGATTTTTATGTCAGGACACTTAGAATATGTCCGTATGTATGTATGTGTGTGTGTGTATGTATGCAATTCCGAAAATTCGAACGCCGATAACTCAAGAACCGTTTTGTATATCGCGCTCAAATTTGGCACACAAGTGTAGCAGCAGACCCTCTTCAACTGTAGCAATTTTCGACAAAATCCGTGCGACAATTTCGATTTTATGCCCTTTTGAATTTTTTGAAAAAAGGAGGTGGTCGCTCTAACTTTCGTTAAATTTAAGCTATTTTGCTAAATAGTTGGTTATAAGAGCAGGTGCACTCAATGTTGTTTGGTATTGAATTTGGGTCGAATCGGCAAAATGGTTCAGATTTTATGGAATTTTGAATTTTTCAAAAAATTGACATTATCGCTTTATTGTAACTTTTGCAAAAATTGAAATAGCGAGCTCAAATTTTGTATATAAATGAAACAATATTCAACCATTATATATGTATAATTTAGTGACAAACGGTATGAAATTTTTGATTTTATGGAATGTTGAATTATTTTAAAAAATATCCGTTATCACATTTACTTTCTGAAACGCTCTAATAATAACGAAATAACGGAATAACGAAATAGAAAAAGGGAATTCACAACATGTTTATTTATATAATTAAAATAAGGATGCAAAGTAGAACCTTGCACATTGCTTCCTCATTATTTTTCGCTTTTTACAAAGCTTCCTTTATGAGTAAGCCAAAATTGAATACCATACTTCCTCATAGAGGTAGCTTTGTAAAAAGCGAAAAATAATGAGAAAGCAATGTGCAAGGTTCTACTTTTTTAAAATTTAAATTCCTTTCATTTCCTTTTTATGAAGCGGCTAATGATTGTACGAGTGCAGCTATGGTTGCTCGAAACAAAATAAATGTATTTTTTATTTTTTTTCACAGATTGAAACGTTTTTATAGTTTCTTTAATTTTTAACTTTTATTCATGTAATTGTAATAAAACTGTCAATAATTACTAGCGCACCTGTGGTTGCCGTTAACGAAGTAAATGAAAAATATTTATTTTTCGAAAATTGAAACGTTCCAATAGTTTCCATAATTTTTCAATTTTCTTTCATTAACTTTTTATGAAGCTACACTGAGAGAAAAGCATATCGTTGATTTAACAATTTCACATAATAAAACGAATATAGGAATGCTTGCAATGTTTTATGGCTGAAGCGATGATAATATAGTTCAATAAACGACACTTGCAAGGTTATTGGAAACAAACGTTAAAATCGTATATGCAACGAAACGGTATATTTGAAACTATTATCATTTTCATGATTGCTACTTTAATTATATTTGCTATAACTATAAAATGGAGACGTTCCTCCTGGGAATTATATTAATGATTCATCCAATTATTTTCTTACACTGTTGAAAAAAAATCTACTTGAAATTTAATATACTTTCACTGGAAGTTTTAATGCATAAACTAGTATATTACATTTAATATACAAGTGTAATGGAAAATTAATGTATGGTACAGAACATTTAATAATTTACCTTAATTTTACTGGAAAAGCTTTAATAATTTGCTTTAATTTTACTGGAAATTTTATACCACAATAGTATATTAAATTTTGATTACGAGTTTATGCATAAAAACTTCCAATCTTTTCTAACAGTGTATATTTGCTATAACCATAAAATATAGACGTTCTTCCTGGGAATTATAGTTTATAGTTAAATTATCGTCAATCTAACTATATATATATTTTTAAATTACCAGATTTTTCTCTCAGTGTGGCAATGATTACTAGTGCAGCTGTAATCGCCCTTAACGAGGTAAATGAAAAATATATATTTATTGAAAATGGAAACGTTTTAGAAGTTTCTTTAATTTCCTTGCCATGAAGCTGGAAATGATTGTTACAGCAGCTGTGGTTGCTTTTAACGAAGTACACGACGTGGTTGCTTCTAATGAATTTCAATCTAGAATGCTAGGGGCTGTAACCGCGAAAACCGAACAGCCTCGTCGGCAGGATAAAAGCAAATTAAACGAGAGAGGGATTCGTTAATCGATTAAAGCTGCTTCATCTCTGGGTAGAGGGGGGGGGGGGGGGGGGGGGGGTCTTTGTCGAAGCGCTGGCAAAAAGTTCGGCGAGCTATAGTATAAGCTTTGTAACTATATAGCGAGTCAAAAAGCTGATCCAATAGCTATGGCATATTGCACAGGTTCTAGCAATAATCGAGAGAAAGCTGTAGTGTATTATTTCATTTTGAACGGGTGCAGCAAATTGCTCGATATTTTCATACAATTCCATTTTATCACATTTATTTGTGTCCATAAGTAATTTTATTTAATGGACAAATTTTGACGGATCTTAAAAAATGTTGACCCTTTAGTTGTTGCTTCACTTCTATGTTCTTGTAGGTAATAAGAAATAAATTAGTGCAGAAAAATGAGTCATTAATGTTACTAAGAACATCGAATTTCAATAATAATGCCAAACTTTTATTCATAAATTATTTAAAAAAAAAAATGGTTAACAATTTTCATTAAAAAACTTTCTTTTTTTTCGGTCTAAAACTAATTTATTGATTTCTGCGGATTACATATTTCTTTTAGAAATACATAATAGTTTTGAAATTTTATAGTGACAACGGAAATTTTCGTTGAATCAAAAAGTGGATTCTTAATTTATGTGCACTTGCTTATTTATTTTATTCGGTTAATTCGGTTAATTTTTTCATATAATTTTTTCGGTTACATATTTAAGCTTAAAAAATGTAACCGAAAAAATAATATGAAATAATAATGATTAGTTGCATCTATCGACACTGATGGCTGTGCAGACGGTATGCGGCTTCAGCGGTGCCACGAGTTCGGCAGTAAAGTTTGCGACCGTAACTTGGATGGGTGACTGCTTAGCCCTGCGCTGGATGACACATCAACCAGTTAGCGGGCGGTCAGTTTTTCTGAGGCCTCGGTTTATATACTTAAGTAAATTACTTTCGTGTATATACACCGGGAACTCAGAAGAATATAAGAGGAGACAAAAACGTCGAGACACGAGACAAGATAATATTTTTTTTCGTCTCGGTCGAGACGATATAAGACGAGAGAAAAACGTGACCATTCGAATCGAGAATTCGATATAAAAAAATCAAGAAAACCCGAAAATGGGCAAAAAGCCCATATGCAAAATAAAACCTTTATTCGAAAAAAAAGCTAATGATAATTAATATATTTGCATTATCTCTAATCAGTCAATATAAACAATGATACACATATTGAGTTTATAGTACGACCATTTTGACCACTCCTTATTTTGACAATTTAATAATATGCGGGGGTCAAAAAAGCGAATGGCTGAAATAGCGAATTTCATAATGATGGCCATTCTAGATTCAGACGTTCCTTATTTTGAAAATTCGCTATTTTGACCCCCACCCAAAACCCTCACGGCTATACCTCGGAACTGGAAATGAATAATAAAAAAATGTGTAAAAAATAATTAATTGCATCAATAGATATTTAGAAAGTCGATTCCATTTCCCAAACTTCCTCCCGTTACCGATTCGATAGAGACTTGACTTCTGAGTTTCTCATATTGAAAAAAAAAAAATGGTTTTTTATCTACAGGAAAAAGATATGCCTCTATCACGTTATTTAATGTACGTATAGAGATATACTACGTATACTACGTTGATTTCCGATTATAGAGGATGATCCAGTCACGCTCTCTCGCGAGCCAAATGGCTGGTTACCATCATCGTGAAATAATTCTCCTATAGGAGGCCTTCGCGTTACGCTCATCGTATGTAACAGCAATACCCTAGTATAGAATGAATGTAGTAAGGTAGTCATATATTCCACTGCCAAACGAGCTGCGAGGCAAACTGCGTGACACGTTGGTAACGCGTGACGCAATATAGCTTATCGCGTGTGTATTATATTCACCAATCTTCGTGGAATATTGAATTGCGAAAAAATATATCATGATCGCCTATCATTATCGCATACATCCTTTATGATATAGCATGAGAAAATCTTCATTAGCGTTATTCGGCGGTTAAAAAAAATAAACTATTTCGTTGAAATGTCAGGCGTACGATAAAAGCATTTCTCTTGCCACTTATTTACTGACTCTATTGATTGATTTTGTAAAATACAGTAGAGCGTCGATTATCCGAACCAATTGGGACAGAGTATCGTCCGGATAATCGAAAATTCGGATGACCGAACATCAATATTTTGTGAAGGGGGAGGGAGGAACTGAAACGCTTAAAATATTAGAATATATACGTATAATATAATACATATATATATATATATATATATATAATATGTATGTATTTATCGAAAATTAATATTTTTAATATATCATTGTTAGTATATATTATATATTTTAATAAAACCGCCGATTTCTATATAATATGCTATTTTCTTGGGAAAAAGTCGCGCAATTATGTATGCAACGACAAAACTTCGGATAAACCGAATCACTGTTCGGATGATTGACGATTCGGATACACCAAATCATCGTTCGGATGATTGACGTTTCGGATAATCGACGCTCTACTGTCTGTTTAAAAAATATATAATGTCATAATATCTCATTGGAAAGAGACAAAAAGTATTTTCCATCAAATTTTATTATAGAAAAGCTATATGAATCAATGAAAGGAGTAACTAAATTACTTTCGTTTTATTACATTATTTTCATTCCCTGCTATTATTCGTTTTCTATAAAATATTTAGATTTTCTATTGTCAATGGCGTATAAACACAATAATAGTCAATATATTAAATAATTCGTAGGAACATTTAAGCAGTACACCGAGAGAAAAGATTTCATTGATTTCAACGAAATAGTTCTTTGATTTCAATGAAATAGTGCATTTGAATTTAAAAGAGAACATTTGATTGCCTGTAAATAAAGATTTACTTAGTGAGCATGTAGTAAAGAAACAGTTTCAATGTCTAAAGAGACGTTTTCATTGGTTCAAAGAAACGTTTTCATTGATCTCTCTCTCGCACCTAACCTCACTTTTTTTGTTTTTGCGGTTCTCCCGAACGAACGGTTTTGAGTTTCGAGGAGCCAGAAGCTTAGACTATTTCTGCCGTACTTCCTTACATACTCACAAAATTTGAGCTTTATCTGCCGCGTACTTCAGGAAAAAATAGGTTTCAAAATTTTGAGCTGGTAAGAAGAAGGGTTCATTGAATCACAGATGATATCTTTGAAATCAATGAAAAAGGTTCACTGGTTTAATGAAATATTTCTTCGAATCAATGTCACTACTTGTCATTGAGTTTGAGATCATTCAAAGAAAAGATAGTATCGAAATTCAAGTATTTCATTTAATTGGCAAAGATTTCCGTGAATCAATGAAACTTTTTCTCTCGGTGTAGAGTTGAAAAATAATGGAAAACTGGTAATTGTATGAAATAAATTTGATAATTACGGCAATTTTCTTAATTTGTATCGTAGCGGAGAGAGTTTGATGCCAGGAAACTCCAAATGGAGCACCAAATGGCATTTGTACTGTTTGTGAATTCTGCAGGAAGCCTCCGTGGCAATGGGTGTCGTAATATATTGATTGCGTAAATTATTTCAAAGCGGATATTGGTTACACACGAAGAGCAACTCTGGTTGTCTCCTGTGCTAGATGCATCCTTGTACTATGCATAGTGTGCTGGTAGTCGATGTATATACAGGTAGTCACCACGACATTGGCCATTCGCCTCACGCTCTCAACGAGAGTCAGCGTCAGTTGAGCTGAATGCAAATTACTGGAATTCCCTTCGCGACTCGCGATAGCGACTGGAATGTGTACGAACTGCATAGTCCCTCGTGGATTTCAACACCGTCCGAGACTACGATCGCACTTACATACTACAGAGTATCTATACCTAGTGACGATGCCAGTGACGTGTTGCTTAGAATTTGATTAACATGAAATTTGTTCGCTGGCGTTTACGCATAATAACCGAGTTAGTGTGTCAAACACAAAATAAATTTAAAAAAGATGCACTGAGAGAAAAATATAGTGGTTTAATTAAAAAATATAGTTAGTCCGACGATAATCTAATTGTTAACTATAATTCCCAGGAGGAACGTCTCCATTTTATAGTTATAGCAAATATAAGCAAATAATTGGATGAACCATAAATATAATTCCCAGGAGGAACGTCTCTATTTTATGGTTATAGCAAAAATAATTATGGTAGCAATCATCAAAATGATAATAGTTTCAAATATGCCGTTTTGTTGCATATACGATTTCAATGTTTGTTTCCATTAACTTTGCAAGTATCGTTTATTGAACTATATTATCATCGGTTCACGCCGAGAGAAAAAGTTTCATTGATTCACGGAAATCTTTGCCAATGAAATGAAATACTTGAATTTCGATACTGTCTTATCTTTGAATGATCTTAATCTCAATGAAAAGTAGTTACATTGATTCGAAGAAACATTTCTTTAAACCAATGAACCTTTTTCATTGATTTCAAAGATATCGTTTCCGATTCAATGAAACCTTCTTCTTACCAGCTCAAAATTTCGAAACCTATTTTTTCCTGAAGTACGCGGCAGATAAAGCTCAAATTTTGTGAGTATATAAAGAAGTACGGCATAAATAGGCTAAACTTCTGGCTCCTCGAAACTCGAAGCCGTTCGTTCGGGAGAATCGGAAAACAAAAAAGTGAGGTTAGGTGCGAGAGAGAGATCAATGAAAACGTTTCTTTGAACCAATGAAAACGTCTCTTTAAAACAATGAAACTGTTTCTTTACTATATGCTCACTAAGTAAATGTTTATTTACAGGCAATTGAATGTTCTCTTTGAAATTCAAATGCACTATTTCATTGAAATCAAAGAAATATTTCGTTGAAATCAATGAAAAAAAATCACTCCACCCATTTCTTTGGCGTCAATGAAATATTTTCTCTCGGTGCAACCATAAAACCTTCCTATTAAATCAACGATATGCTTTTCTCTCAGTATGAGTACTCTTTCGTTAAAAATGTTTGCAAATTTACATTCTATTCATCAGCTGATATATCAAATTTAATACAAACGAATCCAATAAAATTATATATTTTTATATGAAATTTCCGAATTTTCATAGAATTCAGTGGAAAGTACTGTAATTTTACATCGCACTTGTATATGAAATTTAATATACCAGTTTCTGTAAAATAGCTTCCTTTACCCGTAATAGAAAATTACACTCAATGGTTTTAACAGTGAAGACAATATATAGGAAGGATCTCCAGATATCGTGGTAAAACTTATACAATGTGTAGTTGCGAGGAAATCGCACTTAAACATCTCGTACAGTTTTCCTGTAATATAATAGTTTATATAATTAAAAAATTTCCGGGGCAATAGAAGGAAGCTGTCAAATTGTTTTCCGCATGAGCAGCAGCAGCAAAATGTCGATTCGTCTCGTGTCGGTTCATATCTTTTTTATTTGCATTTGCCAATTGAATTGTCTTCTTCCAGGTGTGCACCGCGCTACATTTTTCACTCTTTCGTCCGTCATTTTGCGAATTTCATACGACATCACGTTTTTGAAGGATTATAATATCGATATATACAACTTTTTTTTTCGATTTTCGCTAAAATTGCAATCTCTCTGGTCCCCTTAAGCTTAAAATCATCTTTATTTTTTTTTTAAGTTATTAATTTGATTTGAACGAAATAATTGGCAAACATATTTTTGAATTTCTAGAATATGTTTTAAATAACAAAACACGACGAATTTAATAAAAACGTGCCAATAAATCGTGTTTCGAAAAAACGAACTTTTCCGGGTTTGAAATCTAAATACTTTTTGTATGTAAGGTCAAAATCACATCGGATACGCATAAGTTGTAATATACCGCAAAAAAATCTTCGAGTTCACTATTTTTTTTAATAGTAAGAAATCATACGTTCGTTATAATTGAATTTTTTTACCTAAATATTTAGGTTAGTAATATTAAGGTAGTAAACACTACCCTAAACACTATATAATATAACAAACGTATGATTCTATAAATATATTTTCCGTAGTTTACTAGGAGCCTTTTTTGTGGTATCACCACTGCGATAATAATCTGAACGAAAAATTTTATACCACGATTACTATCTAGAAAATCTATAATTTAATTTTATCATCGTAGAGAAATCTATAAACCTATTTTTCCATAATCTATCAAATAAAGTATTATTTATATAACTTTTTTTTAGGAGAGTAAACTTTTTGCTAGACTTTAAATTATTGTTTTAAATTATCGAACATTTGCAATACAATACCGTGAATGAATGAACCCTGATTTTTTAAGAAATTTAATGAATACAAAATAGTAGTTTTAGAAAAATTTAATGGATAAAATCATGATATTCTATTGACGATATTTCATTGCGAGAATACATTCCATTTCAAAATAGTAATCACATTTTTATTGCAATATTGTTCACATATGTAGCTTTGTGATGTTTATATTGACATATTCACTGTTAAAAATATTTTGAAAATTAATATATGTATTGAAAGATCTTTTGCAGATACGGTGTATTAAATTTCATTTAATTACAATAAATTACAATAACTATATTATAAACACAATTTTTATGAAGTGTTTAGTATATTGTTTATTAATTTTACAACAATTTTTTGTATATTAATTAATATTTGTATATTAAATTTAATATACGCGTATCCGCAAAAAAACTTTCAAAGCTTTATATTAATTTTCATACAAAAATTTCTAACAGTGTTGATTATGTGTGACATGAGCTACCGACCATCGAGTCTTTTAGAAGCATTAAAAAATATTTAATATATTCTCAGTATATCATTAATTTTAGCCACGTTATGGTGGTTAAAAATTATTGCTTCATTAAAAACTCAAGAAAAATATTTTCTAGGGTATTACAAACGTTACAATGTGCAACGTGAGGAACAAATAAATAAATCTAGAGGTCTGAAGATCAGAAAATGTCGACAAGAAAAATATGGTACAGTAAAAGAGGTCACGAAGAAGAACAAGCGGCGATAAAAAGAGAAGTAAAACCCGATCCAAATGATTCGTTTGTATATATCGTATTAATAATTATTGCTTTATTAAAAACTCAAGAAAAATATTTTCTAGGGTACAACAAACGTTACAATGTGCAGCGTGAGGAACAAACAAATAAATCTAGAGGTCTGAAGATCAGAAAATGTCGACAAGAAAAATATGGTACAGTAAAAGAGGTCACGAAGAAGAACAAGCGGCGATAAAAAGAGAAGTGAAACCGGACCCAAATGATTCGTTTGTATATATCGTATTAATAATTATTGCTTTATTAAAAACTCAAGAAAAATATTTTCTAGGGTATTACAAACATTACAATGTGCAACGTGAGGAACACATAAATAAATCTAGAGGTCTGAAGATCAGAAAATGTCGACAAGAAAAATATGGTACAGTAAAAGAGGTCACGAAGAAGAACAAGCGGCGATAAAAAGAGAAGTGAAACCGGATCCAAATGATTCGTTTGTATATATCGTATTAATAATTATTGCTTTATTAAAAACTCAAGAAAAATATTTTCTAGGGTACAACAAACGTTACAATGTGCAGCGTGAGGAACAAACAAATAAATCTAGAGGTCTGAAGATCAGAAAATGTCGACAAGAAAAATATGGTACAGTAAAAGAGGTCACGAAGAAGAACAAGCGGCGATAAAAAGAGAAGTAAAACCCGATCCAAATGATTCGTTTGTATATATCGTATTAATAATTATTGCTTTATTAAAAACTCAAGAAAAATATTTTCTAGGGTACAACAAACGTTACAATGTACAGCGTGAGGAACAAACAAATAAATCTAGAGGTCTGAAGATCAGAAAATGTCGACAAGAAAAATATGGTACAGTAAAAGAGGTCAGGAAGAAGAACAAGCGGCGATAAAAAGAGAAGTGAAACCGGACCCAAATGATTCGTTTGTATATATCGTATTAATAATTATTGCTTTATTAAAAACTCAAGAAAAATATTTTCTAGGGTATTACAAACGTTACAATGTGCAACGTGAGGAACAAATAAATAAATCTAGAGGTCTGAAGATCAGAAAATGTCGACAAGAAAAATATGGTACAGTAAAAGAGGTCACGAAGAAGAACAAGCGGCGATAAAAAGAGAAGTAAAACCCGATCCAAATGATTCGTTTGTATATATCGTATTAATAATTATTGCTTTATTAAAAACTCAAGAAAAATATTTTCTAGTGTACAACAAACGTTACAATGTGCAGCGTCAGGAACAAACAAATAAATCTAGAGGTCTGAAGATCAGAAAATGTCGACAAGAAAAATATGGTACAGTAAAAGAGGTCAGGAAGAAGAACAAGCGGCGATAAAAAGAGAAGTGAAACCGGACCCAAATGATTCGTTTGTATATATCGTATTAATAATTATTGCTTTATTAAAAACTCAAGAAAAATATTTTCTAGGGTATTACAAACGTTACAATGTGCAACGTGAGGAACAAATAAATAAATCTAGAGGTCTGAAGATCAGAAAATGTCGACAAGAAAAATATGGTACAGTAAAAGAGGTCACGAAGAAGAACAAGCGGCGATAAAAAGAGAAGTGAAACCGGATCCAAATGATTCGTTTGTATATATCGGTGAAGAAGCGACGACAGTCGGGACGAGTGATCGTCGAGGAGTCGATTAGGGCACGAGCGAGTGCCGACTGGGCGAGCAAGCGCTATATACGTAAGTAAGTAAGAGACTCGATGCGGATCTCGGCTCGTTTGTCGAGCGACAGACGTACGTACACACCGCGCTGGAGATTCGAGTTCCAGACGCGCGAGTGACTTGAGAGGGTCGACGATCTCCGGAGACGAGAGAGAGACTTTATTGAGCTGCCTTACGAGATTCATCCCAATTTCCTGGAAAAGTGGAACGCTTGAACTTCACTTTAACCAACATTCCCAACTTCGATGTTTCACCTCATCTCTTTTTCATTTACACTCAGTATTACAATTCGTAATCCTTATTTATTTTTCGTTACCACAAACAATCTGTTTACTGAAATTCTAGTATTTTGTTTAAAGGTGCGGGAAATTAAATTTATCGGTACTGAAAGTTTTTATGGATAATTATGAATAATGATATAATGATATAATACATTTAATGTACCAGTTTAAGCGTTAAAAGTTCCGGCAATAACTTTCTAAATATCTTTGAACATTTCGTAAGGCTTAGAATCGATAATAATAATATAGTGACAATACTAATAGCAATTCGTCATTTTTTTTTTGTTTATTCGTAATATAATTCATTTACTATTAAATAAATTTTAAGTGGACAGCACGCGATTTGACAAATTAGTTTGTTTTCATTTTTTTTCTTCTTTCTATAAACTGTAGAGAAATTTTATACAAATTGTAAATGGACAATAAAAGTAATAATATGCTTGGATTAAATAAAATTAAAACTTTGCAAATTGCTTCCTCATTATTGGTGGATTTTTACAAATCTACCTCTATGAGGAAGCATGTTAATCTATTTTGGCTTCCTCATAGAGGAAGCTTTGTAAAAATCCAACAATAATGAGGAAGCAATTTGCAAAGTTCTACTTTGCAGCCTTGTTTTAAAAAACTTTAAATGGCATTAGTTTTGAACCCCTTGACAGATTCTCCCCAGATTCGAACTGATGCTTAGTTTACCCACACTCTACTTGTGGACCAAATTTGAGTCCGATATCTTAAAAATTGCGGAAGTTAGAGCACGAACAAAAAATTCAAAATACCATAAATTTAAAACTCCTTAACGGATTGACGTCAAATTCATTCCCAAAGTTTATTTAATAACAGTCCACTTGTGGGCCAAATTTGAGCCCGATATCTTAAAAATTGCGAAAGTTAGAGCACGAACAAAAAATGTTAAAAAATTTAAAAATGCCATAAATTGTGAACCCCTTAACGGATTAACACCAAATTTAATCCGATACCTTGTTTAACGATAGTTTACTCGTGGTTCAAATTTGAGCCAGATATCTTAAAAATTGCGACGGCTGTCGTGCTAAGGGTCGGCCATTTTTCTTAATTCTTATAAAATTATTTTTATTTAATTGTTTTTAAAGTAATTCTAATACTTCACCGTAAGCGCTGTGAAATGAGTTATACAATACAAAATAATGGGCATCTTGTGGTATTTTGATATATTCAAATCACCTGTTCGTATAATTGTTTATATCTTTCGAAAAGTGCCTTGAAACTATGAAAAAAGACACACATGAGGTGTGATCTCATAAGCGTGCCCCTATTACTTAAACCTAAGGATTATAAATGTATAATAAAAATAATAACGTTCTTGGAATAAATTACGTTTTGTTTTGAATTATTATGCTGGTAATTTTTTGCTCGACTTCAGGTTAATGATTGTTACAAAACAGTTATGTAGATCAAGTGCAAGTGTAGTGCTTTCGCCCGGACAATCTTCCGGTTAACCCTACGATGGAAGCAACGTACAAGTAAAAAACGGAAGAGCACCAACGAGGCGCATCGTCATAAACGTGCCTCTAATAATCGAGCCTATGGCAGTAGGTCAGTGCCGGTGGCAGGGACGTTTCATCGTCGCGGTGGTTGACGTCTTCGACCATCTTCCCCGAGGATGGAAATGTAAGTGGTTTACCTATATAGTCACAATTACAGCAAGAATGGGAAAACAGTTAAAACTACATAAACAAAATTATATAAGCAACAATAAAATAAAAGTTTATAAGAAAATTTACCTATATAGTTAAAATTACAGGAAGGATGGAACAAAAAGTTAAAACTACATGAACAAAATTATATAAGCAACAATAAAATAAAAGTTTATAACAAAATTTACCTATATAGTTAAAATTACAGGAAGGATGGAACAAAAAGTTAAAACTACATGAACAAAATTATATAAGCAACAATAAAATAAAAGTTTATAACAAAATTTACCTATATAGTTAAAATTACAGGAAGGATGGAAAAACAGTTAAAACTACATGAATAAAATTATATAAGCAACAATAAAATAAAAATTTGAAACGAAATATAAGTACGAATTACGTGAAGACTAACACTCAGCAATTGTTCTTATTGCCGCTAGTTGGAGACCCCAACATTTCGGCAAGAAAATATCTTATTTATAAATATTTCTATATAAAAATGTCTTATTTATAAATATTTCTACATAAAAAAGTGTTATTCATAAACATTTCTTCATGAAAATGTCTTTCTCTTTATGTTACACTGTTAAAAATTCAAGTGAATTTAATATACAACCGTTTTGTATATTGAATGGTATGTATATGAATTCCATATTAATATACTTCTGTGGTACATTTAAGAATAGTATGAGAATTCGCCGATACTGGTATTTGAAAAATACAGTACGTGAGTATTGTAATCTTCATTTTAATATACAAATGTTGTATTTGTCAATGACGAATGCATCTGAAAATTAATATACGGTAAATGCATCCGAATTTCATATACGGTATATTAATTTAAAAAAAAAACTTTTTACATTGTAAGTATAGCTTTTATCAAGATGCTTGTTAAAACTGAAAAAAGGTCCGACATTTACGAGTCAGTGCAGATATAAAAATCTACTACTTAGAGGATCATATTCAGAAAAAAAAATCGATTTTTCATGTCAAAATGTTAATAAAATGATTCTTGAACCCTCAAATAATTAAATTTTGTTTCTTTGCCGAAACCAAACAGAACTTTTAATACTATTTTATTGGAATAGTGTCCATCATTAGGATACAGACACAGAGGCAGGTTTAGGCTCCCACGCTTAAAATTCGGGTTTGAACGTTCATATATACATATATAGTGCAACCACATGCTGTAGTATCTATACCGAGTCCGGGATGCTCGGGTTGTGCAGAATCTACCCCGCGGGACGTTTTTTGGAGCGAGGCCAAAAACTTTGACTCGACGTTTTCGCGGTGTTCCCTTTTCTCGTTTTACTCAGCAAATTCGGCATCCACCGGGTACACCATTACTCGTCAGAGCATTTTCTATATAGCAACGACAAATAAACCGTCCTCCATGTTGTTTGCATTGGCCCTGCTTCTCGCTCCATTTATGTTCTTCGTGCACTTTGGGTTTGATACGTGTGCCCCGATTTCTATGACCCACCGGGATGCTGCAAGCTATGGTATGACCTGGCAACGATCGGAGGGGTGCGACGACCGAAAGCAACGTTGCCCGGGGATGTAGGTTGATATTAGGTCAGGCCTGGTCCGACGACGTGCATGGATTCAATGAAATGAGGTCGCCGGAGATGCTTGATTAACGATTTCCCATTTTCCATCCATTGCTACGTTGGTAACGATAATTATATCCTTTTTGTTTTGTCAGCTTTCAAATTTTTATTAGATTTACAACTGTGCTGAACGATTTCCGATTTTTTAATACTCTGACAAAGTTCTGCCAACGATTTTTATTATTTTTTGCTAAGTGAATATATGTTTTGGTTCTAAATGAGGTCGTCCATTTTTTTAAAAGTTGTTTAGGGTGTGAAGAGTAACGAAAAATTATTTTAGATTTTTAATTATCATATTTTACTCGGAATTAAAAATCGATTTTTTTTTCATTGCTACGTTGGTAACGATAATTTTTACTTTTTGTTTTGTCAGCTTCAGATTTTTATTAGATTTACAACTGTGCTGAACGATTTCCGATTTTTTAATACTCTGACAAAGTTCTGCCAACGATTTTTATTATTTTTTGCCAAGTGAATATATGTTTTGGTTCTAAATGAGGTCGTGCATTTTTTTAAAAGTTGTTCAGGGTGTGAAGAGTAAAGACAAATTATTTTAGATTTTTAATTATCATATTTTACTCAGAATTAAAAATCGATTTTTTTTTCATTGCTACGTTGGTGACGATAATTTTAACTGTTTGTTTTGTCAGCTTTCAGACTTTTATTAGATTTACAACTGTGCTGAACGATTTCCGATTTTTTAATACTCTGCCAAAGTTCTGCCAACGATTTTTATTATTTTTTGCCAAGTGAATATATGTTTTGGTTCTAAATGAGGTCGTGCATTTTTTTAAAAGTTGTTTAGGGTCTGAAAAGTAACGACGAATTATTTTAGATTTTTAATTATATCATATTTTACTCAGAATTAAATATCGATTTTTTTTTCATTGCTACGTTGGTAACGATAATTTTTACTTTTTGTTTTGTCAGCTTTTAGATTTTTATTAGATTTGCAACTGTGCTGAACGATTTCCAATTTTTTAATACTCTGACAAAGTTCTGCCAACGATTTTCATTATTTTTTGCCAAGTGAATATATGTTTTGGTTCTAAATGATGTCGTGCATTTTTTTAAAAGTTGTTTAGGGTCTGAAGAGTAACGACAAATTATTTTAGATTTTTAATTATCATATTTTACTCAGAATTAAATATCGATTTTTTTTTCATTGCTACGTTGGTAACGATAATTTTTACTTGTTGTTTTGTCAGCTTTCAGATTTTTATTAGATTTGCAACTGTGCTGAACAATTTCCGATTTTTTAATACTCTCACAAAGTTCTGCGAACGATTTTTATTATTTTTTGCCAAGTGAATATATGTTTTGGTTCTAAATGAGGTCGTGCATTTTTTAAAAAGTTGTTTAGGGTCTGAAAAGTAACGACACATTATTTTAGATTTTTACTTTTCATATTTTACTCAGAATTAAATATTGATTTTTTTTGCATTCGCTTTTTTGATAATGCACACAAATACGCCAAAATCACACTTTATTTTAGTTCCTCTTATGACAATTTTGGTTTTCTTGATAAAATAAACAGCAAATTCGGTTCCATTTTTTTTACATCCTCGTAAAAAATGGAAAGTTTCACTATAATTACTATAACTTTTATAAAGAATGAAGTTGCGACTGCGGCCGATGCTTGTTTTCTTCGTAATTCAATTACTCAAGTTTTAAAACGTTACATGGTCAATTAGAATGCGTTGAGTTTAGAATTTTATCACACATCTGCACATATTCGTTCGTACTTTCCTCCCGGTGAGAGGGGTGAAAGTGAGTACTTCCCGCCCTAGGGAGTTACTTTCCGCCCTAGGGACTTACTTTCCTCCCTCTCAGTCCCTTTCTTCCTCTCAAGTTTTCTGTTCCATTTAAATCAGTTTTCTTAATTCTGCATCGCCAAGAAGTGAAATTCTGACTGCATTAAGGTGTTCCTATGAACGCCTGCTACACGGGTGTCAGAGGGACAGATATTAATTTTTTCCGTGCAAGACAAACAATCAACGTGTTCTATAAGAATTTCAGAACGATGGCATTTAAAGTGCATCGTCCATAGGAACACCTTAATCGTTTTAAAATTCACTAAAGATACTATTTCAGGGAAATTTTTTGCTTTTCATTTTTAAAAGTTGATAATGTTGTTGACAATATGTAGCCGAATATTTAAAAAAATATTTTGATCGTTTTAGGTTATTGAAACTATAAAAGATTATATTTCTTTTATCGGGGAGTTTAGTTGACCGATTCTTAATTGTCGTTTTTTGCTCAAAAGTGCTCGCCGAACCGCAAAAAAGGCACCAGGATAATTTGTGTACCTTCATTTTTACGTCCGTGAGATCAGTTTGAAAAATTTCTGAAAACAAGCAGAAGGAGCAAAAATTTACAATTTGTGCTGATCCAAATTTAAAAGTCTAAATAAATTTAAAAATTATACCGATCCTAATTTGCCATATGGCGTTTTAAAGCTTGATTCATCACGAAAAAAAAACAATTGCAAATCGAAGTTGCTACTTCATTGTTTTTTTTTTAATTATAGCGATTTCGGTAAAACTCCACATTTTTGCCAAAAGGTAAAAAAAAAATGTTTTTTTTTCCAGATCCTATATCGATGTATCCCGTTGGATCAGATGTTATTATTCATTCTATTGAATAATCAACATTTTTCATAAAAACAGCCAAAAAAAATAGTACATTCCAAATTTTCAACACTAGGGAGAAAAAAGATTTTCTCTCGAGTGTTGATTATTACTTTTCAACGTCGGGAATGTGCGGTTTTCGCAAGCGCGATTTTTTGGACGGAGAACTGAAAAAGTTGTTATTTACGCCAATAAAAATATTAATTAGATTTCAATGTACGCTAAAAAAATAGTAAAATAAAATCAAGATGATAAATCAATACAAAGTAAGTCTTCATGGCTGTGTGAAAAAAAGCCCCACCAGAAATTCAACGAGGTAAAGGACTGTCTCCACTTGCGTCCGGGTAGCCCGGTCCCTGATGTCTTTCGTCGAGACGAGGTCGATGTGCTGTCCGCGTACAAAAAGAGGGGACAGAGTGAGAGAGAGAGAGAAAGAGACACTGGAAAGAATGACAGAGACAAAAACAGAAGGATACTAAGAGAGGGAGTGCAAAAGTCCGCTAATGAAAAGGCCGAAGCGTCGGCGGACGTCGTATAGTGTTGGCTTCCCATCGTGTCTCATCATTTCACTGAATTTCGAGACCTTTTCTCCTTCGCTACTGCAACTTTATCCGTTGCTTCATATTATTGCACATCCAACGAGCCAGACATCATATTTTCCTCGAAAACTGTGAGAGAACTAATTTCCCCATCATCCTCACTGTTTTATTTAACACTGTCCTCTTTACTGCAGTAAGAAAAAAAAGTTAAACAAAGAGTAAAATAATTCCTTTTCTGTTTGTAAAAAATCGACAGGTGAGAATGTAACCTATAGCCATATTGTCGAGTATTTCTGAGCTCTCATGATATCCCAGCGATATGCACTTATTTCTTCAGCGTTGCAGGGCATAGCGGTAATATTTTTGGCCAATGTTAGAGTCATTGGCCATAAGAAGAGCGAGGGAGGGAGAAAAAAAACCACGTACCAATCAAACGTGGTTTGGCCGTAAGGTATTGTGTATAAAATATTTTATTCGAGAATGATTATTGCATTAAATGGCATTAAACATTTAATTTATAAATAATTGTTGAAATATGGGAAAGAAAAAACATATTTGGTGATTTTCTATAAAATATTTTGTAATGTATTACCGATTTCGAAAAATAATAAATGAATAATAAAAAATAACGTGTTTTATAGCAATGAATATTTGTGGATCAATTAAACATGGTTTTGTCCTAAATTACTGTTTTTTTATTTATTTGACAATCATTATTGCACTCAATGGCAAAAAGACATAGTTTAAAGATAAATTAAGGGAATATCGCAACGAAAAAAAATAATTGCTAAATATTAAATAATGGAATCAATAATTATCAATGCGGGATTTAATAATACCACTGCTATCTATCTCTAAATTATTGATTTATTTTTTTCATTTAAAAATTATTATTAAAATCAATAGCAATAGAAAAACAAAATCAATTAAAAAAATGTCTATAAGATATTTTCTAAAATATGCACGTTCCAGGAAGATAATTTATAAGCATTAAATAATGTGATAAATAATTAATAATAGCGTATTTAAATCACTGCATTTGCCTATTTGTGGTGCCAATTACTGTACCGCTCAGATCGCACTTATGATGCAGGAAACGTTTACTAAATACGTACGTCTATTAGGTGTGCCTCGACAACGAGATTCTCACGGGATCTCTTATTCACGTACACACATAACGTATCAGGCATTTAATAATAACAATAACAACAATGTGCAGCGGTTATAACCACGTGGCGCAGCTGCAGCTGCTGCACTCTCACGGAATCACAATAGCAGCAGTTCAGGGATCGCAATCTGTAATTAATGAGAGAGAAAGAGAAGAAGAAGGAAAAGGAGTCTTCCCGGGCCCCACGAGACGCCGAAGACGACGATGAGGACGAGGCCGACCCAAGCGTAAGTACGGACGTTCCCCTCTCTTTACATAATGCCTGTTATCGAACGGAACCTCGTTGCAACCCAACCCGACCAGTACTCGTTATTTTATACATTATTTGTTAATGAAGTTCGCTTTTCAGCATTTTTCGTTTATTCAAAAATAATTTAAAAAAAACAAGTATTTCGATTAATAAATTATTTTTATAAAGTAGTCAATGCTGTACGATGTTAATATTTTTTTCACTTCCTTTTTTATTTAAAGTATACATGGTTTTCATTTTTTTGTTATTATTCTTATTATTGTTTTTCAGCTAAAAATAAAGATAGAAATGACTGACAGAAAAGCATTGACTGATGTTAGAATTTTTACCTAACAAAGACTTATTCGATATTGTAGTTAATTTTAAAAAATAAATAAATATAAGAAAGAAACGAAAAAAAAAAAATAACTGACTATTTTCACCCAGGGAAGTCGAGTTAATTAAATTAAATTTAATAAATTAATTAAATTTAATTACAATAAATTAAATTTTATTAAAAATTAATACGATTTAAAAGTATGTAATAAATTCTATTTGATCGAAATAAAATCCTATTCGTCCAAGCATTAAATAATTTTTTTCTCCAAATGTTAGCATAATAGGATTTTATGTTGATCAAATAAATCGTATTGATTTCAAGTTTTACTTGATCGAAATATAATTTTATTAATTTAAAATAGATCACGTATTTGATTCAAATAAAGCCATCAAACTGATTTCTCTGGGTGTGGCAGTCGTTACATTGTCCCGGAATAATATTTTTTTGACGCGTTTATATTAAGTAAAAAAAGTAATAACAAAAACAGATTTCCGCAACGAAATCTTCGACGCTTCGGTTCGTCTGCTGTTGCCATTGCCAGTTCTCTTCCAGTTCGTCCCACCGCACGCTGTATCGAACGTAATAACTTCCTGATTATTTGCGCGTCGTGTCAGCTGATTCCCATCCACATACGTTGATGTTAAGCAGCGCTATATAATCATTGCGCTGCTAGAAGTATACACAGAGGGTGTTGGTTTCTGCCACGATGAAAGTACATTCCATCGGAAGGTCGAGCCATGCAGATCGACTAGTATCCGTACTCGTGGCTCGGGAAAGTTGCCGCTGGGGTTGAGCACGTGGGAATTCCACGCGAATGCGGAAGACTTCAAGTGGAATAATTCATTTTAAAAAGATGGCGTGCGAAAAGTCGCAATTTCAGGATGACCTTCAAGATATGAAAAAAACAACAAGACAACGCAGCAAGAATTAGAAAGAAATGGAAGAATTCCGCGATAATTGACAATCGTCGGAGCGCATGCGCTGCAAATATACGAAGCAAAAAATGCGTCGATTCGAGTTGGGCGTTCCGATGAACTGGTGGCAGGTGTAACGTGCGAAAATAAGAAGTATCGGACGCAAAAAATTGTGTGGAGCCTCCAGGCTTGTGCGGAGAGTAGAGGACATACGAATTCCGGCCTGGAATGCGGAGGTTCTTTGTCTCTGTCACTCTTTCTCTCCGTCTCTCACTCTGGAGAGATGCAGATGGCCGGAATGATCGTCCAACTGAACACGGCGTACCGAAGTATGCGTAGTGCAAGGCAGAGAACGTGTAAATGCGTAGGACCCGGCGCCCGAAGGTGAAAACAGGTTTTTCCTGCCTTGCCGCTTCGACTCTTCGTAAAGGACCATCGGGAATGAAAAAAAAGGGAATAATATATACTATGGGATGATGAAAAAGAGGAGGCTAATAGTACGTCGAAATTCCAAGGGGAGTGAATGAAAACTCGATGACTGGCGAGTGTGTTAACAAGAAGGGATAGACTAGTACCGACAGTAGCTTTTGCCTTTCTTACAGTCGTTGTTGACTTGTTTGGAGGTTCGAGATACTGTTGGTGCACCGAAAAAAAAGATTTCATTGATTCCAAAGAAATGGGCAGATTGAATTTTTCCATTGATTTTGAGGAAATGTTTCTTTGCTTTCTAGGAAATGATGCGTTTAAATTTAAAAGATGGTTTCAATGATTGAAATCAATGGAAAACGTTTTGTTGGTTCAAGGAAAATTTTCATTAATTCAATTAATTCAGTTACTACATTTGATTCAATTTTACATAATTCGAAGAAACGATAATATTAACTTAAATATGTTATTTCATTGAAGACAGAGAAATGTTTCCTAGGTCAAGATTTCAAAGAGAATTCTTTGAATCAAGGAGTACATACAGATCGTGAAACTTGTTCACTTTTGCAGTGGTGGGGGTAACTCATTTGTTGTCCACGATTAGAAATTCGCCTCACATGCATTCATGTCGTTGTAATCTTTAAGAGGATGCTGGAGTAAATTTTTCTGCCGACATTGATCGGTAAAACTAGGCTATTTTGTAGTATACACTATTCATCTGTATTACGGTACGGAGGGGAGAGTGGGGTCCCCTGTGCCTCGTTTTTTCGAATGGTTGTAAAACTGTTTTTCAATAACTTCAGTATAATTTTAACGGGACTATTCGATGTTAAATATGATAAAGTTTGAGATCTATTTAATTAATAATCTTTTAATTTTGCAACGGGCACAGATACTATTATGCTTTTCAAGTTTATCTTGAATACTTAAGGTAGTTCTGCCGGTACGCCGGAGTCATAAATCTCAGAGTCTATATGACATTAAAAAATAATCATACGCATCACTTTGACTGCCTCAATAATAATATCAATCAATAATATAATAATATCACTTTGACTGCCTCAATAATAATATAAATAATCGAGAATCCTTCGAAATTGTCGTCATCAAATTAAAAGATTATTTGTAAATAGTTGATATATTTAGTGCGGATTTGACTTCATTTTTACGATAATTAGGTTAGGAAACGTCATTTGGCCCGGTATCGTGCACTTTGACCTTGGTACAATTAAACATTATTCCGGAGACTTCACCTTTTTTCATGATGCATCAATTCCTGAATGATTTGCGAATCCGTAGTACTTTTTATTTTTTCTCTATCTTTGATCTAAGTATGTTAATTTTCGATTTAAAGATCAATTTTTCCAGCCCTCCCATAAGCTCCGTGTAAAAAGATCGATTTTCAAATTTTCATTGTTCATTCAAATACTCGGTAAAAGCCTTCAAGATTTTGTACAAATAAAATTGAATACCTAAATTACAACATGTCAAAAATTCATGCATATGAGTTTGGATTGCCTTCACGACAGAACTACCTTAAGCGCGGGTCAGGGGACCCGACTTGCCCCTTCCATTTTTCTGTCACAGTGTACCCCATCAACGTGTGTCACACTTCACCCCACTCGAGATTTATAATGTATATCGCAAATATTTCAGATTCTGAATAATTTCACTTCAAAATACGAACAGTGATATATAACTTAGATCCCAATAAACGTCTCGTACCCGTCGTTTCACTTTATAACCGCTAGAAACACATACAGAACAAATTATTCTGACCAGTGAAAATTTACTTTTGCATGGTCTCGACACATCACTATCTATAAAAGAAATAAGAACACTTTTTCCAATATGATCTTTCGCTGGAAGTGATGTGAATACTAAAATTTTGAGACGAACATTCGCTATTTTATCACAGAGGAACACTGAAACACGGAACCCCACTCTCCCCTATATGCTTCACGTTTGACACCGTTGCAATATGAATATAAACGCATCGGCATCCGCACTCAGAAAAAAGCTTGGTTAGAATTACCAAAAAATTGGTTTAAAATGTTATCAAGAAAACTTGGTGGGCACAACGAAGTTATTGACTAACTTAACCAAGTTATTAGCCAATATAACCAAGGATTTGGTAAGACAACCAAGTATTTAGTATGCCTAATCAATAACTTGGTTGCGCCTACCAAATTTTTTTTAGTAAAATTTTTAACCATAATCTTAGTAAGCCCAACCAAGCGTTTTTCTCCGTGCGGTCGAATTGCGATCAAAGACTTATGTCAACAAACCTTTGATGTAAGATATAATTGTTTCTGGAAATCGAATATGCCAAATAGGATCGGACGTCAATTCTTTGAAGTTGTCTGAATATTCTAAAACCATCCGAATATCGAGTACACAAGCCAAATCCACACATAGTGTATGCGGTCACGCGGCAAAGGCTCGGAGCCTTTGTCAACAGCAAAGAGACTACGAAACAGCAGTATAAACTAGACAGTGGAACCTCTCATAGCGTACGTTAACCATTTGATGCACACATTTTTATTTTTAAAAAGTTACTTTTATTTAAAATCGAGAAAGAAAACGTTGAAATATTTTTTAAATGATAATAATCTAGGTGGGATGTTAAACATCCCGCTGTGCATCAAAGGGTTAAGTGAAGAAAGTGAGGTTCCAATGTGCTTTTTAGGACATTGGTACAAACGTATTTCGCTAGAGGCGCTGCGTAATGGTTGAATAAGCGACGGCAGTACCTCTCAAAATGACTGCGGAAGGTGGCGCTTATTCGAAGAGCTGAAGAGCTATTATTTTTTTTATATATACGATATCCTTTTTCTATAGCGACGTATTGTAATACAAAATATTCAAAACTTTTTTCGGCCGTAAACATGTTCGTTTGAGTTTCAAAGCCGTAAAAAAATCTATTCCAGTTTTATTCATTCTTTTAAAAAAAAAGAACCATCACTTGGTTATTATTGTAATATTCTATTTATTAACTATTTTGCGAATTCACCATTTTCTTAATTGTAGAGAAAATGTTTGTTTCAGTAATTCTGTTGATGCTTTCACAGAGTTAGTGCATAAGTGTGCCATCAGAGGCTCTCGCAATGAGCACTAACGCAGCGCCTCTTGCCTACGCAATAGGTACTTATTGCCGCTGGCCGGAAGGGGTCGCTGACTCTGCGACCGGAGAGCCCAAGTATTTCTTTACGCGTAATACGTGCCAAGCCATTGAGGACGCATCCGCGCACGTGCGGTGCTGCTGCTGCTGCTGCTGTTGTTGTTGTCGAAGTGTAGAGCACTCAATGGTTGCCTCTTTGAAGGATTACAAGGAGAGACTCGCGGCGCAAAAAGAATATATAAAAGGGACAATGTATAGAATGATATAGAAAAGAAATGCTTTGGACGAAGTGGAGAGTTGAACTCGTGGAACGGAAACGATGAGACGAGGAGCGTGGGTTGTTGCTGGTTACTTACTATATTCCTTCTCTCGTTGCCCTGCTGCTGTTTCTACCGCTTCTGACCGCCGCTTGCAGTGAATGCGTGCGTAGGCACTCAAGAGCGTCCGTAGTAAACACAACCATGTTGATATAAGTATATATATATTTAGGGGAGAGCGGGGCAAAATGGCTACGGGGCACGATGGAACGGGGACACAACTGCACGGTACACGGAGAGAAATTTCTGTGTTGTGACAACATAAAACGAGGACATCAAAAATCGTTACGTTAGGCTGGCAAATCTTTTGTTTGGCGGATAAATCTTTTTGCTAGGTTGACCAATCATTTTGTTAGTCTAACAAAACAATTTTTGTTGTCACGACACAGAAATTTCTCTCCATGCAGTACGAACGAGACGGGGCATGCTAGAACTGGTTCCGTTCTGTTTCTAATTCTCTTTATTTATAAGTATTATTTTGTACATTTCTTTGATATAATTTAAACACATATTTTTATTTACCCCTACCCTATTTTGGCCTTAACGAATTTGGATTTAACTTTGTCTTTAATCTCATTTAGGAACTTTTTTTATGTCACTTTATTAATTTATATCGGGAATAAAAATTTGAGAAAATCCCTGTAGTCTCAGCTAGAACTGGGGTAAAATGTGCCTCGTGTAAAATCCTGCAGTCTTATTAATTTGCACAAATATTTTTCAAATTAAAAAAAGCCAGTTTTTTCACGTTTTGATTCGACTCAATGCGCTCGACGGAAAAATAATAGTACTTCGACACACAGCATGAGAGTTGTTAATTTACACAAATGCTCTTCATAACATAACGAACAATATAAACAATGACAAAGCCCCGAATTATTGAAAAAATAAAAATAAAAATCAAACTCATGTGCGAATTCGGAAGCGGACGCCTCTTTTGCAGTGGATTGTATTCACAATCGACGGAGTCATGGATACAGTGCAATACGTTTGAAAAATGGGCACACGGAAGAAAAAGATTAGTTGCCATAAACAAGAAATGAGTTGACAGAACCAATCGATTATTCTATTTCCCTAGCAACTCAAATGGTAATACCAACGATTCGAATGATAATGCCGACGATTCGAATGGTAGTACCAACTATTCGAGTGGTAGTCCCAACGATTGGATTAGTTAACCTAACTAATCCAATCGAGAACTAATCGTGAATAGTTGAGGTTACTATTCGATATGGTTAAGGCAACTAATTTTTTAAACATTGTGTACAGCAAATCGAAAACGTAGTTGCTACAACCAAACTATTTTTTCCGTGCACTATTTCCGTGTGCTGATGTCACTTTCTTAATTTATATCGAGAATAAAAATTTGAAAAAAATCCCTGTAGTCTCAGCTAGAACTGGGGTAAAATGTGCCTCGGGTAAAATCCCGCAGTCTTTTTAATTTGTACAAATATTTTTCAAATTAAAAAAAGTCAATTTTTTCACATTTTAATTCGACTCAATGCGCTCGACGGAAAAAAAATAGTACTTCGACACACAGGATGAGAGTTGTTAATTTACACAAATGTTCTTCATAACATAACGAACAATATAAACAATGACAAAGCCCCGAATTATTGGAAAAAAAATCAAACTCATCTGCGAATGCCGAAGAGGACACACTATGCCTATTTTGCAGTGACTTGTATTCACAATCGACGGAGTCGTGGATACTTTGCAATACATTTGGAAAATAGGCACAATTTTCGTGTGCTAATGTCGATGAGGATATCGTCGAACATATCTGTGAAATCTGCGTCCAATGCAATTCAAAATAAATATAAAATGAGTTAAGTATTCGATTCAAAAAGCAATAGATGTTTATATTCTATTAAATTTAATTTCAAAGATATCGTGAGTTTAATATCATGGCAATTAAACCATAACATAATTCTTTTACGATTTCAGCGTATGCTGATACCATTTTTACGAGGTGTGCCATTATGCCCCGCTCTCCCTTAACATATAAATGTATTGGGAAAGACAACATGAAGGCAAAAGTACTAAACGGGAGGTCGAGGCTACGTTTTGCAGCACTCTTCCTCGTCTTGTTTTTCGCTAGCAAAACAAGAGCGGGGCAACACTTTGGGGACGACAATGAACAGTATAACCAACTCGTATTATCCACTCTATGTGCTAAAGGTTAAATCATTCATTAAGCAGACAAAATGAAGAGAGAATTACTTAGATAGACAAGGAGAGAAAAGAGAAAGAGTGATGTCTAACTGCGGTCACGTATTAAGTTGTAATTCTTCCGGATGCAACTAATCTATGAGGACGACTAGATAACACGAAGTATTGTTACTAATGGTATTATAACGCGACGGATAATCCGGAATGCGGACGGCGAAAAAGAAGATCGTAATGAGGGTTCGGAACGTATTAAGAATTCGACGAATTATCTGTTTGTTTTTCTCTAAGTTGCCTTTGTTTTTTTATGAATTTTTAGTTACTTTATAATTGAGTCAAATGCAAAGATTTGTAAAGTTGAGGAGGTTGGTTTTTTTACTACTTAAATTAATGTTAAATTTTTTTCTTTTTTCATTTTTACAATATGTGAGGAACTAATTGACCGCAAAACATAATGTGTTTTTACAGCATGTGCCTTTATTTTTTTTTAAATATTCTTAGAAATGGCTTCACAAATATTTTAATTGATAAATGGCAGTTTTCGATATATTCATTCATTTATTTACAAGAATAATCCGTTTTTGCTTTCTCAACGGGGAAGCCAAAATGAATAAACATATTTTTTTACAGAGGTAGATTTGTAAAAAGGTAAAAATAATAACGAAGCAATATGCGAGGCTCTACTTTGCATCAATTTTTTTACCGTTTTGGATTCTACATGCTTAATAAATACTCGATATTTAATAATTATGTATATTATTTATTAAAGAATATTAAACAGCAGGCTTTAATTTTCGACCTTTAATAATTATCAAATATATCTAGACGATTAATGTGAAGAGCGGTCTTATAAAAAAATTCATCAACCAAGTCACGAAAATTAACGTTAGTAATTGTTCTTGCAAATTCATCCTATATTATAACAGAGTCGAAACGTAACAATTCTGTTTACTCTTCTCGTGCTTTCAAATGAGTAAAACGTATGTGTGTGAAGTCGTGTAAAATGTGTCTTTTCAGAAGGTTGCCAGGAGAATATGGTTCCTTTGTTTTACTCTACATAGACGAGTAAACTGGGAGTCTGCGAAGAGTCTCTCTCGCCCTTCGTTGACCCTCGTTTGAATTCAAATGGGTAATTTCTACCAGTCTCGAAGAGTTTACAGAGACTGAAAAATATAGTATCAACGATAAAACGAATCCCTCTTAACTAATGTGATTTAACTCATAAAATCTTACAAAAAAAATTATCAAAGTCAGCACTGATTCATCTAAGATGAAGCACCTCGAATTTATAGTAGCAAGTTTGAACTTAAGTACGAAACATGTAAAATTTTATTGTAAGTTTCATCTTAAGATCCGAAAATTTAACTCTTAGTTTAGTAATAAAATAGTTCTTATTCTAATTAATATGAAAAAAATCGATCTCAAGTGCGAACTTAAGTTCAAACTTGGTACCAAAAATTCGATCCTTACTTTAGCAATAAAATCATTCTTATTCTTCGTTATTTTTATATTTCGTGAAAGTACATGCACAGACTTTATACGTGACGCGTTGTTTTTCCTCACGAGTTGCGGTCACGTCTGCAACGTGGGTTAAAACGTGATTAATTTCATCATTCAAATGGGCATTACCGTCATCCTAATAGCTGAATCATTTACATTAATTATGTGGGTTTCTTGGGAGTACCGACTGCACCGCCTTTGCTGCTGTTAATTTATCGCAAGTAACCGCTGTGGCTCCGAATATATATATCTAATCTTTGGGGTGAAGTAAAAAAGAGAAAAGAACGCAACGAGAAGATTTATGCCAATGTATTTTTATCTTCAGAACGTGTCTGTACTATATTGTTTGAAATTCTTTACGTACGGTTATGCGTATATTGGATGTTGTCTAAAAAAAATCAATAGACCGAATCTTTCTCTGTTTCACCACGCTCCATTGATACGAAGAAAATCGAGAAGCCCCAGAATTCTCTTTCCAAATAGAGGACGTCACGTGCAGCCGCTGTTCTCCCCTTCGACGCGGACGAATGATTCGCGAGGCAAAAGAGTGAAGGAAAATGTTCTACACCGTGAGATAAAGGAAACTATATATCTATATATATGGTTATCTTATATATATATATATATATATCTTACGAAGCTCTACATCCATCAACTGTGTCAAATAACATTGTATTATTGAGAAATAGAAAAAAGGTCTATTTCTCAAATATGACGTCAAATTGTTATTATCTTCTTTTTTTTTATCGATACGGTTTTGTTTCCGGAGACCTGACGGACCACTCAAGACAGTGTTATTAAGATGAATAGGAAAAAGTTGATATATAAGACATCTTACTATATTTAAATAAATAAACAATATTTTTATCGAAATATTTTCGAAAAAATCAATGAAATTTTTTCAGCTCTTATAAGAAAATATGGATATTACAAATAAAAGATGCACGTAAGTTTTGTAAAATATACTACAATTACAATCCTGACTACTACTGATTTATTTATTATGAAAGTGTTAAAGGATAATGTATCTAACCGTAATTTGTTATGCCTAAGGTAATATTACCGCTATTCTTCTTACACACCGAGAAAAAAATTTCATTGATTCACGGAAGTCTTTGCCAATGAAATCAAATATTTGAGTTTCAATACTACCTTTTCTTTGAATGATCTCAAACGCAATGAAAAGTAGTGACTTTGATTCGAAGAAACATTTCATTAACGCAATGAACCTTTTTCATTGATTTTAAAGATATCGTTTCTGATTCAATGAAACCTTCTTCTTACCAGCTCAAAATTTCGAAACCTATTTTTTTCCGAAGTACGCGGCAGATAAAGCTCAAATTTTGTGAGTATGTAAGGAAGTACGGCAAAAATAGGCTAAGCTTCTGGCTCCTCGAAACTCAAAACCGTTCGTTCGGGAGAACCGGAAAACAAAAAAAAAGTGAGGTTAGGTGCGAGAGAGAGATCAATGAAAACGTTTCTTTGAACCAATGAAAACGTCTCTTTAAAACAATGAAACTGTTTCTTTATTATATGCTCACTAAGTAAATCTTTATTTAAAGGCAATGAAATGTTCTCTTTTAAATTCAAATGCAATATTTCATTGAAATCAATGAAAAAAAATCAATCCACCCATTTCTTTGGCGTCAATGAAATCTTTTCTCTCGGTATGAGAATACGAATTTAATTTCAAGTAATATATTCCAAGAGTACGAGCCAATGTACTACAACCATAGAGTTCCTTATGGGGGGTGAGTGTCGCACTCAACCCCATGAGAAGAGGGGTAAAAAAAATAAAATGAATCGTATGTGGTGTCCTGGCGTTACCATAACAACAGTGAAGTGTACAAGACACAGAAGCGTGCACAGTGCCATTGCCCCCGTGCATTACGTGTCCGTCCGTACGTTCGGCCATTCGTTTGTCTGTTGTGACTATCTCTCGTACTCCCTATGTGTTCCCTATGTGCTGCTGGCAACGACGACGACGCCTAGTCACCCCACACGTCCTCGAGTAGAGGTAACCGGGGCTAGTTGGTTTAGTCAGATGCAAGATTGGTTTAAGGTCGTTTAAAAAAAACAATTTTTCGAAGCGCCTTGCACCGTGAGTACAAGCTTCGTTGATTCTATGATCTATGAAAAATTTCATTGAAATCAATGAAATAATATACTTAAGCTAATATTATTTTTTATTTGGATAATCAGAAATTTAATTAAATGTAGTGACATTGAATTAAAAAAAAAATTTCCTTAAAACAAAGAACCGTTTTTCAACATGTTGGAACAATGAGATCTTTCTTTTGAATCAATGAAAACGTCTCCTTAATTATTCTCATCAAGTAAAAGTTTCTTTAATCGTAATGAAATGTTCTTTTTGAAATTCAAATGCAACCTTTTATCGGAAACAAGTTAATATTTCATTGAAATAAAAGAAAAAAATTATAATCTATTTATTTCTTCGAATCAAGGAAACTTTTTCTCTCGGTGTGCTCTTAAGAGGCTTACATATTGGCAATATACAGCATCACTCAAAGTTATGGCCATGAGCGACAATAAATACAAAGACTTGCTTCTATCATTCGTATCGTATTTGTATGCATTTCTTTATTGACTCATTTCCGGTTTTGTTTTATTTTTTATTTTATTATTACCACCTTTTAAATGCTTGCCCTGAAATACGTCCATTAGATCAGAGCTTAAAAAATTCAGATTATCTAGCTAATGATTTATGCAAGATAATGGCTTTTTCAAAATCTGGTTTATACTGTCCAAAAATACTATTAAAAAAATCAGAAGAGAAAATTGAACCGACAAGCCCCGGTCTACTCTAGTAGTACATCGAGTCATGTTCGACTCATTTCTGGTCATGTTACCACCTTTTAAATGCTTGCCTTGCGATACGTCCGTTTGACCAGAGCTTTAAAAAATCAGATTATCTAGATAATGATAAATGAATTTTTTTTAAATCTGATCTATATAGCCAATAAATATTACAAGAAAGATCAGTAAAGAAAATTGAACCATCAAGCGCCGGTCTCCTCTAGTAGCACATCGAGTCATTTTCGACTCATTTTCAGCCTTTTAAATGCTTGCCCTAAAATACGTCCATTGAACCAGAGCTTCAAAAATTCAGATTATATAGCTAATGATCCATGTAAGAAAAATGCTTTTCTTTTAATCCGATCTATATAGCCAACAAATATTTTTTTTTAAATCGGAAAAGGGAATTGTATCGACAAGCCCCGGTCTCCTCTAGCACTAACTCAAGTCAAATACAACTCACTTCCGGTCTTACACATTTAGATTAACTAGCTAATGATCCACACCAGAAAAAAAAAATTCGTTTAATCTGATTCATGCAACTAAAAAATATTAGAAAAAAAATCACAAGCAGATTGAACCGACAAGCCCCGGTCTTCTCTGTAGTACATCGAGTCATTTTTGACTCATTTCCGGTCATGTTACCACCTTTTAAATGCTTGCCCTGCCACACTTCCATTTGACCAGAGCTTAAAAAATCAGATTATCTAGCTAATGATCCATGCATTTTTGAAAAATCTGATCTATATAGCCAACAAATATTACAAGAAAGATCAGAAAAGAAAATTGAACCGCCAAGCCCCGGTCTCCTCTAGTAGCACATCGAGTCATTTTCAACTCATTTCAAGCCTTTTAAATGCTTGCCCTAAAATACGTCCACTGGACCAGAGCTTTAAAAATTCAGATTATATAGCTAACGATCCATGCAAGAAAAATGCTTTTCTTTCCGATCTATATAGCCAACAAATATTTTTTTAAAAAATCAAAAAAGGGAATTGTATCGACAAGCCCCGGTCACCTCTAGCACTAACTCAAGTCAAATTCAACGCACTTCCGGTCTTAAAAATTTAGATTAACTAGCTAATGATCCACACCAGAAAATCGATTTTCGTTTAATCTGATTTATGCAACTAAAAAATATTAGAAAAAAAATCACAAGCAGATTGAACCGACAAGCCCCG
The DNA here is from genome assembly GCA_963970395.1 of Ephialtes manifestator. Lineage (NCBI taxonomy): Eukaryota > Metazoa > Arthropoda > Insecta > Hymenoptera > Ichneumonidae > Ephialtes > Ephialtes manifestator. The sequence continues at coordinate 35,811,674 of OZ019968.1, forward strand.
GTCTTCTCTGTAGTACAGCGAGGCTTTCGCTGAAGAATCGTTGATTTGACTACGGGCTCTCTGCAGCGTGCCATCGCCACTCGCCAAGGGGCTACTGGGTAGGTTTGACCATAGTCCATGGCTGTATACATTACTATGGCGCAATGGGGAGACGAACTATCGGTACGATAGCTGCGTGACGATGGGGTGTCTATGCACCGTGCTGCCGATCATTAAATTTGCATGAATACACCCCCGGCGTCTACGTTAATGTTTCTTCCGACAATATTAAACCCTACCATGCATTACCGTCGTATTTCTAGCTGTAGTATTATAGGCCTAATGATGAGCGCTGGGGGAAAACGATGCTGTAGAGCTGTCCACGCGTGCAGATGAGACGCGATAAAAATATTAAATTCTAATAGAGGTCTAAGGCATAGTATTTGCCAGTCGCACAAACGTTTAGCTATGGTTAAGCCTTAGCGTCGTAAAAAAATAGTACTTTACTTTAGAATCGTAGGAAATTTTATTTCACAGAGTGTGAAAATGCGGATTTATGTACGCGAAATGTGCGTAAAATCGCGTTTCTCGCACCAATTGAAATAAATAAAATATATATAATTTAGTCGGTTTTTTGTACCATTTCAGAATGGCTTTTTCATGATGGAAAAAGTTTGGAATATTCCATTTATTGTTATGCGGATTTCCATCTGTGGGGAAATCTGATATAGATTTAATACGGAAATAACATTACTAAGAGCGAATAAGCCAAGGTCCTACAATTAATTAAAAAAATGACAAAATATCGACCAGAGCAATTTCGATAATAATTCACCAGTAGTTACTACGTCTAGCAATAAGCTTACAAATAGTAAAAAAAATTCAATGTTTTTTTATTGTATTTATTACAAAATCGTATTCCATGGCGGAGATAGGCAAACATATTTGATTTATTATTACAAGAATTTCTTTCTCCATAGTTTGGTACCATTTTGCCATTTTTTAGGAAGGTTGTGATAGAACGAATACGAAAATGGAATTATAAGTAAAAGTAAGAGACTCAAAATTAATTTTAAAAAAAACTAGCAATCGACTTAAACAGAGTTGCAAAAAAGATGATATCATTTACGTCACGCTTTTATTTTTCCTATTTAATTAAATCTTCTTCAAATCTTAGAAGATAAAGTACTTAAAAAAATGGATAACGTATAGATTTCTGATTCTATCACTACAAAAATTTTATTCTAAATTAATAAAATCCCTTTGCAGTGCCACATAGAATATGCGAGTTAAATAAATATTTTTATACGCACAAACAATTTATTAAATTTATTTGGGCGTAAATCGTTTGAAATTTTCCATTCAATTTTTCACACCTCATAAAGTGTCTTCTAGAAAAAGGTTTAAGGGAACATCTGCCCGTGATTATGATAGAAAAATTTCTTTGGCTCAACAAAAGATTTCTGGAAGAACGTGCAAAAGAAAACGACTTTCCAAGCCGTTTACGTACAGATGTGTGCGCGATGAGCTATCGATTGTGGCGAGAGCAGAGGAGTTGTGAGGTGCAGCCGAGTTAAAAGGTTCTCAACCCTGGTTTTAGCACCAGTCGAGTGCGGTTGTATTTATAGAGTAAAGGATGATAAAATATGAGGAAACGGGATTACAGAGATGATTCAGGAATGCCTCACAACTCTGTCTTCGCAAGGAATCTCAGCATGACGAGAATATAGCTAAATTCTTGAGGTCGATAGGCTTCCTGCGCTGGTAGTCTGATAGCTACATGAATTCTCGACTTCAAGACATCGCGAAGAGCAATTGAATTATTACATTCTCTTTCTCCGGCAGGTTCACGACGTTTTATCATCGCACGATCGATTCCATTCAAGTGCCCCAGTGAGATATCAAATATTTAGGGTATGATAAAGTATTCGATAGGCCTAGTGAATTATTCCTGCTAACGAGAACGTGAACAAGACTCTAATGTTCATGAAAAACATGAAATAACCATACGAACTTTGGATTTAGATATCATCGCACTGTACACGCCTGGACAACATTTGTAATGGTAATAAAATTTATTATTTATCCCAACATGTATTGATATTATTTTTTAAATAATTTTACTGCATAAAAAAGTTAAATGTCTTTCATTTGAGAAAAAAAAAAGTTTACTTTTTGCGGCTGCAAACGTTCATGAAAAGCACGCAGTAACCGTACGAACTTTGGATTTAGATATCATCGCTCTGTACACGCTTGGACAACATTTATTATGGTAGTACATTTTTTTATTTATCCCAACATGTATTGATATTACTTTTTAAATAATTTTACTGCATAAAAAAGTTAAATGTCTTTCATTTAAGAAAAAAAACAGTTTACTTTTTGCGGCTGCAAACGTTCATGAAAAACACGCAGTAACCGTACGAACATTGGATTTAGATATCATCGCACTGTACATTAATGTCCCACACTTGGGACATTTGTTATGCTAATCAGATTTGAAAATTACCAACATGTATTGATGTTAATATTTTTTAAATAATTTTACTCCGTAAAAAATATAAAATGTCTTTCATTTAAGACAAAAAAGTTTATTTTGTAAAATTAAGAAAAAGTTGCTAATGACAAACCCGAGACTCTCTAATCACATCTTTTGTTGTGTGAAGTTGTCGGCGTGTAGTTACTGAAGTTATAATAGACAGACGCAAAAGAATAAATACTATTTAAAAATCTAGAACACTGAAAACATGTATTTATTCCAAAAACTGAGAATATTTTTTTCATTATTTTTTTTTTATTGCACTACTTTCTCTTTTTGCATACTTCATATATGATGGGAAAGTAAAAACGTCATCTCGGATGCAAGAATTTTCCAATTATTGCCAGCGTCATCGTAAGATTATTAAGAATTTCTCCTTTTCCCTGTGCTTCTTTCTCTTGGCAGAAGCTCCGTAAACTAGTGTTTCTCTAGCGAGAGTAACGACGTGTCGAGTGTGTCAGTTGATTCATCCGTCCGAGAGATATCAGCTCAACAAGATTGCCTAGTATAGTTATTATTATACTATAGTTACTGCGCCAAGCTCTGAGCGGTTGTTGATGCTGGCACACTCTATATATACATATCTGATATATATGCATATTTAAATATATATATATGCATATACACCTCGTAATTCAAGCACCCTTCGCTTTCTCACGCTGCCGGCGAAAGTAATACTTCCCGAGATTATTGTCGCTCGCGGCAGACGCGAAGGTTATATCTCTCACTCTCCCTTCCTTTTATCTCATTGGTTCCGACTCTGAAGTATCCGCAGCATTAAAAATAATTTTATAAAAATTAAAAAACTCTTTTTATAAAATTTTATAAATTTGATAAACAAATTGGGTAATCAAAAAGTGTGTTTCAAATTGGGTAGTCAAAAATTGGGGTATGGTAATCTCTCGACTATAATATGCAAACCAATTTATTTATTAATTACATTAATTTCTTCAGCCGGGAGTTTTTTAATTTTTATAAAATTATTTTTATTTCAGTTTTTACAGTAATTTTAATACTTCGACATAAGCGCTGTGAAGTAAGTTACAGGATACGCAAAAATGGCGGCCATCTTGTGGCATTTCGATATATTCAAACAGGCGCTTTGTTTAAACGCTTATATCTGTCGGAAATTGTACCTAGTACATACAATGTATGAAAAAAGACACATGAACCGGTACATAGCACCTGTGTACCTACACTGTAAAAACAGTCTACTTGAAATTTAGTGTACTTGTACTCAACATTTTTATGTATAAGTATATTAAATTTAATATACAAGTGTAATGTAAAATGAATGTATGGTAAAACACATTCAATAATTTATTTTAATTTTATAGTAAAAATACTTGAACTTTATACTAGAAGTACTTGAATTTTATACCACACTGAGAGAACGTATAGTACTTCTTCCCAGATTCGTATAATAATCGGGATCCAAAGTGGAAAAATGGCATTTTTTTCCAGACACATACAAAAATTTACTAGGCATCGTCTGCTGTACAACGCTATTCGCTCCGTGGAAGTCAGCCGCGGCGCCATCTGTTGGCTCGAAAATGCGAAAAACTTGGAGACTATAACCGTAGATGGGTCTGGCAAAGCGTTAAAAAATGTGATAAAATGAAATTAAAGACGCATTTCGGGATGAACTTCGCATAATTGTGTACAGCATTTTTTGTTGTAATATAATCTAATGAAACACTTAAGTAAATTATATTCATTACGCCTATATGCATGATTCTTCGATGCATTTTGAGGTTACTTATGTATTTCGCTGTTGGAAATTGGTAGAATTTGCATTCGCTATTTACACTATTGGTTTTGCAATTCGATATACAATAGGTAGAATTTCCCATTTTATTAAATAACGCAATTCTCATCCATCGGAGTTTCCAAATTTGATTCTCATTTTCGCCACTCAGCGCGTGCACATCGATTCGTTTATCCCCTCCAAAGGCTTACACGGACCGAATACAACGCATCTCATACTTCTCTATATTTTGCGCCTACAAATGTTCGGAATAATCTTCATACGCATACAGGGTAATAGTATATTGTGCAACAAGGGCCGAAAGTTGGCGATTGCAACGAGTGTGAGGTTTGCTGCCCGAGCGAAGCGAGGGCTGCAATCACACGAGTCGTAAACGCCAATTTTGGCCCTTGTTGCACACCATACTTTTTGTACCAAGTGCATGAATAGTGGCGCTTTGAATGGTAGTTTTGCGGGGCGAACAGTGAAAAGTGAGGTTACCAACTTTCCACCCTAGGGTCGAAAGTGAAACAGCAGTGTCGAAAGTGAAGGAATCGCGAACTGCGCATGCGCCAACCTACCGTTTCAACACTGCTATGAAACTAGCCACTTTCGGCCCGCCAAACTGCCATGAAAAGCACCGCTATTCATGCACGTGTTACAAAAAGCAATTTACGTTACGAAAAATAACGCAAAGTCTATTGACAGCTTGCAAAACGTCCGTAGTTTCGTACGACATGAGATTTACGAAAGATACAGCTCGCGTCTAGCGTCGATCGTTCAACGTTCATCGTCATAACCTCAAAGTTGCCCGAAAGTGCCCAGACGTTTCGCGAGCGCCCCTCCGCGTGCATCGCGTTTCTATTCACGGTATAAGTAAACATTTCCAAACTTCCAAGATCGAGCCCATTTATTATGTTGTCTGGGTTTTTTTACCAAACTATTTTAGATATCTTAACTATATTTTTCTCTCGGTGCATAATTGTATATTAGTTTTTGATGACGAGTTTATGCATAAAAAATTCCACACGGAGAGAAGGAACTGATAAAATTTATCAGGCGCTATGATAAAAATTATCAAATGATTTGATAATTTTTTTTAAATTATATTTTTATTATAATAATTTGATACTTAATTGATAATTATCAAAAGTATGATAATTCTCGCTGGTATTGGCCACCTGACGAAAAGTACGAGAACTATAAGAATTTCTACCATATACATAGAATTTTTACCATATTTCGTGGTGAAAATTCTCGTGGTTCTCGTACTGCTTGATAGATGGCGTCGTGGCTCCCCTGTATCAGGAATTTACGATACTTTTTATTAGATATATGGTAGAAAGTATCAGATCCTTCTCTCCGTACAGTCTTTTCTGACAGTGCAGTTCTGCTGATATCTTTAACCGTTTCGGAGAACATTGTACTTATGTAAATAGGCATATTCGCGCCATGCCAGTGAAACACATACTCCCGTATTTTTACCCTGCGGGCAATCGGGAGTCAAAAGTGTCCGTGTAATATAATTCATCCATTATTTACGATAGATTGATTTTAAAAAAAAAAAAAAAAATCGCCCAACGTGGGGCTCGAACCCACGACCCTGAGATTAAGAGTCTCATGCTCTACCGACTGAGCTAGCCGGGCATTGAGGGTCATCTTTAGGGTTCCCCTTCTTCTTCTAGCTACAAGAAAAGATCGTAAAGTTCTCTATTTTTAGCTTGAAAAAAAAAATAAAAATAAAGAAATAGATTTTTAAAAGTTTTTGCGTTTTATTTTTTAAAAAAACCGTAACTTATTATGATACTAGTGCGGAAAAGTGGAAATTCCACGAAGGTTAGGAAGCGGCGCACGAGTCGAATCCGAGGGCTATAGTGGCACTTGGCAAAGCCAAGTGTTACCTGTAGCGCGATAGAAGGCAAGTATCTTAGTATCTACATCGGTGGTGCGCATGCACTGTATATTTTTGCACGCCTCACTACAATACGTCATTTTCTCCATGCGTTACAGACACGAAACGCCGAACATTCCGTGCAGGAATTATAAAATAGTAATTATCGATACGAGTGCGAAATGTAATACGTTGTCGACGCGCGCGACGTTTACGGCATGAACTGGAGGTTGCATGATTAAAAGTGCACGATTATGCACGCTCCACAGCCCCAAACAAGAAACTTTAGGTCCTTGCGTTATGAAAATCATATTTTATTCTTATTTTTGAAAGTATCATTCAAACTTTAAAATGGCTTTAGAATTATGAGGGTACGATGATTTTTCCATTTTTATTGAAAGTTTAAAGTCTGACTATCGATACTTGAACATTTTTGCATACTTAGTTCATTCCACTTTTATGCAATATCGAATATTGACAACCTACTTCAAAAACTTCAAGAGTCGAAGCTCGTGATTATTACATGAAAAACTTTTTTTTTCTTCCAATTATTTTTCTTGTAAGGAGGTTATTCACGTCGTAAGGATTTTAATGACCAGATGCACATACCGAGGATAAGTCATTACAATGTATCCCGAGAATAATCCTCTCGCAGATGCAGCAATGAATTATAACTGAGATATTATACCATGTGAAGTATATAGAAGAAAGATGCTGTGCTTGATTTTCACTCATTATACGGACTCTCGATGGCATCGAACTTATGTATTCCCTCTGTACACTCACTGATTGGTACAATGTTGCGTGTCGACGAACCGCCTCTCCTCTTCCCTTTTGCGTTTGACTTATCGCTCTCCTCGTGAAATAATAATAATGCATGCGGTAGAAAACACGTTGTGGATACACCATTGCAGGATGTCGGAGACAACATTGCCTTGCCATTGTCAGTGTCGAGCGCATTAACCCCGTTCCCGAAGTTTTACGATTCATCAGTCGAGTATGAATGAATTCTATATAGTATGCAATACTATGTCCAAGAGTCCAATGAATCACAGGCCCTCGTAAATTTCCATACAACAATACGGAATAAATGATGTAACGTTTTGACAAAGAATAGGTACTCATTGGTTTAAAATTCTATATTTTCTTTTTCCCAAAAATAGAAAAGATTGCTAGCTAAAGTAAACACTACAAATTTCGTAGTTATGAGAAGTGGAGCATTCCATAACAGTGCAAATTTTTTTAAAAATATTCCTATAACATAAAAATTCTGTTTATTCATTTATTTTTATTGTTTATACATTTTTATTTTGACATCTCTCGAGGATAATTTGCATAGTGCTCTTAACGTAGAGTAAAATTCATGCCGTTGAAAAACAAATCGATCAATAAACACTAATTTCTGAAAAAAAATGTACGTACATGATTTTTCAAAAGAATAAATCATAGTATTGATTAGCTTATGATAGATGACATTCAATTTTGTTTATTGGAAGATGCTCTGTTGATTCCCCACCTCAAGTTTATATAGTATCGATTGTTCAAAAGTTACAATAATTTGTATGCCGAATATTAGATTAGGTTAGGATAAATAATTATAACTTTTCAACGCCAAATAATATAGAAAATCCCAACCGTGAATTAATGAAACGCCTTCTAATAAATAAAACGAACAGCAATTGCCAATTTGGTATATTAGAACTAACATCATTGTATAGTAGAGCTGTTAAAAAAAACATAATTTTCTTATAATCGATTGCTCCTGAAATGCTGTATTGATTATCACAAAAAAAATGTTTTTCCGAAAGCTGGGAGTTGTGCGATGATATTAAGTACTGCCGCATTAAGGCCAAAATTCATTTCAAACGGCGATTTTTAGAATTTTTTTTTTTTATTTGGTGAAACGCTTATGGAGATTGTGGTTGCTTTCGATAGACTATGAAATAGTGTAAAGGCAGAAACATGTTCGATAATATTTAGTACTGCCGCATCGACATTGAAGTTATCAAAATAAAAAATGAAATCCTTTAAAACATTGAAATATTCATCTGCTCATCGACTATTTCGCGCGTTTTCAAATGAAAAAATGGCTCATGAAACGGGAGTCCTGTATGATCAAATTTAGTACTGCCGCATCGATATCGCAGTTTCCCAAAATTCGAAAATCGCATCATCATGATTATGATCATACATGAGTCCCGTTTCAAGAGCCATTTTTACATTTGAAATCGCACGAAATAGTCGATGAGCAGACGAATATTTCAATGTTTTAAAGGATTTAATTTTTTGATTTTGGTAACTTCAATGTCGATGCGGCAGTACTAAACATTATCGAACATGTTTCTGCCTTTACACAATTTCATAGTCTATCGAAAGCAACCACAATCTCCATGAGCGCTTCACCACGTAAAAAAAAAATTTATAAAAATCGCTGCTTTTCATGAATTTTGGCCTTGATGCGGCAGTACTTAAGGAGGATGGATACCGTCTTTCTGGAGGGGTAAGGTCGGCTGGTGCGCGGGTTGCCGGGGAGGTAGTGTGCGATAGAGAGGTCCGTGACGAGCGTTTACTGGCGTACATTGTTGTACTATTCCGGTAGTTTTGTTTTTACATTTTCTCGGCAACCAAGCAGACGAATCATTTCGATCTTCGTGAAAGTTCTTTTCGAAACAACAAGGAATGCTTTGGTTCTGTTATCAACAATTGTTTATCATTTTGATTATACTTTCGATCATAGCGTTGGAAGTGTGTATAGTTTCCGCTATGTTGTCCATGTATAAGAGTGTAATTTCAATAATTAGTTTCTCGATAACCATCTAGACGATTAACATAAAATTTGGCATAGAGATGTAATTTTTATCTACGAATATCCTCCACAAATTTGAGCGCATGTTTATCATTTTGCGTTGGGTATCCACCCTTCTTAATATCATCGCACAACAGCCAGCTTTCGCGAAAACACTTTTTTTGTGATAATCAATACAGCATTTCAGGAGCAACCGATTATAAGAAAATTATGTTTTTTTCAACAGCCCTATTGTATAGTCTTTCGAAACACTAGATGAAAAATCGTCTCTTCGGAGATCAGGCGTTTTTTTTTCCAAAACGTGGCAGAGAAAAACACATATTACTAGATAATAGTAAATTAAGTCATTAAAAACGTAAAATAAAGAATAGTAGAAGCCTGAGAAAATTTAAAAAAATATCGAACCAAGTCAGTTTGTCACGACAAACCGACCTAAAAAAAAACTGAACAGGCATCGAGATTTCCTGGGACCTAAATTCAACGAAGAATTTGCTCGCTCGGATAGAAGAATGAAAAAAATGAACGAAAGTGGAATCGAGAATCCATTACCGATTCGAATCTCAAGATCCTTTGACCTCACCAGCTTTTCTTGCCATTGTACGTGTCTCGTCTCACGAAGTTTACCTATATGTACTTCTGTTGGCTGCCTGTACGTAACGATGACTGGAAGGCGAAGGGTGACCTTCTCTCCATCTCGCTCTATTGCTTTTGCGTTGAGCCGCTGGTATAAGGTCTTGGAACGCCCAGCCCTCTGCATCTCTCTTCCCTCCCATACACAACATTCTATTTCTCTACACTAGCTACTACTTACAACCGCACACACCCATCGTCAATGAAAAACAGATCACGTCCCGCAAAGTAGTCGAGAGAACCGACTGCTCGGTATATGTATATAAAATGCAGGTTGTTCCAAGAGAGGAATTTTCATTTCCAGGATTGTACACGATCGGATTTACTCGCATGGACTAGCTCAAGAGTAGCAGAGAGATCTTCGAACGTATAACTCACAGTATATATCCATTGGACTATGCTATGGATGCTATGTGGTATACTTGTACCCGTAGACATAAGAAGCGTGAGAATCGTTGCTTCCACGTACGGAAAAGATTGAATTATCACAACAAAGCGATGCAGTTACGTTTCTTTTAATTCGTCGTAGTTACAAACGGAATTTATTAAGGAGAGGCAGTCTCATCAAAATTAGTGATTTTCATATTGAAATATTTTGATTTTTTGGCTGCAGGTATTGTTTAAAAAATATTTTTGACATTTAGCATCGTCCAATATCCATTGGACGATGCTATGTGGTATTTGGACCAGACATAAGAAGCGTGAGAATCGTGGCTTCTACGTACGGAAAAGATTGAATTATCACAACAAAGCGATGCAGTGACGTTCCTTTTAATTCGTCGTAGTTACAAACGGAATTTATTAAGCAGAGGCAGTCTCATCAAAATTAGTGATTTTCCTATTGAAATATTTTGATTTTTTGGCTGTAGGTATTGTTTAAAAAATATTTTTGTCATTTAGCATCGTCCAATATCCATTGGACGATGCTGTGTGGTATTTGGACCAGACATAAGAAGCGTGAGAATCGTGGCTTCCACGTACGAAAAAGATTGAATTATCACAACAAAGCGATGCAGTTACGTTCTTTTTAATTCGTCGTAGTCACAACGGAATTTATTAAGGAGAGGGAGTCACATCAAAATTAGTGATTTTCATATTAAAATATTTTGATTTTTTCAGTGTAGGTATTGTTTAAAAAATATTTTTGGCATTTAGCATCGTCCAATATCCATTGGACGATGCTATGTGGTATAGTATTTGTACCAGTAGACATAAGAAGCGTGAGAATTGTAGCTTCCACGTACGGGAAAGTTTTGAATTATCACGACAAAGCGATGCAGTTACGTTTCTTTTAATTCATCGTAGTCACAACGAAATTTATTAAGGAGAGGGAGTCACACCAAAATTAGTGATTTTCATATTAAAATATTTTTATTTTTTGGCTGTAGGTATTGTTTAAACATTTTTTGTGGCATTTAGCATCGTCCAATATTCATTGTACGATGCTATGTGGTATAGAACTTGGACCAGTAGACATAAGAAGCGTGAGAATCGTTGCGTCCACGTACGGAAAAAATTGAAATATCACAACAAAGCGATGCAGTTACGTTTCTATTGATTCGTCGTAGTCAAAACGAAGTTTATTAAGGAGAGGGAGCCACATCAATATTAGTGATTTTCATATTAAAATATTTTTATTTTTTGGCTGTAGGTATTGTTTAAAAATTTTTTGTGGTATTTAGCATCTTCCAATATCCATTAGACGATGCTATGTGGTGTAGTATTTGTACCAGTAGACATAAGAAGCATGAGAATTGTAGCTTCCACGTACGGGAAAGTTTTGAATTATCACGACAAAGCGATGCAGTTACGTTTCTTTTAATTCATCGTAGTCAAAACGAAATTTATTAAGGAGAGGGAGTCACACCAAAATTAGTGATTTTCATATAAAAATATTTTGATTTTTTGAGTGTAGGTATTGTTTAAAATTCTTTTGTGGCATTTAGCCTCATCCAATATCCATTGCACGATCCTATGTGGTATAGTATTTGTACCAGTAGACATAAGAAGCGTGAGAATTGTAGCTTCCACGTACAGGAAAGTTTTGAATTATCACGACAAAGCGATGCAGTTAAGTTTCTTTTAATTCGTCGTAGGCACAACGAAATTTATTAAGGAGAGGGAGTCACACCAAAATTAGTGATTTTCATATTAAAATATTTTGACTTTGTGGCTGTAGGTATTGTTTAATAAATATTTTTGGCATTTAGCATGGACCAATATCCGTTGGACGATGCTATGTGGTTAGTTTATTGTGATTATAGTTTTTGTACCAGTAGACATAAGAAGCGTGAGAATCTTGGCTTCCACGTACGGAAAAGTTTCTGATTATCACAACAAAGCGATGCGGTTATGTTTCCTTTAATTCGTCATAGTCACAAAGGAATTTATTGTTCTACTCCATGACAAAACGTTTTATTTATGTATTTGTATTTTTTTTCGAGTTGCATATGTTTCTTTTACTCTAGTTGAAAAATTATATATTGATGAGCTTACACAATAAAAACAAAATAAAAATTTTTGAACTTTTAACAAAAAGTTTTTGTCCACAAATATTCACAGAAGCTTTATGCGAATTAAAAAGTACAGAAAGAATTTGTTATACTTAAAATGGAGAACTAGGAATTGCCCCAAATTCCGAGAACATTTGTAGATAACATTATTTATTAAAAGTAAAATAAAAATGTTTTAACTGTGCATTTTAATTCGGTGGTGAATTTAGCTTTTCACATTTCCGCCTTTATTACGTGTTTACATTTGTTACATTTACTATACTTAAGCTCAAATAATAACTTATAGCTAAATATTGCATCATTGCATTTATTTCATTCGCGCTTTACCAACTTGTTTCTAATTTCTTTCTCCCCTTTTCCTTTGTCAAATGTTACTTCATTTTTTTTTTTTTTCGAATGTTCCCATAATTCGTGTGGTCTGTTACCGATCCTAATCTTAACGTAGCTGTACGAGCAGAAATAATAAATCGACCTACCGATAAATAACGTACAAACCAATAATTTTTCAGCAACACAATTTTATTTCTTTGTAAAATCGTAACTAACTTTAAGAAGATTGTGAATGAAGGCCGACGTAAATAATGTCTAACCATAGTATACATTAATATACTACGAGTGTTTTGTGTATTCAGTACATATTGACGATGAGTGATATCACTTCATGATACACATAATACAAGGTAGGGCAAAAGTATACACACTGTGCTGGCCAATGGGAAACTTTGATGACTGACACAACACTGAAGGTCTTCATTATGTATCTCAACTTGATGCAAAGTAGGTATAGAGGCCGCCTCTTTATACTACATAATCGGAAAATTCGATACTCGATTATTCCAAACTAGAACAATGAGGCTCAAGTCTTCAAGGTCTGGAACTTTTATTTTGTATTGATAAATCAATATCCTGTATATTATCAGCAATCTATCTTCGTGCACAGAGTGTAGGGAACATTTTTGTTTTTCAGCCTGAAAGGGAAGTAGTCTTAAGATGTAATTTTATTACCGACCTCAGAAGACACCATTCGGACCCTCGACTCTTTTTGAACAGATAGGAGGGAAAAAACCGATAAAAACACTTGGAGCGTCTGCCCGACGACGTCTCGTCCCCAACATGCGTTGAATCTCCACTATGTTTCTTCTCAATGTTACCACTGGGTATCTTATGTCCTCTGTGTGACAACGACACTTGTATTCAACGAGTACGTGTTATTCGTGACCATGAGAGACGTTTGGCCAATTTCGACGAGTATCGTCGTTAAATTTTTCAACGGTGACGCATCATCGTTTCATACCGTTTATTATAGGTAGGACGTATCATACGCGATGGTGTTATACGTTAACTGGGCGCGCTACACGACTCAGATTGGCTCTATGTAGTAATTCACAGTGTAATCTGTCGGTTTGGTCTACAGATAGGAGGAGGGTACCGACATATGACACACAAATTTCAAGATATGCTGTAGATTTATGGACAAACTGCTTTTTAAAAAATACCGAGAAAAGAAGCTGTGATTATATTACGATTTTGTGTTGAAAGTTATATTATTCTTTCATGAACTGTTCAGAAATAATATTAAAAAATTATCTGCAATGCTGATATTCTGTTGCGTTATTAAGGGAGTCAAATAAAAATTAGTGACTTTCATAATTAAATATTTTGATTTTTTGACTGTAGATATTGTTTAAAAGATATTTGCTGTTGACAATTCAAACAAAGAATCTTTTGATATGTGCAAAAAGCATCTATAGCTTTTATGAGTACCCTAACATAAATGAGCTATGTGAACCTATCACCCGATTTGAAGGAATCTTATTTTTTTTTAGCCATCTTATAGATTTAGGTACGTAGTTGATTGTAGTAACAATTATTTCGTTTGCAGTTAAGCTAAAAAAAAGTTACACGTTGTTAAAAAAATGACCATCCACCGAATTTGAGGAAACTAAAATTTGGCATGACAGGTCGGTAGAGAATCGTTTGTAGTTGATTGTAGTACAAAAATTTCCGTTTGTAGTCGAAAAGAAAAAAAGTTATAAGTAATTTTTTTTTTTTTTTTTTTTTTTTTTTTTTGGAGACCACAGCAGACGCTACAACAAACTATAAACGTGCTTAGATCCCACCCTTGCAATTGCTGTACATCAATTCCACGGGAGATTTTGACGAACCACAAATGAAACCAACTTCAAACGATTTTGGAGACAATACTAGCAATATATCAGAAACTAACACAGCGTCAATTATTGCACGTCTTGACTGCGGAATCTTTTGTAGGTCGAAAATGGGTGTGGAAGATCCGTAATTCTTTGTAGTTTGTGGCAGCTTCGTTTCGTTGGTAATTCGTCAAAAAGGGGTGTGGAAGATCCAGAATCGTTTGTAGTTATTTGTAGTTTTATCGCTTCGTTTGGAGTTAGTCGTGAACAGGAGGAAAGGGTTCAGAATCGTTTGTAGTTGTTTGTAGTTGTCTCGTTTCGTTTGTAGTTAGTCGTGAACAGATGGGAAGGGTCCAGAATCGTTTGTAGTTGTTTGTAGTAGCTTCGGTTTGTTTGTAGTTTGTCGTGAACAAATGGGAAGGGTCCAGAATCGTTTGTAGTTTTTTGTAGTTGTCTCGTTTCGTTTGTAGTTAGTCGTGAACAGGAGGAAAGGGTCGAGAATCGTTTGTAGTTGTTTGTAGTAGCTTCGTTTTGTTTGTAGTTTGTCGTGAACAAATGGGAAGGGTCGAGAATCGTTTGTAGTTGTTTGTAGTAGCTTCGTTTTGTTTGTAGTTTGTCGTGAACAAATGGGAAGGGTCCAGAATCGTTTGTAGTTGTTTGTAGTTGTCTCGTTTCGTTTGTAGTTAGTCGTGAACAGGAGGAAAGGGTCGAGAATCGTTTGTACTTGTTTGTAGTTGCTTCGTTTCGTTTGTAGTTAGTCGTGAACAGATGGGAAGGGTCCAGAATCGTTTGTAGTTGTTTGTAGTTACTTCGTTTCGTTCGTAGTTCTTTATGAACAAATGGGAAGGGTCCAGAATCGTTTGTAGTTGTTTGTAGTGGCTTCGTTTCGTTTGTAGTTCGTCGTGAACAGGTGGGAAAGGTTCAGAATCGTTTGTAGTTGTTTGTAGTTCTCTCGTTTCGTTTGTAGTTAGTCGCGAACAGGAGGAAAGGGTCGAGAATCGTTTGTAGTTGTTTGTAGTAGCTTCGTTTTGTTTGTAGTTTGTCGTGAACAGATGGGAAGGGTCCAGAATCGTTTGTAGTTGTTTGTAGTAGCTTCGTTTTGTTTGTAGTTTGTCGTGAACAAATGGGAAGGGTCCAGAATCGTTTGTAGTTGTCTCGTTTCGTTTGTAGTTAGTCGTGAACAGGAGGAAAGGGTCCAGAATCGTTTGTAGTTGTTTGTAGTTGCTTCGTTTCGTTTGTAGTTAGTCGTGAACATGTGGGAAGGGTCCAGAATCGTTTGTAGTTCTTTGTAGTTGTCTCGTTTCGTTTGTAGTTAGTCGTGAACAGGAGGAAAGGGTCCAGAATCGTTTGTAGTTGTTTGTAGTTGCTTCGTTTCGTTCGTAGTTGTTCGTAAACAGATTGGAAGGGTCGCGAATCGTTTGTAGTTGTTTGTAGTTGTCTCGTTTGGTTTGTAGTTAGTCGTGAACAAATGGGAAGGGTCCAGAATCGTTTGTAGTTGTTTGTAGTAGCTTCGTTTCGTTTGTAGTTCTTCGTGAACAGATGGAAAGGGTCCAGAATCGTTTGTAGTTGTTTGTAGTTGCTTTGTTTCGTTTGTAGTTAGTCGTGAACAGGTGGAAAGGGTCCAGAATCGTTTGTAGTTATTTGTAGTTGTCTCGTTTCGTTTGGAGTTAGTCGTGAACAGGAGGAAAGGGTTCAGAATCGTTTGTAGTTGTTTGTAGTTGTCTCGTTTCGTTTGTAGTTAGTCGTGAACAGATGGGAAGGGTCCAGAATCGTTTGTAGTTGTTTGTAGTAGCTTCGGTTTGTTTGTAGTTTGTCGTGAAAAAATGGGAAGGGTCCAGAATCGTTTGTAGTTGTTTGTAGTTGTCTCGTTTCGTTTGTAGTTAGTCGTGAACAGGACGAAAGGGTCCAGAATCGTTTGTAGTTGTTTGCAGTTGCTTCGTTTCGTTTGTAGTTAGTCGTGAACATGTGGGAAGGGGCCAGAATCGTTTGTAGTTGTTTGTAGTAGCTTCGTTTCGTTTGTAGTTAGTCGTGAACAGGTGGGAACGGGCCAGAATCGTTTGTAGTTGTTTGTAGTTACTTCGTTTCATTCGTAGTTCTTCGTGAACAGATGGGAAGGGTCCAGAATCGTTTGTAGTTGTTTGTAGTAGCTTCGTTTCGTTTGTAGTTAGTCGTGAACAGGTGGGAAGGGGCCAGAATCGTTTGTAGTTGTTTGTAGTTGTCTCGTTTCGTTTGTAGTTAGTCGTGAACAGATGGGAAGGGTCCAGAATCGTTTGTAGTTGTTTGTAGTTACTTCGTTTCGTTCGTAGTTCTTCGTGAACAAATGGGAAGGGTCCAGAATCGTTTGTAGTTGTTTGTAGTGGCTTCGTTTCGTTTGTAGTTCGTCGTGAACAGGTGGGAAAGGTTCAGAATCGTTTGTAGTTGTTTGTAGTTGTCTCGTTTCGTTTGTAGTTAGTCGTGAACAGGTGGAAAGGGTCCAGAATCGATTGTAGTTGTTTGTAGTTGTCTCGAACTACAAACGATTCTGGACCCTTCCCATCTGTTCACGAAGAACTACGAACGAAACGAAGTAACTACAAACAACTACGAACGATTCTGGACCCTTCCCATCTGTTCACGACTAACTACAAACGAAACGAGGCAACTACAAACAACTACAAACGATTCTGACCCCTTCCCACCTGTTCACGACTAACTACAAACGAAACGAGACAACTACAAACAACTACAAACGATTCTGGCCCCATCCCACCTCTTCACGACTCACTACAAACGAAACGAGACAACTACAAACAACTAAAAACGATTCTGGACCCTTCCCATTTGTTCACGACAAACTACAAACAAAACGAAGCTACTACAAACAACTACAAACGATTCTCGACCCTTCCCATCTGTTCACGACTAAGTACAAACGAAACGAGACAACTACAAACAACTACAAACGATTCTGAACCTTTCCCACCTGTTCACGACGAACTACAAATGAAACGAAGCCACTACAAACAACTACAAACGATTCTGGACCCTTCCCATTTGTTCACGACTAACTACAAACGAAGCGAAGCAACTACAAACAACTACAAACGATTCTCGACCCTTTCCTCCTGTTCACGACTAACTACAAACGAAACGAGACAACTACAAACAACTACAAACGATTCTGGCCCCTTCCCACCTGTTCACGACTAACTACAAACGAAACGAAGCTACTACAAACAACTACAAACGATTCTGGACCCTTCCAATCTGTTTACGAAGAACTACGAACGAAACGAAGCAACTACAAACAACTACAAACGATTCTGGACCCTTTCCTCCTGTTCACGACTAACTACAAACGAAACGAGACAACTAAAAACAACTACAAACGATTCTGGCCCCTTCCCACATTTTCACGACTAACTACAAACGAAACGAAGCAACTACAAACAACTACAAACGATTCTGGACCCTTTCCTCCTGTTCACGACTAACTACAAACGAAACGAGACAACTACAAACCACTACAAACGATTCTGGACCCTTCCCATTTGTTCACGACAAACTACAAACAAAACGAAGCTACTACAAACAACTACAAACGATTCTGGACCCTTCCCATCTGTTCACGACTAACTACAAACGAAACGAGACAACTACAAACAACTACAAACGATTCTGAACCTTTCCCACCTGTTCACGACGAACTACAAACGAAACGAAGCCACTACAAACAACTACAAACGATTCTGGACCCTTCCCATTTGTTCACGAAGAACTACGAACGAAACGGAGTAACTACAAACAACTACAAACGATTCTGGACCCTTTCCATCTGTTCACGACTAACTACAAACGAAACGAAGCAACTACAAACAAGTACAAACGATTCTCGACCCTTTCCTCCCGTTCACGACTAACTACAAATGAAACGAGACAACTACAAACAACTACAAACGATTCTGGACCCTTCCCATTTGTTCACGACAAACTACAAACAAAACGAAGCTACTACAAACAACTACAAACGATTCTCGACCCTTCCCATTTGTTCACGACAAACTACAAACAAAACGAAGCTACTACAAACAACTACAAACGATTCTCGACCCTTTCCTCCTGTTCACGACTAACTACAAACGAAACGAGACAACTACAAACAACTACAAACGATTCTGGACCCTTCCCATTTGTTCACGACAAACTACAAACAAAACGAAGCTACTACAAACAACTACAAACGATTCTGGACCCTTCCCATCTGTTCACGACTAACTACAAACGAAACGAGACAACTAGAAACAACTGCAAACGATTCTGAACCTTTCCCACCTGTTCACGACGAACTACAAACGAAACGAAGCCACTACAAACAAGTACAAACGATTCTGGCCCCTTCCCACCTGTTCACGTCTAACTACAAACGAAGCGAAGCAACTACAAACAACTACAAACGATTCTCGACCCTTTCCTCCTGTTCACGACTAACTACAAACGAAACGAGACAACTACAAACAACTACAAACGATTCTGGACCCTTTCCACCGGTTCACGACTAACTACAAACGAAACGAGACAACTACAAACAACTACAAACGATTCTGAACCTTTCCCACCTGTTCACGACGAACTACAAACGAAACGAAGCCACTACAAACAACTACAAACGATTCTGGACCCTTCCCATTTGTTCACGAAGAACTACGAACGAAACGGAGTAACTACAAACAACTACAAACGATTCTGGACCCTTTCCATCTGTTCACGACTAACTACAAACGAAACGAAGCAACTACAAACAAGTACAAACGATTCTCGACCCTTTCCTCCCGTTCACGACTAACTACAAACGAAACGAGACAACTACAAACAACTGCAAACGATTCTGAACCTTTCCCACCTGTTCACGACGAACTACAAACGAAACGAAGCCACTACAAACAAGTACAAACGATTCTGGCCCCTTCCCACCTGTTCACGTCTAACTACAAACGAAGCGAAGCAACTACAAACAACTACAAACGATTCTCGACCCTTTCCTCCTGTTCACGACTAACTACAAACGAAACGAGACAACTACAAACAACTACAAACGATTCTGGACCCTTTCCACCCGTTCACGACTAACTACAAACGAAACGAGACAACTACAAACAACTACAAACGATTCTGGACCCTTCCCATCTGTTCACGACTAACTACAAACGAAACTAAGCCACTACAAACAACTACAAACGATTCTGGACCCTTCCCATTCGTTCACGAAGAACTACGAACGAAACGAAGTAACTACAAACAACTACAAACGATTCTGGACCCTTCCCATCTGTTCACGACTAACTACAAACGAAGCGAAGCAACTACAAACAACTACAAATGATTCTCGACTCTTTCCGCCTGTTCACGACTAACTACAAACGAAACGAGACAACTACAAACAACTACAAACGATTCTGGACCCTTTCCACCTGTTCACGACTAACTACCACCAAAACAAAGCAACTACAAACAACTACAAACGCTTCTGGACCCTTTCCATCTGTTCACGAAGAACTACAAACGAAACGAAGCTACTACAAACAACTACAAACGATTCTGGACCCTTCCCATCTGTTCACGACTAACTACAAACAACTACAAACGATTCGCGACCCTTCCAATCTGTTTACGAAGAACTACGAACGAAACGAAGCAACTACAAACAACTACAAACGATTCTGGACCCTTTCCACCTGTTCACGACTAACTACAAACGAAACGAGACAACTACAAACAACTACAAACGATTCTGAACCTTTCCCACCTGTTCACGACGAACTACAAACGAAACGAAGCCACTACAAACAACTACAAACGATTCTGGACCCTTCCCATTTGTTCACGAAGAACTACGAACGAAACGAAGTAACTACAAACAACTACAAACGATCTGGACCCTTCCCATCTGTTCACGACTAACTACAAACGAAGCGAAGCAACTACAAATAACTACAAACGATTCTCGACCCTTTCCTCCTGTTCACGACTAACTACAAACGAAACGAGACAACTACAAACAACTACAATCGATTCTGGACCCTTTCCACCTGTTCACGACTAACTACAAACGAAACGAGACAACTACAAACAACTACAAATGATTCTGGACCCTTCCCATCTGTTCACGACTAACTACAAACGAAACGAAGCAACTACAAACAAGTACAAACGATTCTCGACCCTTTCCTCCTGTTCACGGCTAACTACAAACGAAACGAGACAACTCCAAACAACTACAAACGATTCTGGACCCTTCCCATTTGTTCACGACAAACTACAAACAAAACGAAGCTACTACAAAAAACTACAAACGATTCTCGACCCTTCCCATTTGTTCACGACAAACTACAAACAAAACGAAGCTACTACAAACAACTACAAACGTTTCTCGACCCTTTCCTCCTGTTCACGACTAACTACAAACGAAACGAGACAACTACAAACAACTACAAACGATTCTGGACCCTTCCCATTTGTTCACGACAAACTACAAACAAACCGAATCTACTACAAACAACTACAAACGATTCTGGACCCTTCCCATCTGTTCACGACTAACTATAAACGAAACGAGACAACTACAAACAACTACAAACGATTCTGAACCCTTTCCTCCTGTTCACGACTAACTCCAAACGAAACGAGACAACTACAAATAACTACAAACGATTCTGGATCTTCCACACCCCTTTTTGACGAATTACCAACGAAACGAAGCTGCCATAAACTACAAAGAATTACGGATCTTCCACACCCATTTTCGACCTACAAAAGATTCCGCAGTCAAGACGTGCAATAATTGATGCTGTGTTAGTTTCTGATATATTGCTAGTATTGTCTCCAAAATCGTTTGAAGTTGGTTTCATTTGTGGTTCGTCAAAATCTCCCGTGGAATTGATGTACAGCAATCATTGGCTATTCAACCGTTTGCAGTTTGTAGTAGTGACTGTTTTGTTTATCGTTTGTTGAATACTAACGTGGCGTCGAAATGTTGCAAGGGTGGGATCTAAGCACGTTTATAGTTTGTTGTAGCGTCTGCTGTATACTCCAAAAAAAAAAATATATTACTTATAACTTTTTTTCTTTTCGACTACAAACGGAAATTTTTGTACTACAATCAACTACAAACGATTCTCTACCGACCTGTCATGCCAAATTTTAGTTTCCTCAAATTCGGTGGATGGTCATTTTTTTAACAACGTGTAACTTTTTTTTAGCTTAACTACAAACGAAATAATTGTTACTACAATCAACTACGTACCTAAATCTATAAGATGGCTAAAAAAAAAATAAGATTCCTTCAAATCGGGTGCTAGGTTCACATAGCTACATAAATGAATGTATTTTTTACACTTATCACACTTTGACAAGAAAACCGGTCATTGGATAATTCACAAAAAATTCACAGTTATGCACAAGATGTATAAATTCGGTTTTTTGTCATAAAATTCGTGAAGTAGTCATTGATTTATCAAAATAATTGTAACAATATCTGTATAAGTCTTAGGCATTTCTTCCATTTTTTAAATCCTAGATTACTACTTTCTTGCCGGAGTGATGAAACTTATATACAATACTGCATTTTTTTGGGTATTATTCGATGACTGTTTTTGAAAAATATGCAGTTTCAATAAGATATATTTTTTAAAAACAATATCTACAACTCAAGAATTACGATATTTCACTGTTAAAATAACTGATTTTGATCTGACTCTTTCCCCTTAATAGTGTGATTTATTATTAAATCTGCCGTGCTGAAATCGTCTATTTATCAATTTTTGGGCTTCTCTATTACACCAAGAGAAAAAGTTTCATTGATTCACGGAAATCTTTGCCAATGAAATGAAATACTTGAATTTCAATACTATCTTTTCTTTGAATGATCTCAACCCAATGAAAAGTAGTGACATTGATTCGAAGAAACATTTCTTTAAAGCAATGAACCTTTTTCATTGATTTCAAAGATATCGTCTCTGATTCAATGAAACCTTCTTCTTACCAGCTCAAAATTTCGAAACCTATTTTTTCCTGAAGTACGCGGCAGAAAAAGCTCAAATTTTATGAATATGTAAGGAAGTACGGCAGAAATAGACTAAGCTTCTGACTCCTCGAAACTCGAAGCCGTTCGTTCGGGAGAAACAGAAAACAAAAAAAGTCAGGTTAGGTGCGAGAGAGAGATCAATGAAAACGTTTCTTTGAACCAATGAAAACGTGTCTTTAAAAGAATGAAACTGTTTCTTTATTATATGCTCACTAAGTAAATCTTCATTTACAGGCAATAAAATGTTCTTTTTGAAACTCAAATGCACTACTTCATTGAAATCAAAGGAACATTTCGTTGAAATCAATGAAAAAAAAATCAATCCGCCCATTTCTTTGGCGTCAATGAAATCTTTTCTCTCGGTGTATTCTCTTCGAAATATATTTTCGGTGCTTGACCGACAATCTTCTGAACACGAAACTTGTTCTTGGTCCCGATCTCTAGGCACTACTAATAAAAAAATACAGCTGCAAAATGGGCGCCGATTATCTCGATATTAGCGATACGCGACGCTCTAATATTTTAGAAGGTTACCGTAAATATTTGTCGTATTATGTCTCAAAGATGTAATTGTAAATAATTACATCAATAAAGGCACTCAGTACCAAATGCAAATATTATTTTAATCAATGTGAAATTTTATTTTGATTGTGCCCAGAACTGGTTTTGTGACACGTGTACGAGTTTCTAAAAATGATATGGGATAAACCTTTGGACTCTCTTCTCTAAGATATTCTGACCGATCATCGTAAAATCCAGCCCGATGCTGTAGTCTCGAAACGTCGTCTACGTATAACGAAAATTGTTCTCGAGGCCTATGGTCGAGAAGTTTAAGCATTTATATATCCCCTAACACTTCTCTTTCGGAAGAGAAGCTCCCTTTTTATGACTAATTGAAAGCCACATCCTCGGTTCAGGGTCAGGCTGACTAATATATGCGAGAAGGGCTTTCATGTTACCGAGTTGCATCAATGACCCCAATAATCTCCGGAAATTAATCTCACGACACAAATAAGTGGCTCACCGTGTTGGTGAACCAAAGAAAGGCGCCACTAGTGGTTCTGTTAGTTCGTCTTTGTTTTATGCGTCATTTAACCGTCTAATTCCAGTTACCGGATATAATTAATTTAATTAATTTAAAAACAAAAAATCTACCGTACAATTTCGCAGCCGTTCAATACTACCATAACAAACTCTTACACTGAGAAAAAAAAAAAGTAGAAATTAACTAAATCGGCGTTTGCCCTCGTTCAAACGAATTTCTCGTTCAGGACAACCAAATCTTTAGTTTCTTTAATAATTATTTGATTTAGTTGACTAAAATATATTTGCGGTAACCAAAATATTTGTTATACCAACTAAAAATTCATTTGAACGAGGATAAACGCCGATTTAGTTCATTCTAACATTTTTTTTCTCAGTGTATCTCGCAGTTTTATCGATTTTTAACTATTCGTCGTCATATTCAGTTAAATTGACAAAAATTATGTCGATATGATTGACGTTTTTAAACTATCCATTCGTTGAGCACGAAAGAATTATGAATCATACTTTGGACTTACTGGAATATGTTTTTATTAGATACATGTAAAAATTGGTTTAATGAATGTTAAAAAAAATGTGCTGAAAAAAAGTAAAGTGAAACTTGAAAACTGAAAAGCTCATTTAACACTCATGAGAGGTACTAATGCAAGAATAACAAAATCGTGTTTTCTAGCGGTATTTTTAACGAAGGGAAAATCACGAAGATTTGAACAACTGAATTAACATAATTGATTCTGTCAAATCGATTATACTCACTGTCAAAAGCCTAGAACAAGTTCACGTAACGTTTGCAGTGAACGAGTATACGACTGACCGGTTTACCAGCTTCTGTGGAACCGTTGAACGTTCCGGTTACACAGGTAATCAAATATAAGCAACGGTAACAGTCAGTGATATTATGTAATTGCAGAAATAAATTAATCGGTACGATTTGGAGGAAAATCGGGTTTGACATAGCCTGCACGGAAAAAAAAAGATTAGTTGCCATAACCAAGAAATGAGTTGACACAACCAATCGATTATTCTATTTCCCTACACGGAAAAAAAGGCTTGGTTGGAACTACCAAGTGCTATGGTTATATATGCGCCAGACAATTAATTGGTTAGACCAACCAAGTTATTTGTTAGGTGATCAATTTCTTGGTTGGTCTAACCAAGTCACTTGGTTAGCTTACCAAGTCACTTGGTTAGTCTAACCAAGACATTGGTAGCCTAACCAAGAAATTGGTCGGTCTAACCAATTAATTGTCTGGCGCATATATAACCATAGCACTTGGTTGTTTCAACCAAGATTTTCTTTCCGTGTAGCAACTCAAATGGTAATACCAACGATTCGAATGATAATACCGACGATTCGAATGGTAGTCCCAACTATTCGAGTGGTAGTCCCAACGATTGGATTAGTTAACCTAACTAATCGAGAACTAATCGTGAATAGTTGAGGTTACTATTCGATATGGTTGAGACAACTAATTTTTTAGACATTGTCTACAGCAAATCGAAAACGTAGTTGCCACAACCAACTTTTTTTCCGTGTGTCCGAGTCACTGTAACTAGAATATGAGATGTTAATTTCAGTATAATATAAAATTGTTCGAAACTTCGAGCAAACTAGTTGAGAATAAAAGGAAAGATTGATTTTAAAAAAACTAATTAACTAAACGAATAATAATCAACTAAAATAATGAATTTAATTTTTTTTAAATTGATACAATTAAAAAGATTCACTGAACTAAAATTTTTTTTATTGTAACTTTGCATCACTCATTCCTTATCATTAATTTCACGACTTAAATTCGAAAACTAACTTCACAACACTAACGTGACGCCGGTAACAATCAGGATGAAAATTTTCTGAAACCTGTCTAATCGGAAATCTCCTGCTAATTATGAAACGGACTGATTTTTTTATTAATAAAAAAAATTCCAGGAAAAACAAAAAAAGTGATTTCCATTTTCAAATTTTTTCATCAATACGGTATGTTTGCAAAAATAATTAATATCACATTATTTATAAAATAAAGACTAAAACACATTAAGTTCGATAATAATCACATGCTAACAACTCTGATATATACTATTAGAAAAGACTGGAAGTTTTTATGCATAAACTCGTTATCTAAATTTAATGTTCAATTGTAGTATAAAATTAATGTACTTTTGCAATAAAATTAAAGTAAATTATAATAAATTTACAGTACCATACATTAACACTTGTATATTAAATTTAATATACCAGTTTTATGCATAAAAACTTCCAGTACTTTACTTCTACATTAAATTTTAAGTAGATTTTTTTACAGTTTAGTTCTTTCAAGGCTCGTCTTTTTTTCTTTTTTTTTCTCCGCGTACCTTTTGCACCTACGTGGAGAGTGGATACGCACGAATGACTTTCCAGTGGACTGGCAGCACACGTCCGGCAGAGTGCGAAGATTATAAGTTGGAGAGAACCGTGGTGGCAATATTAGCGAACGATCGCGTGCCTCTTCGCTGCGATGCTGCAGCAGCAAGGCCTGTAGTAAGTAAAGCCCAGTGGCGGATCAAACTAAGCGTGTAAACGTCTGTGTATATAAACCTACGAATGCTAGTCGCACGCATCGTCGTGCTACTCAGTCTCTAACACACGTACACCTCCTCCCTTGGTGTTTGACGCCGATCGTGACGATAATAATGAGAATAAAGCACATCAGCGGCTCTCCGCAACCTATATAGCGACTACTGGCTGTTTCTAAATGAGTAAATCAGCCGAGTTATTAGGGCCGTATTCGGGTCACGTACTGTGCGAGTACCTAGAGATATTATAGCCGTCTATGCTTAATACTAACTCAGGAGTTATCTGTGTACACGTGTACTTGCAACCTAAAGGTTAAAAATATATAATACGAGAATTTAGCGCTTGAGCCACCTTAATTTGAGTCTAAGATGAGAAGCAAGTGTCGACTTCCAAAACTTTCCACCATGGAAAAGATATATGGACGTATCTCACAAATTCTTTCTCGGCCTCAAAGAATAAAAATCTAGTTAAGAAACACAGGATCGCCAATTTTTTGTACTCATCTTAAGACCTTTAGAAAGCAATATTCGTTCATGTACAAAGCATCATATACAGGGTGCTCGCATAAAAAATCATATCATTTTAACTAAAAATCATTTATTTGGTGCTAATTCATTGTAGGAACTATGTGTTATTGTGTTTTACAAGTGTTTAACTTACTTTCAATTTAACTTTTTTTTTTAAATGACCCATTGAAGGCATAGTTTTATCCCTTTCAATAAGTCATTTTTCTAATTCAATTTTACTCAATCCGTATGCAGAAAATGAAAAGTATGACTGGTAATGACTCTACTAACTCAAAATATAATTTAGATAATTTAGGAACGATAATAGTTTGAATTTATTATGCGAATTTATAAACCTGACATTCTCGAACCTGACAATTGAATACATTTTGACCCAGAAAAAAATTGTTTCTCGTCGAGAGGTCGGGCACATCTGCGCACATCTAATTCGTGATAAGAATAACGTACTCAGATGGAATTTAATTATCTTACTTGACTAATTTGGCCGGATAACGATGCGAAAAACCTGACATTTATTCTCCACGCAGCAATATGAGTCCATGTCGCAGAAC
Organism: Ephialtes manifestator; assembly: GCA_963970395.1. NCBI lineage: Eukaryota > Metazoa > Arthropoda > Insecta > Hymenoptera > Ichneumonidae > Ephialtes > Ephialtes manifestator. The sequence continues at coordinate 35,838,664 of OZ019968.1, forward strand.
GTTGTGAGCAAAATAATTGACTCTCCGACATAAATTTCACTTCATTCAATCCGTGATGATCCTACCTTTATGTGCATCCAAGTCATTTGGCTCAATTAGCTTGTGCTGATATTCCTGCACCATATAACGGTGGATGTCAAGTTCACCATCGAAACCGAGTGACAAACGTTCACAGGATAACCGCTTAATTTTCTGACATGTTTGGCGATTACAATTAGGTACATTATGTTCATTGCACCTTACCAGAATTTCATGATTTTTTTTCTTATTTTTCTGAAGGTTCATATCAATGCTACACCCGTACGAAGTGACGCGAAAATCAGAGTTACAAGCGAAAACGTTGTTAATTTCCGCATTTGAACCAAGATAAAACAGTCTATTGGTGCATTATAAAATTAAATTTTTTTTTCAGATAGATTATGCTTCGTACATCTTAGTAAAAGTTGGATACCCGCGTAATTCATTCTGTGTAAATTACTATAGCATTCCGCAGTCGAGTGACACGAAACTCAAAGGTTTGTGAGTCGCGTTGTAAATCCCCATTTATTCATGAGATATAGTTTACAGTACATTTTTTTTGTAACTATGATTTTATAATAGTAATATGTAGTGATTATAAAATAGAGTATAAACATTTGAACAGCTGAAAAAAATACTAATTTTCGCTTTAATATTGCAAGAAATAGTGGAAAACATGGAAGAAATAAGTAATGCATTACTTTCTTAATACATTACTTATTTTTTACCATTTTTTCAAAAGGATTACCGTGAATTTTTATTGAAAAATAATAATTTTTGCAGCTATTCCAAAGTTTAATCATCGTATTACAATCGCTACATGTTATTATTATAAAATCATAATTATAGAGCTTATCGTATCATCATCATTATTTCTATAAATATTAGGCATTTACAACTCTGTTTGTGAGATATGCCCATAATATCGAAAAATATATGCGACATATCAAAGTATTTTTACGGTTTATATATTTTTAAAATTAATCTTAAGATGATGCAGTATTTTTGTCTTTGTCTATTTCTTCAGGTGTTTACATCTTCTACCTTCCCTTACATTATGTCCTCTAATTAGAATTACTAAATATGGTTATATAATTATTATTTATGATTATAGTTATTATAATTATTATTATTGTGATAATTTATTTTAAGCATATTTTGAATACGTCTTAGGTACATCTTAAAATATATTTCAGATACAGAATATTTTTTGTAGAAATACATTATATAACTCAGATATATCTTTTTTTTATATATTTTAGGGAGGTTAGGACAAATTATCTTTATTGAATTTTATTTTTAAAAGTTACAGCAGGGAAATAGCTATATATACGTGTACTTATTACATAAGGATGAACCATATGTTACAAATTTGGAATGCTAGAAAATATACAACGATACTTTTGTAACCGAAATACCTTAATTCAAGTCTGAGATGACAAACAAGTGTAAGATGTCGTCTATTTAATTCCAGGAGTGATAAGTATAATTGGCTGGTTCAAAATTCCATAGTCGTACATTTATTTATCGTACAATGCTAACGCGACGGAACGAAGAAATTCGGGCCACGTGATAACTACGGTACAACTACGGACACGTGTATTTATTACATAAGAGGTAAGTACAGTTTGTGAATTTAAATTTTAGTAAACACGAAACGAGACTTAAGTAACCGAGACACCTTAATTCGAGTCGGAAATTACAAACAACCGTAGACCGACGATTTCTTGAAGTTAGCCGTCATAAGTGGAGGGAATTTAATCGAAATTCCAAAGTCGCAGTGTAAACATTCCTTTCGACCAATGCTGACGAAGCTCGGTGGAGACATTCACGAGCTACGTGAATAACACAAACGGGAAAGCTACGTACACGGTACAGGTGTACTCTGATTATGTATACGAACCAGCAAAAGGTATTTCATAAATTTGGAATTTCAGTAAACATTGAACGAGTGTTTAGCGTCATTGTCACCTGAATTAGAGTCTGAGACAACGAAGCAAGTGTATGGAATATCCTGAACTTGAAAATTTGTAAACAAAAATGTCAAACAAACTTCCGGTATATTGAAGAAAATTTCGGAAAAGAAAAAAATGGAGAAACGCGATAAAGAATAAAATTTTCAGTCCACCGCCCAGAAACTTTTCCGACATCATACTGAAAAGTTTCGATCAACATTCGAGAGAAAAACTTTTTTTTTGTTTCGTGCGATTGTAGTACTCCACTTCGGCTCGTACGACAAAAAAAAACAAAAGTTTCTCCCTAGTGTTGAAATATGCTGTCGTAACGTTTTTGTTGACTTTTTTGCCGTCGTTGATGATTGACATAAATTATTCTTTAAAGCTGAACTTTGTGGAGAAAAAAAACTTCTAAGGGTTTTCAGGAAGTTTGTTTAGGATAAACAAAAAAAGAGGATCGTTTCCAGGACTTTTAAAGGATAAGCGAAAATTAAAGGCATCCCCAGTACCTTTGAAGGGTAACCAAAAAATCACGAGCATTTCCATAACCTATTAAGGATAAGCAAAAAATCATGGAGATTTCAAAGACTTTTTAAGAATAAGCGCAAATTATGGGCATTTCCAGGACATTTAAAAGATAAGCGAAAATTATGTTATTCCCAGGACTTTTGAAGGATGACTAAAAATCATGGCTATTTCCATGGGCATTTCCAGAACTTTTTAAGAACACTGAGAGAAAAGCATATCGTTGATTTAACGATTTCACATGATAAAACGAATATAGGAAGGCTTGCAATGTTTTATGGTTGAAACGATGATAATATGGTTCAATAACCGATACTTGCAAGGTTATTGGAAACAAACGTTGAAATCGTATATGCAACGAAACGGCATATTTGAAACGATTAGAATAGTTTTTGAAACTATTATCATTTTGATGATTGCTACTATAATTATATTTGCTAAAACCATAAAATATAGACGTTCCACCTGGGAATTACATTAATGGTTCATCCAACTATTTTCTTATACTTGCTATAACCATAAAATATAGACGTTCCTCCTGGGAATTATAGTTTATAGTTAGATTATCGTCGGTTTAACTATATTTTTATTTAAATTACCAGATTTTTCTCTCAGTGAATAAGCTAAAATTATGGTCATCCCCAGGTCTTTTGTCGGATAACCACAAAATCATGGTCATTTCCATGGGCCTTTAAAGCCTAAACAAAAAATCATGAGCATTTCCATCATTTTTTAAGGATAAGAGAAAATTATAGATATTCCCAGGGTTTTTGATGAATAACCAAAAAATCGCGAGCATTTCCATGATCTATTAACGGTAAGTAAAAAAATTAAGAACATTTCCATGTCTTCTTAAGTATAAGTAGAAACCATATAAATTTCCAGGAGTTCAATGATTTCCAGGAAGTCCATATAAATAGTCGCTATAAAACTCAATTTTTTAATTCCGTAGCAGAGTAAATCCAATTTTCGGCCGATGCTGATGGCCCAACGCCATCAGCATCGGATGACTAAAAAATTATGGCTATTTCCATGGGCATTTCCAGAACTTTTTAAGAATAAGCGAAAATTATGGTCATCCCCAGGTCTTTCGTCGGATAACCAGAAAATCATGGTCATTTCCATGGGCCTTTAAAGCCTAAACAAAAAATCATGAGCATTTCCATCATTTTTTAAGGATAAGAGAAAATTGTAGATATTCCCAGGGTTTTTGATGAATAACCAAAAAATCACGAGCATTTCCATGATCTATTAACGATAAGTAAAAAAATTAAGAACATTTCCATGTCTTCTTAAGTATAAGTAGAAACCATATAAATTTCCAGGAGTTCAATGATTTCCAGGAAGTCCATATAAATAGTCCCTATAAAACTCAATTTTTTAATTCCGTAGCAGAGTAAATCCAATTTTCGGCCGATGCTGATGGCCCAACGCCATCAGCATCGGATGACTAAAAAATCATGGCTATTTCCATGGGCATTTCCAGAACTTTTTAAGAATAAGCGAAAATTATCGTCATCCCCAGGTCTTTTGTCGGATAACCAAAAAATCATGGTCATTTCCATGGGCCTTTAAAGCCTAAACAAAAAATCATGAGCATTTCCATCATTTTTTAAAAATAAGAGAAAATTATAGATATTCCCAGGGTTTTTGATGAATAACCAAAAAATCGCGAGCACTTCCATGATCTATTAACGATAAGGCAAAAAAATTAAGAACATTTCCATGTCTTCTTAAGTATAAGTAGAAACCATATAAATTTCCAGGAGTTCAATGATTTTCAGGAAGTCCATATAAATAGTCGCTATAAAACTCAATTTTTTAATTCCGTAGCAGAGTAAATCCAATTTTCGGCCGATGCTGATGGCCCAACGCCATCAGCATCGGATGACTAAAAAATTATGGCTATTTCCGGGCATTTCCAGAACTTTTTAAGAATAAGCGAAAATTATGGTCATCCCCAGGTCTTTTATCGGATAACCACAAAATCATGGTCATTTCCATGGGCCTTTAAAGCCTAAACAAAAAATCATGAGCATTTCCATCATTTTTTAAGAATAAGAGAAAATTATAGATATTCCCAGGGTTTTTGATGAATAACCAAAAAATCGCGAGCATTTCCATGATCTATTAACTCTAAGTAAAAAAATTAAGAACATTTCCATGTCTTCTTAAGTATAAGTAGAAACCATATAAATTTCCAGGAGTTCAATGATTTCCAGGAAGTCCATATAAATAGTCGCTATAAAACTCAATTTTTTAATTCCGTAGCAGAGTAAATCCAATTTTCGGCCGATGGCGTTGGATGGAGACATCGAGTAACGTGAGCAATACCAACGGCACCAGCTGTTGCTGTATAATGCGTTTGTGATGTATAAGACATTTATAGTGTAGACAGGTCTGACTTATAGGGACTACAACGACTCCACTACCAACGAGCGCAGTACTGACCGCGAGTTTTTTATAGTTGTTGTTTTTTTTCTTCTTATTCCTACCGGTAACGGTCAGTCAACTCGCTGTGCCACCTCCCATCAACGAAATTCGTCTTTTCTTGCCTCGTTATCTCGTTACTGAACTCGCATGGTCCCGGTTGAACGCTTGCGCTTGCCACTCGACTGACTCGATCACATTTTACTTTTACCCACTATCTTCTATCCAAGTTGTCAGCCGGACAATATTTCCAGACATGGCAATTGCGCAGAACACATTCATTCATATGTATAAACATTGCAAAACCGTTATTAAGTAACGAAAGCTTTGCAAAGTTTATTCAACGATTTTGCGATAACGGGTTTATGTAGCGGTAAGATAACGAGTTTATTCCGAGCTTATTCGGCCAGAACGAGAAGCTGATCGACCGCCGAACTAGTCGAGGAAGCTCGCAAACCCCGCGCGTTCGAGGAACTAGAACCAAAGAGAAAGCGGATTCACCGGGTGAACGTGTAGAGCTCTCAACGTAGAGATAGCTTTACTGTAAATTCACGAGTTCAACGGCGAGTTTTGACGCACTGACTACCGGTAACCGGAGACTAGGTGATCGCAGACACAAATCGAGGAAGCAGGAGGATCGGTACACTCGTAGAAATTGTGGTAGTCCTGGTAACTGTTAAGTTGTTGGTCCACGTCAATATTTTTTCATTATCTCTTTTATTTTCACTACCACTTTTTATAGTTTTTCCTCTTACAATGACTATTTTTATATAGTTACCATCAGTTTAAAAATATAGTTGAGGTTTTAAAATTAAAATAATTTATCGTTCCTAATACGGGATTTTTCCCTCGATGTGTATAAACAGTAATTAATCTTAGCCTTTGTTTTTAGGAAAATTTTAGTTGCGATGTTTTAATGGCGCGATTTAAAATCTTGAACTAACCGGTTGAAATTGGACACACTAATGAGGCATCCATTTCAGTTTACTTCCAATCATTGATTTTTTTATTTATTAATGAGGCCAAGCATATATAGAGATTTTTCAAAAACTCAAAATCACATAATCAAGATAAATTCGAAGCATTCTACAGAAATGTTATTTCAATCAAGATTGGTATTTCATTGGACCAAAATCGAGACACGTTAAAAAATTATGACATAACGATAAAATGGTGCCAACAAAATTCCCTGACGTGTTCTCCACACTATTTTTCTTTCCACTACAGATACCCAGACGTATAAAAAAAAATATAGGATTTATAGGACGTTCGGATACATACGCTGATATATTTCATATAAAAAGTACAATGTAAACATAATAAACGATAACTTTTATAGTAAATTGTATACTACAATTTTTTTTAAGTATAGTAAATTAATTTATTTTACGTATTATTTTTGTGATTACGTATTATTAACGTTATCATTGTTCATTCCGAGTGGATAATTGTTTCCTTGTTTTGTGTACCAATGTTCCGATTTTTCATCTGTGTACCATGTTAAAAATAAATGACAGAAAACGATTTTTAAAAATCCTATCGTTCGAATTGCGAATTTACGAAGTACTATCATAAATTTACGCTCGAAATCCTATATGTTTCTTCCATATTCTATAATATTATTACAAATAATATAATTTTTGTATTAAATTCAATAATAAAAATATGCGTTCGTAGGAGTAATATTAATAATATTATATTTTTCATTAAAAAAATCCATCCACAAATCTTTGGATTCAAATATTTATCATATTCAAGATTCATTATGATAGATTTCCTATAGCTGCGAAACGAGACAATCAGCATGAAATTATTGTGTAGATGATAAAAAACTGTTTCATTTATATCAGGGCTTTACGATAGATTATGATAATTCTTTCAGTCAAAAAACCTACGATTTATTCCGACATCCTTTCTATAATTGTGAGACGATAAAAAATGATAGGATCACTCTATTGATGCCTCTTTGATTGCGAACGATTAATATTAAATCATATTTTTACGATATAACACGATACACCACAAACGAATAAAAATTTAGAAGTTTTTAATTTTGGAATTTTTTAAATTTATAAGAAAATTTAGAAGTGACGAAACTTAAATTCAATATAAAATATTATAAATCCGTTGATGCACCATAGAAAACGAAAACTATAGGTAACTAATAACGATTCAATTTGTATAAATTGATCAAAGCCCGAATAGATAGAGATAATAACATACAATTAAATCCCATTCAAATTCTATCGATCTGCATCAGTGTTTATAATTTATTTTTACCAGGAGAGTGAAAAAATGAGTGAAGAGCGTGCCTACAGCAACAAGTGAAGCATTCCGTCTCCACTCCTGCCTCGAGGATCGATAATTCTAATTTCCATCTCCATTTTCTTAATTAGCACCCTTAGCTCGGTTTGAGGTTCGAGGACGCAACGGCATCGGCGATTGAGTCAAAGCGACCGCGTCGCTGAGTTAACAAGAGAACAATAGGAGCGAGAAGAATTCAGGACCGTCGTTTCTGAGGTTCATGGCTGCCAAGCGCAGCATCAAAGCTGTTGCCACAAGAAGTATCCACGCAGTGCGTCAGAAAGTGTAAAAAAAAATAGCGCGTAAAAAAAGAGAGGCTATGATATTACTAATAAAGCAAGTACGTAGTGTGACAACACTAGGCAATACAAACTGCAATACAAACTCGTCCCAGCATCCCAACACAGCATCACGCGAGATCTCATCTCGCCTAGCGACGAACCAACGGCGCCGACCCCTTTCTGCGAGATATTTCTCACATCGAATTGTTTCCCATAGCCAATACACACGTTATGAGCCCCCCTAGATAGTCTGGCAACCCGTAGAGACTATAAATATTACGACAAAAATACTCGACAGCTTTATTAGCGATACGTGTGGGATATAAACAAACGCAGATGTTTCTTTCAGCGTCTGAAGAACAACGATCACGAAAATACGAGTGTTTCGCATGAAATATCGTATCTATTTATATTGTTTTGGTCGTGGCTTACCGTGAAGAGAAGTAACCGGTTGTCAGCCAGTCCTGGATGAGATATATTATTTATGGTAAACAGTCACCCACAATAAACTGTCGCGCACTGTCATACGTCGTTTATCACAGATTATCGGACTGGCGTACATGCGAAATATATTTTCGATGAGACTTTTAACCGGTCACGTTTTTTTTTGTAACTGCCTGATTCTGCACTCGCGGACTTTTCTCTCGGTGAGAAAACGGGGCAAAAAACGCAGACACAATTTTGTATAATATCGAGAGGTAAGCACAAACCGAACCTTGTGTACTCGACGCCGTTCACAGCGCGTCTGTCACGGCTAGCCGGTCCCGCCTCGCGACTCGAGACTGCTTCTCCCAACAACGCGACAAGTGCATTTACCGAAGTTTGCCGGAGATTCACGACACGAGGCTTCGCGGAGAGGGAAAAACGACGCGGGAAATCCTGTCGTGAATGTGATTTGAATGGCGCTATCTATCGGATAAAAAACGAGCGGTTTGACGCACACTATAAAAAAAATCTACTTGAAATTTAGTGTACTTTCGCTGAAAGCTTTTATTCATAAACTAGTATATTAAATTTAGTATACAAGTGTAATGTAAAATTAATGTATGATATAGCACATTCAATAATTTACTTTATTTTTTCTTGAAAATGTACATGAATTTTATACCACAATTGTATATTTAATTTCGATGATAAGTTTATGAATAAAAACTTCCAATATTTTCTAACAGTGCAGGAATAACAAAGAAATTCACTTGCTTTGGTTTAGATAAACTGTTAAAAATGCGAGTGAATTTAATATACCAAACGATATGCGATTTACGAAACAGGTATATGAATTCCATGTTAATATACTTTTATAGTAATTTTGAGAATAGTATAAGAATTCTCCGATACTGGTATTTGAAAATTATAGTACGTGATTATTTTAATATACAAATATCGTATTTGTCAATGACGAATGCGTCTGAAAATTAATATAACGGTATATGTATTCGAGTTTTATATACTGTACATTAATTTTCAGACAAAAACTTTTTACAATAGGCTTATGTACACGAATTTCCACTGTACGTAATTTAATGAATTTTGATCGGTACAGATCCGATAAAGACATAGCAAAATTAGAAATGTAATGTAATAGTATCATATTCATTGACAAAATAATCTATCCAATGTTCTCCCCTAGTAAACTCGATCATTGAAATATTCATCAGAAGTTACTGGAACTAAACGATTTTTTAACCGAAAAAGATGAGTCTCGATTAGCTTCTGTGTGACTATAACATTTAACGGGTACTTTTTTGCATTCACCGAAGTTGCCCGGAGATTCACGAAGTTTTGCGGTGAGGGAAAAACGACGCGGGAAATCCTGTCGTGAATGTAATTTTTTTTGTTTAATGTAATTTGAATGTTCTGTTTTGAATAGCGCTATCTATCGGATAAAAAAACGAACGGTTTAGCACAGGAATAACAAAGAAATTCACTTGCTTTAGCTTAGATAGACTTATGTACACGAACTTCCGGTGCAGAAGGTGATATTAGAAATACCGTTTTAAACGTTGCGGCCTTACGTGCGATTTTGACCTTAGATAAGCAGTGCCACTTTAGACTGATACTGATGCTGATGCTTTTTTCGTGTTGGCATTGTTTTAATAAACTTTGGGTACGATTATGTTTGGATAAGCCATATTTATAATGTAGAAAATCATAGAGGGCAGATTCTGCGCAGAATTATAGCGAGATGAGATCCCCCTGCGCATCGTTTCACGGTCGATTTATGTGTCGAATCTATCGGGTTCTTTGCGAACCGCAGAATCTCTTACAATTATACGACGAGGTTCTTCATCTTCCTTTTTGGAAAATGTCAACACTTGTACTTGCTTCAGAGTTGTAAATGTCTAATACTTATAGAAATAATGATGATGATACGATCAGCTTTATAACTATGATTTTATAATAATAATATGTACGATGATATAACGATGATTAAACTTTGAAATGTAGAAATTAATATTTTTCAATAGAAAATCCACGGTAATCCTTTTGAGAAAATGGAAAAAAATCAGTAATGCATTACTTATTTCTTCCATTTTTTCCACTATTTCTTGTAATATTAAAGCGAAAATTAGTATTTTTTTCAGCTATTCAAATGTTTATACTCTATTTTATAATCACTACATATTATTATTATGAAATCATAATTACAAAACAAATTATACTGTAAACTATATCTCATGAATTAATGGGGATTTACAACTCTGACTTGCTTATTATGGACTCAGAATAAAAAATAATAATTTGTCGTAGTTACAACCCTTATTATTGTTAAAATTCGATATGTGACTTTTAAATCTACAGGGTTGCTTTGTGTTACTTAGGAATCTCGCACATCCTTCGTAATATGCGCTTACCTCTAGTTGGCCCAATGCAAGCACTCAGATTGTCTCCGCCATCGGGTGGTATTCAATGTATTCAAATTACTGAATGGGATCATTTTACATAAATCAAAGCAAACTTTACATTGAATCAGCAATCCTTAAAATACCTAATTGTTTAATAAATTATGTTCAAAGCCTTTTGCCACCATTTGTGGCCATCTCATAATTTACGTGGAATCGATATGGCCACAAATGCATCAAGTTGATGGCCACATGTAGCATTCTCTGTCAATTTAGCCACTTTTTTTCGGCCCTTTCCGATTTGCCCTGTAATTGGTTATATGAATGTACCACTAAAAGACACTCTATGTGAATTTTTTCAGATTATTTAAAATCATTTTTCAGAAAATGTCTTTTTTTATTCAAGTGCAAATATCTCAGAATTTTGAAGTTACTGAAAAAAAAATGTCAGCACATAAAAGTTGTCGTTTATTGTTAGCTTTCGAGCGGAATATTCCAAATAATTGTCACGTTCCTGGGAGTATGATTTTTTTCCGAAAAATGGAGGAATTATTTTTTAATTAATAAAAGGATATTTTTTCTTTACTGAAAAAATTACAGAGTATTGCTACATGACTGTTGATATCACAAAAAAATCGCCAGAGTGACACCGATCGATCTTCTGGTATTAAAAAATGCATTTGTGTGAAAGTTCCGAAAAACGGGGGCATTATTATTTTTTTGATAAAAAAAGTTTACCTTTTTTTGGCTAATAAAATTACAGAGTATTCTTGCATGACTGTAGATATTGCAAACAAATCATCAGAGTGGTACGGATCGAGCTTCAGGTATGAAAAAAAATAAATCCCCCGTTTTTCGAAACTTCCACACGAATAATTTTTTTTAATACCGTAAGCTCGATCCTTGCCACTCTGATGATTTTTTTGCAATATATACAGTCATGCAAGAATACTCTGTAATTTTGTTAGCCAAAAAAAAGTAACCTTTTTTTTATCAAAAAAATAATAATGCCCTCGTTTTTCGGAACCTTTACACAAATGCATTTTTTAATGTCAGAAGATCGATCGGTGCCACTCTGGCGATTTTTTTGTGGTATCAACAGTCATGTAGGAATACTGTGTAATATTTTCAGTAAAAAAAAAATATCCTTTTTTTAATTAAAAAATAATTCCTCCATTTTTCGGAAAAAAATCATACTCCCAGGAATGTGACAATTATTTGGAATATTCCGGTCGAAAGCTAATAATAAACGACAACTTTTGTGTGCTGACATTTTTTTTCAGTAACTTCAAAATTCTGAGATATTTGCACTTGAATAAAAAAAAGCCATTTTCTGAAAAATGATTTTAAATAATCTGAAAAAAGTCACATAGTGTCTTTTAGTGCTACATTCATATAACCAATTACAAGGCAAATCGGAGGGAGCCGAAAAAAAAGTGGCTGAATTGACAGAGAATGCTTCACATATGGTACTAATGTAGCCAAAAACGGTACTTTTACCCTGAGTGAAGGAAAGATGGGCGCAATTCCATGGTACGTAATTTGATGAATTTTGATCGGTACAGATCCGATAAAGACATTGCAAATTTAGAAAAATATATAATGTAACATAGTATAATATTCATTGACGAAATAATCTATTCAACGTTTTCCCCTGTTAAACTCGGTTATTAAAATTTTGATCAGAAGTCACTGGAACTTTTTTTTGCTGACCCAAGAGATTTTTTTTAAAATCTTTTTTTCTCTTTTTCTTTTTTTGCAGCTTGCACTGATATTTTTGTGGACGTTTCTGAACGTAAACATTTTCATAGAAATACAACAACGTATTTTTTGTAAGTGAGAAAACAACGGTAAAATTTGGTAAAAACGATTAAAAAATATTTAGCACTGATTCAGATTGTGTGAAGCATTTCCAGCTCCTTAATTTTTTAACTTATTTTTTGAAAAATCTAAAATTGAAAAATTAGAATATCTGTTTAAAGCCCATTTATAGAACTTGCCAGGGTCGATTAGTGCAAGTATAAAGAAATATAAAAAATATATTTATAAAATGTGTCGACCAAAAATAAAAATTTCCTTTTTGATTTCTGGGCTTATGCACTAATCTGTCTATTCATTTGATTCGTAGATCCACTTTTTTCCTCTTATATGTCATGTCTGCGGATTCAACGAAAACTTCCTTAATAATTAGCTGAAAGTTCGCTAAATTATTTGAATACATTTTTTACAAGGAATTCATAATAATAAAAGCGGAAGGTGATTGAAACACATATAATTGATACAGAAATATATCAAAAATGATTTATTTTCAATAACGTTGTCATGACGTCCATAGTGATAAGTTGTATGCAAAATTTGAATCGGCAGATCTTCATGGATTGCAGTTCTCCGGCAGTTCCTTGACGACCCTGGATGTCGGCTTCCTCGCTTGGCAGGATCTTCAAAATCGCCTTCTCCTGTCGAAAGGAAAAAAAAATCTGGAAATACCCAGCGTCTTTTTAGGATATGCAGTTGTGCTAATAAAAAAAGACTAAAAAAAATTGCAAAAAATTCACTCATTGAAATTTGGTGTTTAAAAAAGAAACGTTTTTATTTTGTTTTTTTTTTCAGCAACAAATAAATATGTCTAGTACGCCTTGAACAATTAAGATGCGTTACCTTAGCAATTTTTCATGATTCCGTGGTTGTGTGTTGTGCGCAGCTAAAAGTGTGGCTGCTGTATAAAGGCGTTGGGCGTGGGATAAATAAGTTAAAAAAAAACTTCAGGCGAATACGTGTACTAGTTAATTTATGTACATTCTGAATAATCATTTATTGTGCTGTATCGTCGCGAAACAAGAAGACATGTTAATCTCAATTAAATACTTTTTACACTGCTGGCTGTGTGCTATATACATATAAATACATAAATATATATATATATATATATATTTCTATATATATCCACACATGTACTACATAATCAGAGTGGTTAAATGTGGTCGATCCCAAAAATGTTTGTTAAATAACGATTTTCGAAGATTTCCAAATCGAAGCAAAATATCGTCAGTAAATATTATGGTTTTGATTAAAATTCAAAGTAATACTTATTTGTATAATACGTCTTCGACGTACTGGTCGCGACTACGAGGGATTTAAATTATCAACCGAATTTTTCGATATAAGTACACATTTTATTATCGACCGGTTGACGTTTTCTAAAAAAAAAAACAAAAATCTGCACACTTCCAGCTTGCGACATAACTAAAAAATCTCTCGCCTTGTACTCTCAATTTTACTTCTGAGTGTAAGAAGGCTTAATAAATTATTAAGAAGTAAACTCTCCGCAGATAACACATCCGCCAATGAGCTATATATAATTTCTTTAAAGCACAACTTCCTCTCTTACAATTTCAACGACTAAAAAGAGTCGAGAAAATCGAGTTCCTTGTTGGAGATAATAAATTTCGGAACTATTCTACGATTTTTATTCCCTTTTTTTTTGAGATCCATGGAAGCAGCTTCCTTCTCCCAAACTGCTTCAGCGATAACTAATATTATTTAACATTTAATATATCGTATTAACGTAGTTTTAAATATAATAAAAGTGACGACCGTTGTGTATTAATCACCGATTAACGAATAAATTACCTCTAAGGTTGTTACTAACGAACCTCGAAAACATATTCATACAGTATGTACATTCGCCTCGCCCGTTTCGCCGACTGGTCTAAAAAAAAAAAAAACAATATTCGAAATCCGATATCCGCAGCTCTCTCTGTGCTGTCTGTGCACAATATTTGTTGTTGTACGTGTATATGTCTGTTTCTGTGTGTAGGTAGGTGTACAAAGATTAAGTGTACTGTACAAAGTGCAAAGGCATTGACAATTGTCACGTGCAGTTAATAATTAGTTGGTAAAAACAAATCGATTACGAACTTTTGGCACTGCGATGAGCAAAGACTCTTCTCTAATTCTAATTGCCATATAATTACGTAAATAACGCAATTAGAATTAGTTTTATGCCATAATTAATTCATTGATTAATGCATTGTCAATCGATTTATTTTTACCAAATTAATTCTGTCGTTGCTGCAGGATATCTCATTGTAGATTCGATATGTCTCTCCACCCGGAACCCACGCAGCATGTCTCTTCTTCACCAACTTGGAGAGCTATTGCTCAATAAGCAAATAAATATATTCTTCTAAGCAACTGTGTGTCAATAGGAGCGAGATATTCAAGACTATTAAAATTCAGCCTATCTATGTTAGATTTCAAAAACGATTTCAGCTTACCATAGGTCAACGATAGATAGAATAAATGCAGAGAAAATATTAACGAATGTAGAGAATAAAATTAAACGACGATTCTGTTCTGCTCCCAGAAGCTAGGCTGCTTTGGCTTCGCTAGTTCACTGTAATCTTAATCGTTAGTTCCTTTATCACCTTTTGTTTCTTTTTGTATTTTTTTTTTTTTTTTTTTTTTTTTTTGTTTTCTTATCTCCTCGAGTTGAAAAATTATTGCGAATTTTCTCACTATTGAAATTTAGACGTACAAGTAAATTGTAACGTACATAGATTCGATGTTGGTGATCAAGGCCGGTTAGCCAGTAGCTCTCAATCCGCACCGAACCCCATAAGAATTGTCGTACACCCGTGCGTATTCCCGCCGGTAATACCTGCGTACAGAGATGCACCAATTTACGTGGGCGGTCTAGAACAAATTGACATTGCCTTGTCGAAATTAGCGCTGGTCGAGATATCGAACTAAGGCTTCTGGATACTCGAAAGGCAGCCGATAACGCGATTTTACCACAGCGTGGAGTTACTATTGCTCATTAGAATACAAACCTGCGTCTGCAGAAGATTTGTAAACCCCCATTACTTTTTTTTTTTAAATACAAATTTGTGGTCAAATTATTCTCATAATTATTATTTCGCAATAATAATCGGCAATGCTTACAAAAAATACCTTTCAATGATTGCAAAAAATAGTTTTTAATAAAATTTCACGAAAATAATATGTGAAAAATGAATATGTGTCTTCCAATAATTACAAGTGTGTGTCTCCATTTTTTTTCAATATTCCAATGGAATTTGATTTAAAAATTTGTTAGCAATCGTTAAATAATTTGAACATCTTTTTGTAAAGGATGCGGATAATTGTTGCAAGATAATAATTATGGAGTCAATTATACGATTAATGTTAATTAAATTATGGAGGTTTACAATTCTGGTCAGGATTGCATCGTATTCATAATTAATAGGGCGAAATGTGTCTCCGCGCTTATTTCGAGCTCCTTGTATCAAGGAAGCTTTTTCGGGAATAAAATATATAATTATGCCGTGAAATAGCACCGATCTGCTTCATCATAGCCCGAGGATTCCTCGCGATGCCAATTGGCACGGCAATTTTTGATTCTACAAGCGGGTTGCATGTTTAGTACGTAAAATAGCGAGAGGCAACGGTTGCGTGTATGAATCAAATGAAGTCTCGCGAAAGGAGTTTTACAATACATACACGAACTGATGCTTCGACATGGTATTGTGGTAACAATGTACAAGTATATTTGTTTTGTTGTTTTTTTTTAGAGGTAATCTTTGTTAGACACTGCCATAATTCTCTATACATGCGGTAGTGCTTATTCTACCGTCGTATGATAAAACAATATATCTCGGTATTATGCTAGGTATACCTATCATCGTGTTTTTCCAACGACCCCTCCCATTTCGTCTCCTAATCCTTCTCATTTTCCATTCTAATATATTTGTTGTTTTTTATTTGTTTTTTTTTTATCAAGCGTTATTTGTGCACTAATTTGTTTATTAAACGTAATATGAAGGGGGGCTATACTCTGATACTCTCATGATAAAAACGATACAATTATCATAACTGATAACAGTGATAACCATATTAATAACAGTATGACGAAAATGATGCGACGTGTGACAATAAAATGACGAATTTACCGCGACCTTCGGTTTATTCAATTATTTTGAGTATATTCCCTCCCCCTTTTTTTTTTTACTTATAAACACGACTCTCGTATACTCGGTTTACGAGAAAGCGTAATATATATATTTATAGACGGGATTTAACATAATGTTTTTTTTTTCTGTCGTACTACGCACAGCCCACAGATGCTTACATATCGGATTCGTACTTTGGCGCAAACCGAGTAAACGTCGCGCGAATTCGCCTTAAACGCGATGCGCACCGAGCCCCAAAGACACGAGTTTATATTTACTCACTGTAAATGTTAACGCAGACAACGATCTTGGGAATATTAATGAGAATAATACTATAGTATAATCATTATTTTGTTAACGATAATATTAAAATATTCATTAGCCCTTTCAGTCACGAATTTTTCAGGTTGAAGAATCGTTTCTAGTTTATCGTGCAATTTCTAATATATTTAATAGAGCTTAAACCGCATTATTAAATCGCGAAATACAAATTTCTACTTTTCAGCTTTCATAAATCTTGTTCCATAGTGTTTCAAATAATTGATATGATTATTTGTTTATGTTTGTTTCGTTTCCTCCTAAGCTTTGAAACTTAAACGATTGCTTATCATCTCAACAATTACCTAATTAACTTAGAAAATTCTTTTCACATGTCTCGCGCGATTTAAAACCCAAAAGAAGAAAAAAAGAAGGAACATAGAAGCTTCCAGCGAGTTGTGACCAATCGAATCGTCGCGAGACTGAAAGGGTCAATGATATAGGCTGCTTCTTCACAAATGAGAGCAAGCGTACGGCTATTTTTTATTGTTAATTTTTTTTAAACTTTTTCATTTTTAGTATTTATTAAACGCCAATTATTTGAGTAACGTATAGAAGTACGCTATCGTTCGTTAAGTATCTTTTATTCTGTTGTTCGTCCGTCGTGAAAAGATGAAAAGATCACGTTGGAAAGCAATTTGTGTTTAAATCGAAAGATGTTAAACTCTCGTTTCTCATTTAGACCCAATTACTCCAGCTTATCGACGTGAGTGGTGCCGAATAAGCTAGAATTACCACAAATCCGTCTCTTCCTCTTTTTTTTCGTGTTATGTCGTACCAATTCAGGACATTTTTACGTTTATGCCCTGCTATCCGCCTACTCCGACTCCTTCCCGGCCACCTTCGTAACACCTGATGCCAGTTTAACAATCAATCTACGAATAACTCGCTGCACTGAAATGCACAAGTTACTGTCGAAGAAATAGGGAACAAAATAACTTTACGAAATGCCAGTGGCGGACGAATAGAGTATACGCGAGGAGGGAAGTAAAATGGGTAGGCTGAGAGAAAGAGATAGAGGAAGAGAGATAATCCATAGACAGCAGCTGCAGTGGATTTGGCTCTTCCTACGGCTTATTTCAGAAGCTGATGAGCGCGCTCGTTGGCCACCTGTATCCTCGTCTCGTTAGACTCGCCCTAAAATGTGCGGGCGCGCAAAAACAAATTACGTTGGATTAATACGGCGAATATGAATGTTAATGAACGTAAGAATTCGAAGAGACAGGGACTGTCAAGTCAAAGGGGGACGTGCGTGATGGACACCCATTTTTACGGCTATGTTCAAAGAGCTGCAGCTTCGTTACTATTGAATCAATCTTTAGTTAACTTGCGTTGATTATCGAGGCTCATTTTCCAACTAAAATGCGATAAAGTTTAAGTTTCCATCCGTTTTCGTTACCGAATTGTGTCAGATCTACAAAATTTCTCTACTTCTCGTCATCGTTCACTTTTGCATGATTTTCTCGTGAACAAATACAACTTCAACAAATACAACAAGGTTCAACAAATACAACAAGGTTCAACTTCTACGACACATTTACAGAAAATGATAATAAGAATAATATATTATTTTTATTTTTTGTTCTGGCAACATAAAACCGAGTAAAAACGTGTTTGAAAAAGATCTTTAATTGAGCTTATAAAGAAGCTGTGAATTTATGAACGTGATTGAAACAAATGTTTTAAGGGCTCGTTTTGTGCATGTGAGTTATAAATTGCAGTTAATTATCGCGAATAATTTCGCAGAAAATGTTGTTTTAGTGAACGAATGTAGGGCTTATGTAGATCTAGCGCAATTTTGATAATTACTCTGGATAGAAAATTGAACGGTATCTCATTTTAATTGTAAAATCAGCCAGAAGAATCATCGTAAATTTCATGAAGCCCGTTTCACTGGTATCAAAGTTACATCTCTTCGAACATATCCGGGAAAAAAGTGGATCCAGCACGTATATCCATCCTCGAACACTAGCAGTCTGACGATCATGCGCTTACCTTACGATTGATCCTGTCAATCTGTCGGTTCTGATTCTCGAGCTCGCTACCCATGTCAATCGCCATATTTCTCAAATTACCAATCATGGTGTTAACTTGACCCATATTTTCCTCCATTTCACCTTCGCGCGCGTCGCCCGTTATTTTAGCGATATAACCACCCTGAGGGCCGAGTCCGTTGCGATCGTCCATTACTCGCTGTGGCTGATTGTTGACCACTTTTCCATCGTCGTTCCCTTTCCACGTACCCTCGTCCTCTTTGAAGCTTGCACCCCTGTGAATGTCCATTTTATCCGTATTAATACTAGAAGTGTATAGCGCTCCATATTTCTCCCATTGTTACAGGCTCTTGGCCGTGACAACGCCAGGACAACGCCACGTCCTCCTACCATAAACTCTTCACTCCTTGGAACGCTTAAAAGTACCCTTAACGCGCCAATTTCCGTCGCCGTACCAGTTGGAGTATGAAAATCGACGTTTTGATGAATAATTCTTTTTTAAAAAAAGTCTTCTTGAAATTCCGACGTTACGAAGAACAGGAGTTACTAACGACTGGCATATTTTGGTATCAGGTTGCGAAAGTTTCGTTAAAAAAAATGGTAACGATGGAAATTATTCTAGCTGACACCCTCAAGATTGGGAATATCTTTTTCCTACCTAGTTTTGTTTCTTATTATTAATTCTAGGAACGAAGTAAAAGGCTGTGCTATTGTGTGTTTATGTTAGGCGGTAAGTTTTGTTCCTAGAAGTGACCATTAAATTAATAATGGCCAGGTTGTTGAGGATTGGGAAACCCTATGCCTGGAGTCCTGCGAAGGGTTGATCAATAAATGATTCGCATACTTGTTGCACGGAAGAACGCAGAGGCCACAGCATTTTTCCATTCCAGTGAGGTTCTTCTCAGCCTCGCGCATGTCGGCGTTTATTTGGTCCATGCCCTCCTCGATCCGGTCCAATTGTTCTGTTTATTGGCAGAAAGCATCGTTATAACTTCTGGGAACATTGAGATTACACAGTTATTTATTTATTTTTTTTAAACGTACGACGATACATTTATAGGTGGTGAATTCACAATAATCCTACAGTAAACGGAAATACAGATAAAGAGAGGTGAAGAAGAAACACATATTCGCGCTCAATACCGATTTTCACGTCTAAGTGCAACCACGGTATTTAATTACATTTTTTTTAGCTGGAAGGAATTTTCTTTCAATTCTGCGAAACGAGAATCGTATCGATACTCGGGCAATATTGGAGTAAAATAATGATCAAAATGCTTTTCATTTTGAATTATTATTCATAATTGTTCAACATCATTTTATCTTTTATAAATTAAGAGTAATTCAAGATAGTCTTAAAAAATTGTAACTCTGCTATTCGAAATGCAAAGTATATTCAATACATTTTTCTTTCAATATTGCCCAAACCTGTGTGATTATACTGCGATTCAGAAAACACATCGTAGAATTCAGGACATCAAATGAATTGTCATTCCATCAATATTATAAATCGTTGACGAGACCCAAAGCAGGCTGTCAGTACGAAAAATTATGGCGAAAGCGAGAAAATATCGATACTGATCTCGTCGAATATTTTATGTACACCTTTATGATAGTAACAAAAAAAACGAATGTGGGGACAGACATTAAGTGACTACTCTACTAAAAACGTTATTATACGATTTTAATTAATCATCGAATATCGTAGAACGAGTAAAACCGTATATTAACGGTTGTACTAAATAATACGACAATAGTTATAATAAACAAAAGTTTATCAAAAGAAACACATACAGTTTGGTTTATTCGGCTAGTTAACTTGTATTGCGATAATTGGCCGTTTGATTTTGATATTGATTATGAATTGTTGGTTTTTATTTGTTAGTTAGTTGGCTGATTGGTTGATTGGTTGGTTGGTTGGTTGTTGATTGTTGGCTGGTGGTTAGTTGGTTAGTTGATTGCACGCTGGGTGGTTATGGGCCTGACAAGTGCTCACTGGCAGGGTGCTCTTAAGTGATTAGTTATTGTCAGACAAAGATGATGATGTTGGTGACAATTTTAGGATTATATGGGAAACATAGTGTAAGCTGGCATGGAGGTTAATTGTTAGTTTTTTTTTTCTTTTTCTAAATATAGAAAAGAGTCTTAAGCGCTTTTGACTGTTGCTGGTCTGTTGGTTGTGCTGTTTTAATAGTAAATAGTAGTAGTAGTAGTAATAGTAGTAGTAGTAGTAGTAAAAGTAGTAGTAGTAGTAGTAGTAGTAGTTTTGTATAGAGTCTCACTTGGATCGCGAGTTGATGCCGAGCTAAAGATGCTGGGTGTGTCGGCTGAATGCTAATTCGGCTTTACAAGTTTTTTTTTCATTGTTTAGTTTAATTTAAGGTAGTTAAGTTAGTCTAGGTAGAGATGGCTTACCGCCTTGCTCGTCCAGCATTACGAGGGTTTTCATCCCGACCTCATGGCTCTAAACAGGTAACCGACCAGTAAGAGACGTCAAACATTAAAGATCACCGCCGGCCACCGCTGAAGCTCCCTCGCTCACCGAATGCATCCCCTATCCAAGACTCGACGATCCTCACTTTGATCAATCGTCATTTCGACGAATTTTTTTATACCACAGCGTTAATTTTTACGCTTTTAAAAAATTAAGATTATCGATAGACGCAATTAATTAAAATGCTCACTTTATGCAGACAATTTATATACGCTCGTAAAAAAAGCACAAAAAAAAATTATAGCACAAAAAACAAAGAATTTTTAGTATTTAAAATATATAATTCTTCATGAACGAAATTTTTTTTTTCAAATATAAAATTTTTCATCAACAAAAAGTTCAATCGTTATGACGTTGAAATTTTTTAAAAATTTATTAGTTTAATTTTTGTTAAAGGGACAACTATTTCATTATTAGGGGGCGGCTGAGGAACGGCAGATATTTCAACGTAACAGCTGGCAGGAATAACGTCCTACTTTCGTAATTAAGGTAAATTTAACTGGCGAGGATGGATATAATTAAAGCAAATGTGCAGCCGTTGCGTAGGCGAATGTCAGCCTCGTAAAACTGGCTTAAGTATGCGCGGAATATGGCAATTTAGAAGATCGATGCTTTCTAATAATGTAATTATTATAGGCGCGCAACGGACACGAGCGAGAGGGCTAAAACGGGGCTGCGTCATACGTGATAAACACAACATAGGTGTCGGCGCATAAATACTAGTATCATTACAACTTGTCCCACTTTTTTCCTACTCTTTTTTTTAAATTAATAATACGTAGACACTACTATGGGTTTTTTAGGGAGTAGGAAGTCTTTTTTTTTTAAGAGTGCAACAAGGAAATCGCGCTATTGATATTCCCCTAAGAATTTCAGCAAGGATATATCATAATTTTAGGTACGATATAAATATATACAAAAAGGGGTATTATTAAATGGGTAGGAAAAAAGAAATAAAAATGTTAATAATGAGGTTCAAATAACAGTCGCAACATGAACCAAAAGCTATTAATAGTTAAGCCGGAGTTAAAAATGCGAGAAACACGTAATCTCATTAATAATAATGTTTTTTAAAAAAATGTTAATTCATCGATAGAGACGAGAGCGAAGTTCGAGAGGGTGGATTCAACATGCTACTGAATATGCGGCTTAATGCAAGCGTCATAGCTACATCGTAATACAAGTCATAGATGATGACGTGCGTGAATAATCGGACGATTATTATTGATCATTATTATGATGATGAATCAATGAAAGTACAATGTAAGCGTCGCGTGTTGTGTGGTATTATTTTCGGGAAGTATCGCGAAGAAAAAAAAATAATTGTTTTTATTTTTTTTTTAAATAATATACTAAAAAAATAAAAAGCTTACCGCCTTGGTGGTCTAACATCATCAGAGTATTCGCTCCAACCTCCTCGCTCTATGTTGTCGCGAAGAAATAGTCGAAACCGAAACGAAAGGTGATTTTTTTCAGTGAAAACGCGTCAAACTGCGGAAGTCAGAAAAAGGCACGCCGTGTGTCTTGCCGAGAAGAATTTTTCTCCTTTTTCTTTTTTTGTTTGCTAACTTTCGATGAAATAACTAGATTCATGGACTTTAATAGACGACGTGGCTATTTATCGATATATAACCGAACAGTATTGTCTACATTGTCTACATTGTCCGAGCATAATTCTATACACGACATTTCTACTCTACGAACTCTCCAGGCAAGACGCACGGTTGCAACATAATCAAACTACCATAATAGTAATAATAATAATAATCATAATAATAATAATGCAGCAACAGAAACAATAATCGATTTGACTACAACAAATCTGGAATTACAAATTTAACATATAGGTCTATTGATGCCGGGTATTTAGACTCGAATAATCAGAAAATAATATCTTGGGATTTTTGTTTACGTTTCAGGTAGTTGCAGCACGTGAAGAATAAATGCGAGCTAATTTTTTTCGTTTGTTACAAATTTTTAATAGATTAATCGACAGGGAATACTACAATACAATACTACACTAAAGCCTGTGGTCTTAGCATGAAAAGACAACAATAGTAATTAATTATTTTACTGTGTAATCTTGAAGATTTTTTTGGAACAAAATGGATATTTTTTTATTGGAAATGCTGCAAAATATATTGATTAATCAGTAGTAAATCGTTTAATCGATTTTAAAAAAGCTGTCGAGGATAAATACGGTGCCGATTGTGTGAAAATTGTTTGCCATTAGTGCTTTTCTATGTTAGGATCACGTGCAGGCCACAGTTCACTGCCGACTTATCTATAAAATTCTGTACAAACGGTGTTAAAAAAATGGTATTACTTATTTTAATGCAGTGCTGAAGCTACCTTAATTATGGAAGTGACTCGGCTAGAAAACAGTTGGATAAACTCGAGCCTACAATCTGAGTCCAGCTCGGCGGCATTCAAGGAAAATGTATAGCTCTTATAATTATTTCTACCTTTTTTTTCCAGCATATCAACCTCCGTTTTTGTAATTAAGTTTTAACCGGTAAAATACCTTCACTAAAAATTACCACCGAGCCTTGGCTCCTACATTTTGTCATCCCTTTTAGGCACTATTCAACGGCAAATAAAAAATACACCCAATTTCTACGGTAGATATATCGATAATGAGAGAAAAGAAAATTGAGCGGAAGAAGAAGAAGAAAAAGAAGAAGAAGGTTTCGGAGTTTTGGTGTGATAGCGTTATCAGGAAAAACAAAAAGCATTGCGTATTATTAATATAAAGAGAAAGAGAAAAGGAAGAAGGAAAAAAGGAAGGCTACTTTAATATGTACCGCATGTAGCTGCGCATTAATTATGACAGATATGCAGACAGACATCTACTGCTTAACGAAATTTCTTGCTGTACATGGACCGTAAGCGACACAGCGGTTAAAATCTGGGCTGAATCTACGAAAGTGTGCTTTAACATATAAATTATGTTCTGATTGATATATACCTTGGATACGGTATTGTATTCGGTGTAAACGCCAATGTACGACGGTCATAGAGTAAAAGACATGAAAATTCTTTAAAAAAACAATAATTAATTCCGACCAATATATGATATTACAATGTTTTAGAGATACATTAATTATAAAATCAATTTTTTATATTTCGATTGGACCAAGATGAGCACATTTCAAATATAAACCCACGAGTATTTCGAAAAAAAAAAAAAAATGAACTAATCAAAAAATGATTTAAGGAAAAAAAGCCCGAAAATGTTCGTCTCCGTCTTTTGAAAATATATGGAAATTATTTATACCATAAGATGCTTAAAGATCTGCGTAAGCTTGAGACCCAAAAAACCAGTTGATTTTCAATATTTTTATCTGAGACCACTGGGATAACGAAGTCGGGATTATACACAAAATTAATACACAGTCTTGCCAAGTTTTAATTTCCTTTTATTAAAAAATATTAAATATCAATAAACAATGAGGTAATTATAATTTAAACAAAGTGCTGCTGAATAATGCATTTCTCCGATTCACTTAGGATACTTTTTTAAAAGATTTTAAATTACGAAAATGGGAAGGTGTTTAAAAAAAGTTCTATTTTGTACACTCAGAGAAAACGAAGTAGTACAGTCAACTATAAAGTGACAACTATTAAGTTTTACTCCATCCAACTATTTTCATAATTACGATAGCTGTGAAAATAGTTATGGCAACTATTTGATAGTTGTGGTAACTATTAAAAAATTGCTTGTATGAACTAAAAATGAATAGTTGTCACTTTATAGTTACAAATGCCACAATTTTCTCTCAGTGTACTTTACAGAAAACATTATAAACTAAACTCTGTCCGAATTTGAAGTGAATTTGTAATTGAACGAATAGGATATTCGGCGACACTTTGTTTAAATAAATATAACTGCATCGTTTATCAATATTAAATAAATAAATAAACTCAGGTTTGGCAAGTCTATGTATTCATTTTGTGTAAAATCCCGACTTCCTTATAAAAAAAATATAAAAAAATCAACCAGTTATTTGGGCCACCAGTTTAAGCGGATTCCTGAAAAAAATTTGCTCCATAATATTCAGTCGGATTTTTACAAATATAATTGGTAAATAATTTTCATAAATCAGAGTTCTGGAAACGAACAAAAAACCAAGTTTTCCGTAAAACAAGTTTCAATTGATTGAAATAAAGTTGAGAAACACCTTTAAAAAATCCATGAACGGTGTAACTGCAGTGTCAAGGTCTTTTGTAGTGATGTAGTGGTAATAATGATGGGTATTGGGTGGTGGTAGTGGTGGTGGTGGTTGTGGTGGTGGTGCCGGTGTGTGGTCTCGGTGTGACGGTGACAAGGTGCAAAATAATCAACAATTCCTGGACGTCGATAGTGGAAGAATTGAATAATATAACAAATGAATCCCTGGTATCCCTCGTGTCACTGCAGTGACAACACTCATTAATAAATATAACAATAAATCACATCATAAACACAGTAGAATCGGTAATATGTTATTATGTATACGCTGCAACGTGCATAACGCATATAAACTGGAGTGTCCTAATCCTCGAATTAAATAAATTCGTATGTATCTTAAATTTCATTAATATTAGATTGTACAAATCAGCCCATAAAGCGATTAAATACTAAACCACAATATGTGTATCCATAGAGCTCAAAGCTGGACTTACATTCATTGCTATCAGCACAATTATCTATCGATCTTTTCCATTTTGCGTTTTTGTTTGTTTTTTGTCAAATTTACTTAAAAAAATAAAATAAAAAAAAGGTTCATTCAGCCTTTGTATTATCCGCACCAAAGGACAATACTAATACTACTACTGTATTGTTGTGTATAAACTGGTGATAAATTATGGGGGTATATGAGAGGGCAGCGTAGTTATTACCTTATTCCTCCTTATTTCACTCGTTAAACCCATCAACCAACCTACCAATCCAAACCTGATTATCCGGACGGACTGAGGAGAAAGCTGAGCGTGTCCCAAGCTTTTACATTACAGCAGTACTATTACTATAAAATAACACAGTATTTAAACACTGTAATTTTTTTTTTCACCCGAACAGGGCTCATAAATTTTCGCAAATTTTTGGACAATCAACCGAGAAGAAAGTAGCTCTTTTTAAGGTAGAAGCTACGAGCAGCTCGAGTTGATGTTTGCCTATAGAGGCAACATTAGGCACATCAATAACCAAAGTTTCTTTTTTCTTAGCAACACTTAACAGCTCTTGTATTAACGTCTACATTATCTGTCGATGTACGAACACTTCGGTATGTGCAATCGCTCCGAGTTATGGTAGTACATTTACAATAATAACGAGCGATGTAGGAGGAGTGAGTGTGCATCAGGCGTCTTAAAAAAAACAAAAAGGAAAACGAAAAGGTATAGTTTTAGTATAGTACAGAGGGATCAACTCACCTCCCTGGTCGTCGAGTGCGACCAGAGTGCGGATGCCAGCCTCCTTGCTCTATGTGCGACAGACGGAGGCAGCAAAACACACACAACCACCACGAGTGTTAAAGAGTCGGCAGGTATATCGTATTTATAGTATATAGTATATAGTATATAGTTGGGTCAGTATGGTATAGGTAGTATATGGTATAATATGGTATAATATGGTAGTATAGGGTATATATATATATATATATAGATGTATATATATATATATATAAGCTTAATAGTTGATTAAAGCATCCCAGATGCAGCACAAGCGTCTCGTTCATAACGTTCCAAACGTTTTTCAGTGTAATAGGGATCCGAGGGCATTCATCGCTACTACAGGCTCTAGGCAATATCACAGTAATATATATATATATATATTGAGACGTCAACGATAGCCGGAAATCATCATTTTCAGTATTACTGTATTCCAGCGCGTGAAATTTGCTCCCCCCTAGCGTCAATAAAAATTATAAATCACCGCAGTGTTTTTTAAATACAGTGTCGTTATTCGTATCTAATATATATATATGGATATGTATATATATATATATTTATCGATCGGCACTGCATGCTGCCAACGTTGCTACGTTATCTCTGCTGCATATTATGTTATGTATCGGTGCGATATCGTTTTATCGTCGGGAGGGACACGCGACCAAAGATATTTGCTTAAGAGGATTTGAATCTTGCAATTTATGTGAGCTTTCAATTGCTTTTTTATTTACTTATTATTTTATTCAGAAGGAGAAATTTGAAGATTAAGCTTGAGAGAAGTGTGAAGCAGCAGAAGATCTTTAGAGAAATATTTTCATATTTCGAGAAGCAAACACCGAAATTTTCACTCACGAGCTTGGCATTCATATATAATTGATTCCTTTATTTAGAAAAATACAATATTTAAGGCTTCCGGAGAAACATTAAAAAGAAGTGCAAACAGAGGTTTAGAGCCCGGAGAAGGGCTTTAAGGACGAAGGTCTTCGCGTGGCCTAAAAATGCTTAAAAAAAAAGAAAAAATTTGTTTTTTCTAATTTTCATCGTTCAGTGAGAAATATCGAGAAAAAAATGAAAAGTAGCCGCGAAGAGCATTCGCGAACGAGGGAAGGTTTAGATATAGCCCCACGGTACAACATTAACGTGCCAACGACGAGAACACCAACAGCAGCAACAGTGACAACAGCAGTAGCATCAACAACAGTAATAACATCATCAGCAGCAACAACGACAACAACGACAACAACAATCAATAGATTAACAACGAAAATACGCAGGTAACAAATAGTAGTATTTTTGTTGATGCGAAGGTCGAGTTTCCTCGATATTCTTCTGCCTTTTATCATAATCATAATAATAATATATAAAATCTTAAGGGAAAGACAGAGAATTTCATTCGCAGAGGTAATTATTAATTAAACACTTGTTCTTTTTTGTGTAGTTCAGTTATTTAATAACGCTGCAGAAAACGTTTAAAATACTTAGGGAAGACCGAATAAAAAAAAAAGAAAAATAAAAAACTCAAAGCGCATGCCTTTATGGTATCTCTCGTGGCTCCCAGCATCCTCGTTTCTTCTACAGGCAACTACTTTGCTGATATTCAACATTTAATTCAGATATTAGTCACAGGAGACGCATGTGAGAGTTGCGAAAGTTGCGCTGCGAAAATTGCGCGTGACAATCATTGACCGAGTTGGAAAGGTGCGAGACAGATAGAAGGGGCGATGCACAGATTGCTAAATAGCTCAGATAGATAGATAGACAGATAGATAGACGACAGATATGGACCCATTCTCCTAGGCATACGCCGCCTCCAAACAGACAATGTAGATATAAACTGCAGAATAATGTAAACGACAGTGAGTTTCCATGGAAATTAACCATTGGAACCGATGCAATTCTATTATCTACACTCGAGTTACGTACAGCAGTGCTTAAGATGGCATTTAGTGGTAATAAAAAAGTACGAGATATCGTTGAACCCAATTGATCAACTTTACGGGACATAAAATCATTTCAGGACATTTTTCCATAGGAGGGAATGAACCGTACATTTGTATATTTTCTTTGATAAAGGGAGCTACGATTATTTTTCCTATAGTTTTATTCGCAATATGTAACGTCAGTCCTGTCGACCAAGTTTTTAATCTGAGATAGTGGCAAAAAAAAATCCTATCGTCGTCGCGAGTCTGTAAAAATTCGTATAATAAATCGCATTGGTCGAGGACGTTAATTTCGAAGGGACGTAATAGTAATAATAAAATTATATTATTTTCAACGAGGGAACGAAGGTGAGAATTAATTTGTTTCTCGGTAAGATCGATAGATATATAAAACGGACGGATGGATGAAGGGATAGAGACAGATGGAATTACAGATAGGCACAAGATAAAGAATGACAACGTCAGGATAAATGGCTTATGGAATCCGGATTGACTTACCTCCTCGCATAGCGCCAGCATCCGCCTCGTACTCTCCAGGGACTGAAACAAGGAGAGGATTCGTACAGTCAATTTATTGTTTATGAATACCTGCATTGCAGTGCGATCAAATTTGTGGACCATGTGATTCTGAAGAAACGAAAGCATTCGAACCAGGGTTGGGTACATTCGAGTGAAAAAGTATTTAAATACACGATTTAAATACTGACTGATTTTCCACTCATTATTTATTTTCGCTTGAAATAATTAATGGTTTTTCATTCATTATCTTTCCGAGGTCAAATAATGAGTGGTTTTTCATTTATTATTTTTTCAGGCATAAATAATGAGTGGTTTTCCACTCATAATTTATTTCAAGTTTAAATAATTAATGGACTTCCACACATTATCTTTTCGAGGGGAAATAATGAATGGATTTCCACTCATTATTTAAAGTCGAAATAAATTATGAGTGGTTTTCCACTCACATTTTATTTTGATTTTAGATAATGATTTTTTATCCACTCTTTATTCATTTTGAGATTAAATGATGAGTGCAAAACCACTCATTATTTATTGCGAGTTTAAATAACGAGGTTTTTTACCGAGCAAGAAAAACGCTATTAATAATTAATTATTAAGTAATTATATTAAACATTATTGATTATTATTAAATATTATTAATTATTTTAAATAAATTTCTAATTATTCCTAGCGTTTTTTTCTCGTTCTGGTAACCCACTCGTTATTTAAACTCGAAATGAATAATGAGTGGTTTTCCACTCATCATTTAATCTCAAAATGAATAAAGAGTGGATAAAAAATCATTATCTAAAATCAAAATAAATTGTGAGTGGAAAACCACTCATAATTTATTTCGAGTTTAAATGATGAGTGGAAATCCATTTAAACTTGAAATGAATGATGAGTGGATAAAAAATCATTATTTAAACCAAAATAAATTGTGAGTGAAAAACCACTCATAATTCATTTCGAGTTTGAATAATGAGTGAAAACCCATTGATTATTTTCCTTGGAAAAGATAATGAGTGAAAATACATTCATTATTTAAACTTGAAATTAATTATGAGTGGAAAACCACTCATTATTTGTATCTGTAAAGATAATGAATGAAAAACCACTCATAATTTGGACTCGGAAAAATAATGGGTGGAAATCCACTCATTATTTTAAGCGAAAATAAATAATGAGTGGATAAACATTCATTTTTTTTTCTTTAAATACATTTTGCCCATCCCTGATTCAAACAATGAATTACTAAAGTAGATAAAGTATGTATATACGGATAATTTGCATATACATTGTTAATCTCATTTTCTTTTTGATCAGAATTTCAGTTCTTAATGACAACAAAAAAATGAAAAAATATAAAAGAAATTTCACATACTAAGGAAATTGTTTTTGAGTAAAAATGAAATTTATTAACAAATTCGATAAAAATCTGTATTTTCTTTTGAGGGGTTAAAGCTAGTAATAAATATCAAAAAGATCAAGAAGAAATTCAACGCTTTTTTCTTGGAATTAGATTTCCAAACTAGATGAACAAAATGTGTTTTAAAAAGCGGCATCAATTTTTCAATTCTATTGTTTTTGTACGCTTTTGTTAGACATAAAAATCTGCTGGTTGATCGTAGGATTTTTTTTTCAATAACCTCTTAATATGAAATGAATTTTCCAATATATTTAAACCCATACATTTTACAAGATTTCTAATAATTTTGAACTACCCGTTTTCGAGATGTTATTAGACTGTTTTTATTAGTAGATATACAAATCTTCTTTACTCCTTGATATGAAAGGAGCTCGCTAATATTTCGGAATACGTATGATTTTTGGCAATTTTTTTTTAATTAAAAAATATCGGTTTACGAGTACTTATCATAACTTTTTTATGAAACTTTTCATTTCATGATAAATAAAAAAAATTGTTTAAATGATTTGAAAATTCTTCTCATATTCGTTATAAAAAACTAAGGATTTCAACAACGTGTTGAAATAAATTTATTAATAACTCTTATCACGAAGTACTTAAATTCTAATTAAATCCAGCCTTCGGTTGGGAATGTACGTATGATTCATCATTGTTTAGGACGAAAATAGGAATCTATCTAGTCGTTCAAGGTCATAGGGTTTTTATACCGAAAAATCGACTCCACGGCCGAAAGGGTGAATCTATAAATAGCCATATGTATTTTTAGTATATCCAGATAGAGGCTTAAGGGCGTACGTTAAACACATATGCTTTTATGACTTTAACCCGGTTTCCTTCGAATAATCGACGATTTACATGGCAAATATATACCTTTTACTTGTTCAGAGTATACACGCTATTTTAAAAGGACGTATGCCCAAAATATTATCTCAAAATGTACTAATATATTTATACATAGTTTCTTTACATATTAGACATTTAAATTATCTATATCAGGTAAATCATTTTTTTAAATATCCTTGAAATATCTTATTCATTGTATCACAAACTTATTTTTTGTAATTCAATCAGTTAATACTAAAAATATATGCGAATGTATATGGGGCATTCCATCCCGATTCGACCTTGGTCTGACCCTCGACCTCCCCGATTTGACTCATCATTTTTTGTAGGTTTGGTTAGATCCTCAAATGCACCAGATGTTTAATTTTTTATTTTTTCTATGAATTTTTTTTTTCATCGACAGATCGAATAATTTAAAAATCTGAAATATACTCTGTTGAATATCAACATTTTCTAGCTTAGAGTCAAAGTGGAGACGATTTTTCTTCATATAGTTTTTAAGCTTTTTTGATTTAAATATTATTGAAAAATAAAAAAAAATCAATCTACTATGGAGGACTTGTCAAACATTTTTGTATATGAAACTGTATTTTTCAGTTTTTTTATAATTTTTTTAATCACAAAAGCTTAAAAACTATAACAAGAAAAATCTTGCCCACTTTAGCTATAAGCTAGACAATTTTGATATTCAACAATGTATTTTTCAGATTTTTAAATTATAACATTCGATGTGTAACTTTAAAAAAAAAATTGGCATAAATAAAATCTGGTGCATTTGAGGGTCTAACCAATGTTTCAAAAAATTACGAGCCAAATCGGGGAGGTCGAGGGTCAGATTCAGGTCGAATCGGGATGAAATGCCCTATATATTTCGTACATTTCTTTCTTTCGTATATATTTCTTAATTCAATAAGTTAACACTAAAAATATATTCGAATGTATAATATTTCGAAAAATTTTCTGTGTGAATCGTTTCGAATAATAAAAAAAAACGCTTAGTGTAGCATCGTAGCCACCGATGGTAGTTCAAGGTCTAAGAGATCAATGTCGTAACCTTGAAAGCATTGCGCAGCCAATACCAATACTTACTCACTCGATGTATTGATATACTTATAAACGTGCATGTTCGATGACAATGAGAGGGGGCGTAGAAGTGTGTGAGGCGAGATTCGCTGCAGGTACACGAGTACTCACCTCATCTGTAGTTTGGCCGGCCTTGAGTTGAAGCTCTTGCAACTCTGTTCGGGGTGGGCCGCCACCCTCCGGGCCTGTTGCAGCCGCATCGGACGTTGGTGCAGGCATCGCGGTGCTCCTTCGCTCTCGTTAACTTGGAAGCCAAGCTACGTCTGGCTTAGACGACGCTCTTCGTTATCCCCGGAGCGTGTTCCACAGAACACGCGACAGCGAGATATTGCGTGTAGTTGTGTTTTGTGTGACGGTGCTGTCAAGTTTGCGGAAGATTGGCCTTTGTTTTCTCTTGCCTGCAAGTCTAATGTCACACAGCTTTGTTATTCGTGTTTTCACCGTATAGATTTTTGCCTCGTGATATTATTATTATTATTATTGACGCGAAACGAGAACAAAATTTATCCTTAACGAGTTGCACAAATGACGGAAAATACGACTGATTTTTGCCTCGTGCTATTATTATTATTATTATTAGCGCGAAACGAGAACAGAGTTTATCCTTAACGAGCTCGGAAAATGACGGAAAATATGACTGCTGAAGATCCTACTGTCGCGCTGAAGTATCGAGTGTGACTCTCAAGCTACAGAAGCGTCGCCATCGGCCAACCAGCCACCGCACGCTCAACATAACTAGCTCTATAGACATTTATCCACTGCCGCCACCTCCGCACCGCCGCCACCGTGACCCCGGAAGAAACATGCACGAAAAATCAATACTTGCGAATCGCGGGTACTTCTCCACGTGCTCGTGCATAGTCTCGTCTATTAAATCGGTTGCATGTCTGGGATACTATTTTTTTATGATGTTTTTGTAGTAAACTGGATTTTGAAGGTACTTCAGAGCCTTCGATATATAATCTCTTTGAGGACGTGTACAACTTTACGAGGCCTCTAAATAAGCGGTTTTGTAATAGTGAGGACTCGGACACCCAATAATTTATGATACCGATACTTTGCAATTTCATAGAAAGAACTAAAAATAATCGTAAAATAATGTGAAATATCGCGGAAGATTTATTTAAACTTTTATTGCCGTTATGTATGCTTTTCAATTTAATTTTTTTAGCAGGCAGTTTTATATTGATGCATTTTCCTGCATGACGAAGTCGGCAATTTGCACGCTTCATAAAAATTTATGATGTCAGAGAGTTAGTCAAGCTAGTGGTAAAATCGCAGTTTCCGAGTTTCCTTAATGCGTCAATGAGGGGATTCCCAAAAAACGTTAGAAAAAGCCTACACATATAATCTGCAGAGGAAATACGACTTGATCCTATGCGCCTTACGACATCAGATGTAAAAGGCACTAAGTTTTATGAATCTTAATCTTCGTTGGCTCGATCGTGCCCATTATATTTTGCGTAAATAATATATTGCGACACTAATTCCCGCCCCCGAGGAAAAACGTCCCAAGGGAGTTGCAGTAGCCTCGCCTAGTCATTTCAGTCACATTCATAGCTACAGCATCTTAAAATTGCAAAAGGGCGAGGTGAGACTCTGAGCAAAGAATACATGATTCGATCCGCACGCCCCTGTCATCGTGATTGGGCGGAACTCAAAATGAAGCAGAAGAAACTACAGCTTCCAACATTTTTATTTTCCACGAGACCGAAAATAGATTTATCAAAACGTAGAATTCGTTTTATCTTACGATAAAACCGTTCAACACGCTATTTCGAAAAAGAAAATTACGCCGATCGCACTGTAAAACTTATCCTAGCCACGAAATGTCGGAAGTCTGCATCCGTAGAAACGATTGTATATCTATAACTATGTATGTCTCATTTTCTATAAGCGACTTCTTCGATGAACTAATGACATGACACACCACGGTGTTTTAAAAAAATTATTCCGTCATACCTACGCCCACCTATAAACTGTATTCAAAACCCGCGAAAGAAAATAGTTGTCTTGTCTACAATCAGGCGAACACCCTATCGACGATTAAAGAACTTTGGAAAGCTTCACGAATATGATGCACGAGGAGTTGCGTGAGTTTACGAAATATATCTTACACTGTCTCGAAGCTACAAACGACGAGCCGCGAGTTGAGTGAAAACTGCACGGGGACTGCCCTTTTCCTTGGCTACCGAACGTAAAATCAATATAAACGGACATGGGCGGCTGCGTCGGTGCGTTTGCGTCGCGCCGAGCCGCCCCACGCGATGGCGTGACGTCTACCGACGTTGCGGAGGAACGTTTGTGCTCGATCTCTCACTTGGATCACATACGGGTATAATAAAAGGCAGTAAAAACAAAATATATGTACTGAAACCTATAGGGGGGGATATTTGATAACCATTATCATTAGTGTTTCATGTGTTAGCTAAAGATTACAGAACGTTGCAAGTGCTATATTATCATTGTGTCTGTTATTTACAAAGCTTTCCGTGAGTTTAGCCACAATTTTTAAAAATTACATTTCACCCCATCGGGCACTTGATTTCTATATAATTTTTTTTACCCCACAATGTTATGTAAAGAATATATGGAAAAATAGGACGTGCACCCAAAATATTATGGATTGAACAAATTACTGAAAGTTATAAGAACAAACTAGCGGAGAATGCCCCGTATATAGGTTATAATTCTGGAAAGTGGAGACACTTTTGATTTGAATCTTAATCTTATGTCTCTCACAGTGGTTAGTGAAGAACCTGCAGAAAAATTGGCTGTGAGCAACAAATATTCGGAGACAAAAATATTGTTAATATTTATGACAAACTGGCGAAGAATGATGCATGTGTTATAGAGGCAGAGAGTAAAGTCAGTTTTGATTTGTATATTTATTTTTTATATGTCACAATGTTGTGTATAGACATTATAAGAAGTTATTGTGATTGGACTAGAGGAGAATGCCTCATGTATATAGGTTATAATACTTGGGAGCAGAGACACTTTCGATTTTTAACTCCCGACTACCCCCAGGCAAAATTTCGGATCGAAAGATCTCACCTCGAATCTTCGAAATGCATGTTTGTCAAAACGACAAAAAATGTCTTGACAAGATTTGGTACGGAGCTTCTATGACTGGGAGGTTTGCCATAAGGCCATTGATTTTTGAGATCCATTGTGTCTCCGCACAGATATACATCTTTGAAAAAAGTTGTCAAATTGCCAATCCGTCAATATGATCACTACATTCTTACGACTACTGCATATGTGTGTGAGCCTAACCTAACATGGCGTTGATTGTTTCAAGCTACGGCCAGCTATGGCGCTGTAGTCCGGTCGTGGCGGTGATATCAAACAGACGGCGCATCAAAAGTATGAGGCCATGTTAAAATCCAATTAATTAATTTTTTCATTTATTATTATCATGGATTCGGATTTCGAGGTGGGAAAAATATGGGGAAATGTTGTTATACTTTTTTTTTGCACATTTATGAATTTACTATTAAAGAAGTTGTCCCACCTTATGCTAGTTAGGTTGGGGTATTTGCTGTTAGACCATGCAATTGTTTTTTTATAGTCACGGTAATTAAATGATTTTGTAGTTGCTGTAATTGGAATTAAATAGTCATGTGGACTTAAAATAGATAGCTTTATGAATGATACCAGCTTCTACTTTAATTGAGCGATACATAGATTATGAATTACAATTTAGTTTAAAATCAAGATAATTAGAAATTTTATTACACTCACGATTTTCTTCGTTAAGAGTACCAATGCTTTTTATTCACGGTGGCCGTTTTTTTTCGGAAAAAATTCCCTGACTTTTCCCTGACCGAAATTTTAAGGACATCTACTAAAAAATTTATAACGCGAATTAAAAAAAATGTATTAGAAACAGTTACGTGTTTTTGATAAGTTATTTATTTCTCGATCAACAATGAATAGTACTTTTGAAGATATATTTTCTCTTTCAAAACATAAACGTTCTTTGGAATTATAATGCTTTAAATTCGATTAAATACTGATGTGAAGTGTAATACTTATTTTAGTAATATATAACACTTGTTAAACTTTTTTGTTGAGTGCTTCGATTTGTTCGAATAGATTTATGTTGTAATGTTTATATCAATTTTTATTTGTTTTTTTTTTCTTTTCAAATATTTTGCGATTTTTTTTTTTTTTTGAAGTCTTTTATGGATTTTTATTCAGTTATTGAAACTTTGGCAACAATCTACTTTTTCCCTGACTAATTTCGATATTCCCTGACTTTTCCCTGATTCCCTGATCAATTTTTTATTTCCCTGACTTTTCCCGATTTTCCCTGACCGCGGCCACCATGTTATTTATGCAATATAACATTATAGATTTATGGAAATTTCAGAGTTGATATTAAATAGTATGTTAGTTGGAAAAAAACAAATACTTTGAGGTCTGTACGATGAGAATAAATGTACAGCCAAGTTCTTGAGGGTTTTGAAGATTTTTTTCGTTTTTCAAATTCGTCGTACATCGAACATCTTAATAATAGTAAACGAGATTTTTCGCAAATGTATTTTTTTTAAAGGCGTATGAAAAGACGTATTTACGAGATTGTTCTTGCTACCTGAATCAGAAACGTGGTTAAAATATATGGATGCAGTATACAATACCACGACACAATTTTTTTTATTATTTTGTTCTACTGTAATCAGAATACGAGGAATCTGTCTTACAACACTTTCGATATACCAATAACTTTGGAGACAATTAAAAATTGTCTGATCTTTTGCAAGTACAGATAATTTATTCTTTAAAAAACTGAAATTTAAAAAAATGGAAAATAAAAAAAAACTCCTATCTGCAAAATAAATTGATGAAAAAAAATAAAAATAAAAATTGGTAAACAATTTTTTAAAGTTAATATTCAATAAAAAATTATATACAAAAAGACTGAAATAATTCATAAAATTGATAGGAGAATAACTCCCGAATTTTTTATTACAATTGTAACAAAAACTTTCCATTATTTTACAATCATAACAATAAATTTCAATCATTTGTTTGTAATTATTCGACTCATAGTTTTTTATACAATAGTCGGGATACGTCAAAGTAGAAGTACCAAAGTCATTGGTAGTTGCACATTATGAACAAGTTAACGATCTCGCACGTCGCCCGACTGTTGTATTAAAAACCGTGAGTTGAATAATTACGAACAAATATTTGAACTTTATTGTTATGGTTGTGAAATAATGGAAATTTTTTGTTAGAATTGTAATAAAAAATTCAGGAGATATTCTTCTTTCAATTTTATAAATTACTTCGGACTTTTTATATGTATTTCTTTTTATTAAATATCAACTTTAAAAAAATGGTAACCAATTTCTATAATCATTTAAAAAATATATTGTTGTATTTTTTTTTCATCATTTTATTTAGCAGTGGGAAGTATATTAATATTTTTTTTATGTTAAAAATCTATAGAAAAATTGGCTGTGGGTAAAAAAATAGTTACGCGTCATCGTGACTACACGGGCAGAGAATGTCTCAAATAGTGTAGAATATAAAACTGGCGAGTATGGACACTTTTAATGTTTATTTCAATTTTTTGTAATGCACAGTGGCATCTAAAAAACTTATAGAAAAATTGGCTAGATGGAAAAAAATATTTTGAGGTGAAAAAAATTGTTAAAAGTTTTCGTGACTTCACTGGCGGGGAATGCCTGATATATAGTTTATAAAGTTAGAGTAGGAGACACACCGTAGCTGTCAGCACTGGCGGCGAAGGGGCGTAGAGCGGAATAGGTCCTCGAGCACAAGAGTAAGGTTACCGTATTATCTATTCTTCGTTGAACATCTTTAACCTTCGACCCATGAAGTGCACCTATTAGCCTATTATATGTATAGTAATAAAGTAAGTATGTACGAATGCTCTTTCAGTAGTGATAAGAAATAAGAAACTCGAACAAGACATTCCACCTGAATGCATCGCGCTAATATTTACGAATCTTAATAACTGTACCAGGTGATGATGTTACCGTTGGATAACACTAGTATACGTACCGATATCCAAAGGATGACTTTAAATAAATTCCATCACTCTTAGGAATAATATTGATAAAGATTTTGATGAATTTTCTCTATCCGGGAAGCGCCACACTTCCCATGTAAACGTAATATTTTATAGTACCACAATAACGGGAAGCCGCTCGTTTCTGAGTAGGCAGTACACGTTCACTGTCGCCGCGAGTCTCGAGACTCACAGATATACTTGGTATGTGATTCACGACAAGTTAAGGTACATCCGCATTGGATAGAAATAATGCAACGTTGCTTCGATTATCGAAATATCATTCGTCAGTGGTTTCTTTCATTTCGAGCTTTGCGATTGGTCGCTGGAATTGCAGGAGCCAATCGGAAACCACGAAAATGTTTCGTATGTTGGAAACACTATAGTTTGTTTCGGGTAAGGAGAATAACTGTTGTTAATTTTATTTGTAGTTACTCCCGTTGTGTTTTGTTGATTAACTCGGTTTTTTCTATATATACCTGCAGAAGCTTAGAATTTCAGTCCAAATTTTGCTATAGCAACTGCAGACAATGTAGGAAACTCCCTAATCGTACAGTGGCGCCATTTTGACTCTGAAGGCAAATTAAGGACACGCTACTCTTATCGACTGCGGAATTTTGTAATGTTCAGTTGTAGGTTATGTAAAATACCGATTGAGTCGCCGTAAGAATGGCGAAAGATCCACATGACGCAACTTTATTACACATTAAATTTTTTTCGGAGATGTTTAAAATTATGACTCAAAACAATGTAAATTGACCGCGAAAGTGATGCGGCTTAAGTAAAAATGATTTTGTTTGGACGGATGAGTCTTGAAGCAAAATATACGTTACTTTTAATCTACTGGGCGTTTCAGTTGGCCGAAATAATCATATCTAGCGGAAGCCTCGTGGTGAGGACGCTTGTTGCCTTGAACTATGCTAAAAAAGTTGCGTGGTTGGCCCCCCACGAAACTATGTACCGATCGTGAGGCAGATAATATCATGACGTCAGTCACCAAACGTATTTAATGCCCAGAGAATTTTTGTGTCCCATTAAAATTTATATCAGCTATTTTTTTTTTGAAAGCATATTATTCGTCAACTTTGCAGCTGTCCGATAAACGGAGAAATAAATATTATTTTTACGGCACGTGAGCAATCTATGGTTTTGCTAAAAAAAATAAAAAATGGACCTTGAATCCATTTCCGTCGATTGACAGAGGAAAATTTTCGGTCACGTTCTTGTGAAGACTACGAATTTTTATTATCATTACACAAGAACGTTGAGCACCGCTTGCGTCACTAATACGTCGCATGTAGCGTTGACTCTAATACGAGCAAATTTTCAGATGTTGAGCTAAAACTTTCCACTGATCTAGAGAAGCCGTAAAAACAGTTAAATATATAAAGTCTAATTCTTCCGTGTTTTTTTTTCATTTTCAATAATTCACATGACTTTCCCAGATAATTTGAAATAATTTGAAAAAATCTATTTTTTCGTTTTTTTCATGAAAATTTGATACTCGTAGTAAAGTTCGCTTAAAGTCTTACCTCAAAAGTGGAATTCTTGATAAATAGTTGCAACCGCTTATTATCTCTGCTCCACGTTACGTGCTATAAATTGATAAAATACGTTTTTAAAAATAATATCGAATGGAAAGGGTTCTATATTTAAATAGGTCAAAATTGAAGTGGATGTTCGAACGGCCTCTTCTTAACATGAAATATAAATATATTTTGGTGATATTTTACAGTCAGTGAATGTTTTTTTATGTATATATACACAGCTATGTACACGTGAGAGATTTGCTTTTTCCGTATTAGCGATTTTCGTAATCATCATCATAATCAATAGGAAGAACATTCCGAGTCCCCCTTACATACAGTCACGCTTGCACACGCGCAGCACACATGCATCCACACACGCATACAGCCGCAGATAGGTGGATAAGTCAGCAAGGAAAACTTTTCATCACGAATTCGTTTACAATGAAATTATTTGCGTTTTGCGTATAACAACGAGTAGTTGACGGGAGCGTTCGTCACTCTCTTGTTTTTCAGCCTTACCGATATTATGCTAAAAAAAGGACTGAGGCCGCAGCTAAACCACGCCATGACTTGACATTTTTTTATTTCTTTTCATTTTTTTATTTTATATATTCTACTTAAACACTATATAGTCGGAGAATAAGCGTAGAAATGTATCACACTAGAGACTTGTACATTATTATTATTAAATGCGCAGGTAGTAAGTGGTTTTTTAAATCTTTTTTTTTCATGCCATGTTCACGTTATGTTTAAATAGGTGGTTATTGAATGAGGCTCTCGACGGGTCAGTGCATACTGGCTTTCTCAGCGCAAGTTGCACGATGACTAATACTAAATCTTGCATTAAATCAGTAACTCGATTTATTATCAAAGTATAGGCTAGATTACGATAATCTTCGAGCTTGGAAATTTTTTATTTTTCCGTTTTTTTCGGCTATAATAACATCTGTGAAAATATTACCACGTTTCCGGGTAATACTTTAGCAGCACATGTCAGAAAGTTTTCGATTGTACAACAGGAGCATTATTCTCGAATTTGTCTCAAGGATTCTTGCATGCGACTTCCCATTTTCAAAGAATTTTTTACTTCTTCTCCTTCTTCGTTATAACAATTTGACGAGGCCTGAGCATTCAAAAGGCTGTAACGCTTCACAGTAGACAAATAAATGCTAAATGTATAAAAGCGTTTCTATAATTTTTGGTAGTTTAATAAACTGTTGCAAACGTTCACTCATGTAGGAAAATTAGTTCTTAATATATAAATGCATTCAGAACTGTGATTAAAAAACTGTTGATATATGCAAATGTTCCATGTCATATTTTTAGTACAGTTTTGTTCAAGTGCAAATCATAATTTCAATCCGATTCCGATGCGCAATAGCTAATCTTTTTCGTTGGAAGATGCTTTATCGATTGTCTATCCAAATTTTCTATACTGTGAGTTGTTCAAATGTTACAGCCTGATTTTTACGCCTGATGTTAATTTAGGATAGTATAATCAAATGGTTATAACATTTGAACAACTAATTCTATAGAAAAGCCTAGATGGTCAATAGATAAAATTTCTTCCAATGAACAAAATCTTTTTAAAAACTGCACGAAAAATAATGTCAGACATTTGCGTATATTAAACGATTTTTTTTTTTTTCTAATGGAGGTTGTGAATATATTGATATATTAAGAACTAATGCTACTACGTGGGACCTCGAAGCAATTGATTACGACATCAGAAATTGTAGAAACGCTTTTAAATATTTATTACTAATTTGATTACGGTGAAGCGCTCCAACATCGTTAACTATAGGCAATTCCGCCTGGCCATTGACTAGTCGCATGCGAAACTCATGAAAACAGTTTAAGAATCGAGTTCCAGGGGCTCCACTCGGTCTCTGTAATTTTGCTATCGCATGAGAACGAGTGAGTAAGAGATGGACGAAGTAGGTCCAATCGAAAACGTTTTCCACTCGCGTCAGTCCGTGATGCCTATATTGATGTTTCGAGAGGGGCGTAGGGGAGGAAGAGCGTCAGTCTGCTAGTTGGAGGTCGCTGTCCCGCATACGCGTTGTCGTATTGTATATTAGACTCTGACTTCTGAATAGATATACGCGCCGACGACATTCGTAGAAACGTTTCTTGATCAGAAGTCAGTCTGGGTCGAGTTGACTTCGTGCGGGTACGACAAAACAGAACGATAGGGAAAAGAAAAAGAAAAAAAAAACGAACGTGTGTGGGACGTCAGCTGTTACGTCAAGCCCCCCATCCCCGCCCCTCCCGAGCCTCGTCTAACCTTTCAGAACCGTAAATACACCTTCTTTCTCGTTCTTTCTCGAAGCCTCGGATATTTACGCTTTTTATCGTCGTAATTGTTGCCGTTACGTCTCGGAAAATTCGATCGATGCTTCGGCACGGCAAAGGCGCACTCGTCACTATTTCCCTGTTTCTCGTTTTTTTCGCTCTCTCTCTCTCCCTCTAGTGGCGTGAAGAACGCATGCGACTTGAGCTTTTTCGGGTGTGGTCCTCGTTTCTGCGAGGACATTTGAATAAAGTAATATAAGGAGCTGCTTGAGAGCGTCCAATCGAGATTCATTTCTTCGAAAATGTAAGTCGAGTACGTTCGCCGAAGGGACGAGAGGTTATCCCTCCTCCCAATGGAAATAAAGTATGCTCGAGATATACACTGGGATATATGATTTATATACGTGTATATATAGCGGTAAAAATTCGATATCTTCTATGTATTCGAGGTATATTTCTTTAGCATATATCCAGTAGATATATCTCAGATATATAGAATATATATATAGCCATATATAAATAATTGAAGGTATATGATAACCGTACAATGTGGCAAAAATTTCTACCTCTCTTATATATATTCAGATATATACTTTATTTCCATGTGGGTATGAGAGTGCGATTGACGAGTAACGCATTTTGTATTACGTCCACAGCGATTATATTCGATATTTCGACTCGAGCAATGACAATTAGAATGATTATTTATAACGCCTTGACATGTTCCCACCTATCTAGTGACTTGCCGTAAATGACAATGGGCGATCGACGAACGCTCCTATCAAATGTAAAATGTCGTTTCCTTCAAAGTCTGTGGGTGACGAATATTGCCCCTCTCTCTCCTATTATGCATTCCTTATATGTATATTGGTAGATGCTGCTGCCAGCCCAAACTATAATATGTATCATCCGACCGTGCCTCCTCCTCAATATATAATGAACGTGGTTATTGTCGCCCGTCAGTACAAGCATTCGAGCTAAAACCCTGAGCGTGGCACAACCAGCGGAAGACGAAAGATGTATCGACTCGTATATCAGTATAGAACTTGCAATTTTCATCGTAACAATAGCAGTAGTAGTTGTAATTGTTGTTCTTGTTTTTGTTAGTAGTAGTTAGTAGTTGGTAGTAGTAGCAGTAGCGGTAGTCGTAAGTAATAGTGGTAAGAGTAAGTATGATAAATACGTATTAGAATAGTTACGTAATTAGTATAATAAGTATGCAAGGTAGTAGTGACACGCTGGTTGATGCAACTTTTAGAGCTTTGAGTATTGGAATAGCGCGAGGTATATGCAGTACAAATATTCTCACCTATAGAATATGTACGTACAATATACATACGTAATAGAGCATAGTACACACGGATATTCAGCATGGCATAGTGAATTTAAGGTTTCGTCGAAATCTCACGTTTCGTTACACGATCTCTATACTCATTCTCATAATATTTCACTACTTTTATGACGTACAATCCAGCTCTACTATGTATTTAGGTTGCAAGATGACGAATTTTACGGGTTCGCATATTTTAGCTCGCAATTCATTCAGTCAGCTGGCGCAAACAACTTCCTTCTATATTTGTTTTTTTTAAATATACAAGCTAGTCATACGTAGGAATGTCTTTTGCTGTTTTTTTAATGTTTAACCTTTGAATAGTCGCACGGTTTTGAGAACTATTTGAGATACGCGAGGCGTGAAGTCAATCTACGCGACTATTCAGGGGTTAAATAATTATATGAGGCAGTTTAAAAGTTACTTTTTAAGGCCGAGGTAGGAAGGTAGGATCGCGATATCGTCATCTCTTGGCTCATTTATCTCTACGCTAATTTGTAGCTGCAATAGAAAGTCCGCTTTCGGCCGAAAGCGAATAGTAATATTCTTTTTTAACTTGGCGTCGAGTCGCTGCCGCGACTCTTGATCATTGATTTTTGTTGTTTTTCTTTTGCTTCAAAATGAATGAATCACTGGGTTATACGCGAACTTTATGTTGCAACTGCAGATAATACTACAAGTATTTCGGTACGTATAGGAACTTCACTAGGACATCAAGAGTAAAATAATCGTATAAATGATAAATAAAGAAAATTTCGTAATAATGAGTAAACTGAATTCGAGTGATAGTCGTCGAGTTTAATGTTCGAATCGAGACGAGCAACGCCGCGAGAGACGCTCAAATGATACCCGGCTGAGACAGAACGATGTTAAGCATTAGTACGACATGACTAGTGCACGTAATAACATTTGCAAATATGAACAGTATG
The DNA here is from genome assembly GCA_963970395.1 of Ephialtes manifestator. Classification (NCBI taxonomy): domain Eukaryota; kingdom Metazoa; phylum Arthropoda; class Insecta; order Hymenoptera; family Ichneumonidae; genus Ephialtes; species Ephialtes manifestator. Next base: position 35,883,132 of record OZ019968.1, read on the forward strand.
ATAAATATTATATGGCTCTAACGCGTCGCGTATTAAGCTGGACACGTCTATATGAAAGATACAGCAAAACGTAAAACAACGAGTCCGGAAGATTAGACATGCGGATATGAGGCAATAATAATCGTCACGAATGCTTGATGAGCCAAGAGAGCTGGGAGTTACGAGTAATCAACGAGGGAGGATCAGCGTAGCGCTCGGAGCAGAAGTACGTTATTCGTACGCGCGGTAAAGATTAACGACGAAGTGGGAGGATGATTTGGAGTCTAGCTCTGAGGGAGGAGGGCATGGTAGGCCGGTACAGCCTCGTAAAAACCAGCGGCTGCCTGCAAGGCGTGCAGCGAGGCTGCGTGATGCCTGTGCATAGCAGTCGCGTAAACACTCGAAACTTGAGACGAAGATGGAATGCCTGCCGAGGCCGAAACTCCGCCCGCAGCTTGTTGAGCGAGATGGGAGTTGGATCGCAACGATGTAGCGGTGTTCGATCGACGATAAGGGTGATGAGAGATGAGTCCTCCCGTGGAATGATGATGATGATGCGGTTGTTGCTGTTGCATAGTCGTGAGTCGCGAGGATATCGAAGCTGGTGTAGAGGCTTGAATCGACGTGGAGGTATTTCTCGCCGTAGAAGCGTCGTAAACTTGTTGATAACTCTGCGCGGCTCTCAAAGGCGTTGCGATATTTGTTATTCGCGGAATATTCGAACCCTCAGCGCTCTGCAAACGAAGACTGTGCTGCCGTCTCGTGTCCGCCTGTTGCTGTTGCTGATATCGTTGATGCTCTTGATTCTGCTGATGCTGTTGCTCGGGATTGTGATGATGGTGATGGTGATGGTGGTGATGATGATGGTGGTGGGCTCTCTGCATCGCCCGAAAGTAATGCTGATAAATACCTGATATGACGGCCTTCTCGTCGGCCGTTATAAGCGAATTCGTTGGTGCCGCAACGTTCGACGAATTCGAGGATTTGATAGCGTCCGTTTGGGCGATGAGGGCACCGGCGGTAGAGGAATGAGGCGTCAGAGAAGGCACGACTAGGCTGGTGGCAACGGCAGCGGCGATGTTCGGGCCCCCGGTGGGCATCATTTCGGTAGTCGTGCCATTTATTACACTGCCGTTGGTTGCCGTTCGAATATCAGCGTTCGCAATGGCACCAATCGAATTCGTCGATTTAACGGTCGAGGCCATTGACGACGTCAGAGCGGCGGAGCCGATAGAGCAAATAGAAAGAGCCGCCGGTGCGGGTGGCAATTCCGCCTGTGGTGCAACCGCCGCTATGGTCGCGCAATTGATGATTGTGGAGCATGTTGATCTGAGGCTCGACGGTGCGATGGGATTCGTCGTGAGCGCGACCGCCGAGGCATTCGCATTGATTCTCGAACGGGCGGATTTAGCTGTGCGAATCGCCGAAGCGGTTGAGGAGCCAACGGGGGCCGCAGCCGCCGCGAGACTCGACGAAGAGGCGCCGCGACCGGAAGAACCACCAGAGGATACCGATCCCCCTGCCGATGGCAAATTATTGACAAAGGGACTGCGCCTCTCGCGTTCAGCGCGTCTATAGTAACACGGGTGAATCATGAGAAGGGGCTCGCCGCCTCCCGGTGGCGGTTTCGCTTGGCTCGGCAGTTCGTACTCCACGCTGCAATCAACGTGGAGGGGTTGGGCGTAATCCTTAAAGCTCGCAACGATATCTTTGTAATCCTTGTACGGCGTTGCTGCTGGAATAGGTCCAATGGAACTGGTCGGTAGCTGAGCTGCGCCGCTCGTACTCGCTGGCGAACCCAGTATCGTTTGAACGATATTGGAAGTTATTGAGCTCGCCAGACCTGCTTTTTCACTTCCAATAGAATTTGTTGAAACGTCGACGATGCTCGTTGATTCATTTGTTAAGCCCGGATTCCCTCGAAGATGATGCTGTTGTTGTTGTTGTTGTTGCTGCTGTTGCAACTGTTGTTGTTGTTGTTGTTGCTGCTGTAGCTGTTGTTGCTGTTGCAAAACCTGCAACCTCGTACGGGGATGATGCTGCTGATGTGAAATGCTCGGCTCCGGCACCGAAGCAACTTCCTTCTCGTAGCACACGCTCGCAGCCATGTTGGCCTTGTTCTCGTGGACGACGGTATGTAGAAGGGTCGTAACAACGTTGCCCAGGCTCCACGCGAGCTGGGTCAATGAGAGGAAAAGAGTAAACGATAAGTGCGAGAAGGACAACGAGAGGTATGACAAAGAGGACGACGACGCCCGGGCCTGTTGACAAAAGTCTAACGATCCGTAGCTCTAGGCTCTCATCCTTCTGGTTACAGAGAAAGTAGAAGAGTCACCGTCTTCGCAGAAGCTTACTTATGGAAAGGGGCTCTCTTTCTTTCTTCCTCTCTCTTCCTTTCTTTCTTTGTCTGTCTTTCTAACTCTTCGGATTAATTATCCCAAATTCTTCCACGTTCGTTTTTAACGAATGAAAAAAAAGAAAAAGCCTCGGCTTAACGTCACACCTCGAAACCTCTTTCGTAACTCGCTATTCAGCGGATTTTTTCGCCGTTGACGATTCAGCAATGCCGAATCGATTAAACTCCTTCGACCAGGCGCGTGTGAGTGTGCGCAAATAAAAAAACGTATAATCCTCGTGAGAAAGTGCGTGGAGAATTTAGTTGCGATCTTTGCTCGTGTAGCGTTCCCGTTTCTCACGTAAATTCGTTTCGAACGACCCCCGTAGTCTCCGGTTGTCTCGCTCCAGCTGACGCGATGCGGTAATTGGGCGATGGTCACCACGCAACAAAGCGCTCAGACTAAATCGATTTACGATCTTCGAGCACGCCGCCGCCGCCGCCACCGCCTTCGTCTTCGTGGTAGTCTTCGTTGTTGTTTTTTCTGCTGGTCGTCGTCGTCGTCGTCGTCGTCTTCGTCGCTGCAAGTATCCCGGTGGTGGGAGAGGCGACACTGTGCTCAAATTTATAGCTCAATCGCAGCGACGTAACCGAATAACTTGCGGTGGTATAGTAGTGTAATGTAATGAAAGGATGTGAATGAGACTGGGGTTACGCACTTTGATGGACGGGAGAGGGGAGGGCTGGCTCTTATCCAGGCTCGGACCAAAATGGTATATATCCAACGCCGAGGAATAGCCTCACGAGATATTCAGAGGAAATGACAAGTGAGGAACGGGAGTGTCATTACTGGCGTGCGAGTGAATACACACGCTGTACAACAGCACGTTCGCGTAGTAGTTGTAGTAGTAGTAGTGGAATTAGTAAGAGATAACCAAACTACGGAGAGAACGAATAGTCTCTCTTCCACCGGTACTCGTCGTTCCTCCTCCCTTTCGAGGTTCGTGCCTGCGCTCGATCCTTCTTCCTTTCTTCTTCCTGGCGAAGGGGGCACCGTCCAATTCACACATATAGAACAGCAAAGTAGGCACAGCCGTACAGACCGGCGATACACACGCACAGCACCAACCTTTGAGGAACGAGAGAGAAAGAGAGCGAAGTATTTGGCGAGCAGCAGCAGAAGCGACGACGACGACGACGACCACCACCACCCCACTACCACTACAGCTACACCGCACCACCACCACCACAAGCACCACCACCACTTTTCACGATGCCGAGCACGGAACCACGCAGCTGCACACGAACCCACCGCCCCTAGCTAAAAATCCTGTCTCGTCACGAACCAACACAGTTTTACGATAAATTCGTTACATTTCCTCTCATTTTTTCATGTACACCGTTTCTTCCGCTACGCAACGACGATTCACTGTTCACGTTGTCGATTTTTCCAATGCAATACGACACGCATCGAGTTCCGAGCCACGGCCGACTATATACATACGAATCTATAACCACTTACACGTATAACCCACACAATGGTAATATATCTGCCACACTGGCACCTTTATTACCTTGCATTGCCTTAGTCAATGCTTTTGAAAAGAAAACGTGGTAAATAACCTATAACAGTGTATTCGGTTCGATGCCTGTCGTTATTCGTTTATGAAAAAACGTTGATGGAACAATCTTGACGTATTTTACACGAGTTCTGTCCGATTATTTAAACACCGATGAATTTGTTCCACTTAGATAGTACGCTTAATTCTTGCGTAGCACTCACTGGTTTATTGTTACGAGTATAAAAATGATATATACTCGAGCAAGCCGACAAGGTGTGCCAGGCAGTAATGCCTGCCTGGTCGCTCTTTATAATAGTGCTTTAGGTAGTATCGATCGTGCTTGTCGCTCGACCATACCGCGGCGGATGTCGAGCTGCGACTGGCTCGCTGTCTAGCGGTTGCTGGCTACGCCTTGCTAACTTGCGGCTGGATCCCGGCTGCTGCGCTCCTAGCGGCTAGCTTCTGCTTCTCTGCTGTCTCTGTCTTTGTCGCTTTCCCCCCTAACCGTTCCGCCACCGATATCTTCCCTCCCTATCCCCCGTTCGCCCCTTTCCCTTCGCCTAGCCGCTCACCAAACCGTTCACCCCCCGAGCCATGGATGCCGGCTAGCCCTATCCATCTACCTACTACATTACGCATATGTGCGCCCCTTCGACGTGCTTCCGCTGCTTGTGCTGCCGTCGCCAACAACGCTGCATTCGCCCTACCTCTCCAGTCCCTTCCATTACTGTTGGAACCTTCGATGTCGAATTGGCCGCCCTTTCGAACAGAGCGGCTCCCCCGTTGGCCTTGCCAGCCTGTCACACCGACATACCCAGCCTATATACTCATAGCAGCCATGTGTCTGTAACATAGCCCACACAGAGACCAACTATGTATACCGTACCCTTCTTTGCGCCCCTCGAGCATCCCAGCCTTCGTGCCCAACCGTTCTATCCCGACTCACGGCTCCGTCTCTGTCATCTGCCGTCACTTGCCCTCCAGGAACGCATTAATCTACCCGAGGAACCCTGGTGCAACTAAAGTCCGTCTCGAATTTGCTTTTCGATCTCGTTTCTCCATTGGAAATGTTCGCGATGCTATATTAGGAATGTTGAGAATTAAAAAAAGGATTTTTTTATGAAGAATAAAAAGATTCTGATGACAATGGCATCGTATGGGGAATTTTAGATTCTTCGTACGTACGATAAGGGCCTACAGAGTTTCATTGTACTGAATATTCTTATCGGCTGTATCCGACTGTTCGGAATTCTCGATTTACGTTTATATGGCTATCTGCACCCCACGTCCCTGTTTTTTATAGCGACGGCCCTATCTTCGCCACGGCTGCCTGCCTGCTTATCGCAGCGGCCGTCGTATCTTGATATAATGCATGGCCGTATCATGAGAACTCGTGAGTGACCTCTGGTGGATACATTTTTAGTGTTCTCTACAATTCACTTTTTTTCTCCAAAAATTTTAGATGAACATCGAGTGAACGAAGTGGAATTCTAAAATGTTGATATAATACCTCCTGGCAAGTGTATATAGTGTATTCCACGCCAACTGGGCCTGCCAATGAAACTCGTTGCAACATTTGCTTCCCTTTAATATCATCAAGCTAAAAGGGGGAACATTTTTAGGGGCATTACAGTAAATATCGATATTCCCATTTTTTGTTATCATTATTTTCTTATTTTTTTCCGCGAAATTTTGTGATCAAATTCTAGGTAAAAGAAAATTGTACCTTTGGACGAAAATTATATGGTTAAATTATTATATTCACATACATTCCGATAGCCATCGTCGTGAACAAAGTAGTATAATGTGGAAACAATATGCAAGGGTCTCATTCAAATGTTTTGTTTTTATCAGCTGGTGGATAAATTTCCCCTGTTCATTCCAATTTACCTTTTTCTCCAAAAATTTTAGATGAATATCGAGTGAACGAAGTGGAATTCTAAAATGTTTATAGAATCCCCCCTGGCAAGTGTATATGGTGTATTCCACGCTAATTGGGCCTGCCAGTAAATCACGCTAAAACATTTTCTTCCCGTTTAATATCATCAAACGAAAAGGGAGAAAATTTTTAGGGGTATTACATGAAGATAGTCAATATCGATATTCCCATTTTTTGTTTTCATAATTTTTTTACTTCCTTTTCACGAAAGTTTGTGATCAAATTCTATATAAAAAAAGTACCTTTGGACGCAGATTATTTCGTTATATTATAAATTCACATACTTTCTGATAGCCATCGTTGTGAACAAAGTAGAATAATGTAGAAACAATATGCAAGGGTCTCATTCAAATGTTTTTCTTCGTCAGCTGGTGAATAAATTTTTCCTGTTCATTCCAATTTCGCTTTTTCTCCAAATATTATGGATAAACATCGAGTGAACGACGTGGACTTCTAAAATGTTGAAAAATCCCCCCTGGCAAGTGTATATGGCGTATTCCACGCCAACTGGGCCTGCCAGTGAAAATCGTTAAAAGATTTGGTCTCCTTTTAATATGATCAAACTAAAAGAAACAACATTTTTTGGGGTACTACATTGAGATAGTTTAGTCCAATATTTGCTCTTTTCGGAATCATGATTTTTAAATTTCTTTTGCACAAAATTTTTATCGAAAAATAGAAGGTTTTCATTTCTAAAGAAGCCAAAATTTATTCACATAATTTCTCATAGCGATGGCTTTGCGAAAAAAAAGTAGAATAATGTGGAAGCAATATGCAAACATCTAATTCCAAAGATTATTTTCCCCAAGCTGGTGGATAAATTTTCATATTTGTTTCAATTCACCTTTTTCCTCAAAAATGTTAGATGAACGTCGGAGAGGAATTCTAAAATGGTGAAATATTTCCCCCTGGCGAGTGTACATCGTATGCCACACCAACTGGACCTGCCTGTGAAAATCGTTAAAACATTTGTTCCCCTTTCAGTATCATCAAACTAAAAGGGGGAATATTTTTAGGGGTATTACATCAAGATAGTCCACCCCAATATACCCATTTTTTACATTTAGATAAACTGGATTTTCGTTAATTTTTTTAACTTCTTTTCGCCAAAATGCGTGACAGAACTAAAAAAAAATATTTTCAACTTGCAGCGGTTTTTTTTTTTGTCACCGAAGTTTAGTATAAAAAATGCATTGTTCGTTTCCAGTTGCTACTATAAGCTGATAAATGGTCCCTCACGAATAAAGAAATCTCTGTTCCACTTCGCTTCTCGGCGTTCTATACTCTCCGTTAGGAAAGGGCAAGATAAGGAAAAATTTACTCATGAGAATAAACTACGACTGGAGTTTTTTGCAACGTGAGAGGTCTCACTATACCCAAGCTAATCGGCTCGGAGAAACCTTAGGTATACGAGGCACAATGTGTGTGGAACGCACAACATACGAATGTGTAAGTAGCCTATAATACGTATTACCAGTAGCGTCAACGTTACTCGATTATCCAGCTTCACTATGTAGACCTCCTACCCTGTTGTAGCATCTCATATAGTAAAGCACTACTGCACTATATAGTAACGTCTTAGGCATATGCATAGTATCAGTATGTTATGTATGCACTGACGTGCGGCATGTTAAGGAGGTTGAAGCGCTGCACTCTCGTCAAATCAGTATATCAATTCAATAGCTTAATCAATTGTTCTGAGCGGTTACACACATAGCAACAGTAGTTCTAAATATATAAATACAATTAAAATTATCGCGATTTTAACAGAAAATCGATTAACGTATGCAAATGTACTTATTAATCTATTTTTAAGAAGATTCAACCGCAATATCACTCCGATTATGACGATCAATAGCTGATCTTGTTTATCAGAAGATGCTTTATCGATTGTCGTCTCGATTTTTTTTTAATATCATCAGTAGTTCAAAAGTTACAATCGTTTGATTACTTATTCTAAGCTAACATTAGGCAGACTATCGATGAAGCATCTTCTAATAAGCAAAATGAGCTATAGCCTATCGTAATCGGCCGAATATTATAGTTAATACACTGAAAAAAAAAATATCATTGGTTTAATAAATCCACTTAATTTGAATTCTAATTTCTCCAATTCTATACGAGATTGAAACAAGAACTCTAAAATACGCAAAATAATATTTTATTGTTTCAATGTTAAATGGGATTGAACGAATAAGAACTAGAGTTAATTAAAAAATACTTCTTTTGGCAGCCCGCAAACGATGGATTTATGGAATTAATGATATTTTTTTGCAGTGTACTTGAAAACAAATTGTACGCAAGAACATGACATCGGACGCTTGCATATACAGTCGTTGTTCTTTTCTTATAACAGCTGCTACATGATTAACTTATTAATGCTGCTACATGATGAACTTCTCAAAGCTGCGATTAAACTACCAGAAATTGTAGAAACGCTTTTAAAAATTCAGCATTTATTTTACAACCTCCTTAACGTATTTCGTATACTACAGAGTTTTGAGCTTTGCGAAGGTCTGCACTTCGCAACTCTTGCTTACTCTTGCTTTTTCTCGTCCCGGATTCGACACGTGCAGCGGAAAAGCCGCTATAGACATTAAAGTTAAACATCTGGACTGTGTATCTGCAAAGCCTGGTGACGATCCATGGTGACGATCCACAATCCAAAACGAAAAGAAATAGCACGTGGAAAGTTTCAGACGTTATAGATGCCACACTATTTCTAAAAGGTTCGGTAAGAATGTATTATGATGTTTCCGCAAAAGGAGAGCTATAGACTCTTGGACTGGCCAACCTACAGACCGGCTGGTAAGCTCAGTGAAAGATCGAGGGCGCAGCCTCTGCTTTCATGAGATCCACGCTGTGCTTCGCCCGCTGTGACAGGTCTGTGCGCACATCGTGCTACGACGCTTATACCAAGATTTTCTCAAGACTAACGGCCAGTTTTTTTTGTCCCACCAGCCCACGATATGTCTTCCCTTTCATTAGAACCATGTCGAGGTACTTTCAAGAACCTCGCCACTATACGAACTTCTCGTCGTATCTTATAATATATTTTTGACAAAATACTTCGACAGCTGCTTCGATACTCAATTACTCTGCATCCTGGTACAAATAAATTATTGAATACGATTTAATAAAATCCTGTCGTTCCGAATAAGGACTTTAGTTCGCGAATTTACAAAATACTATCATAAATTTACGATCGAAATCCAATATTTTTCTTCCATATCCTATTCTATTATTATAAATAACATAATTTTTCTATCAAATATAATAATACAAATATACGATCGTAGGAGTAATATTAATAATATTACACTTTTCATATAAAAAAAAGGTTCATCCACAAATCTTTGGATTCAAATATTTATCATATTCAAAATGCATTATGATCGACTTCTTACAGCTGTGCAACGATGAGAAGAGAAACAAGTCAATCAGCATGAAATTATTGTATAAATGATAGAAAATTGTTTCATTTATATCAGGGTTTTACGATTGATTATGATAATTCTTTCGGTCTAAACACATACGATTTACTCCGATATACTTTCTATAATTGTGAGACAATAGAAAATGAAAGAATCACTCTATTGATGCCTCTTTGATTGCGAACGATTAATGTTGAATTATATATTTACGATATAACACGATACACCAGTAATGGATTAAAGTTTACAAGTGGCGAAACGGAAATTCAATATAAAATATTATAAATCCGTGGTGCACCATAAATACCGATAATGTATCTATGGTATTAAACCCATAGACCTCGAAAACTATAGGAATCCAATAACAACGATTCAAGTAGTATAAATTGATCAAAGTCCGAATAGATAGAGATAATACGAATAAATCCCATTCAAATTATATTCAACTGCATCAGTCAACATCATTTACTTTTACCAGGGTATTCTTACATACACTGTAAAAAAAATTTGTTTGAAAATTTATATACAGTATATAAAGCTCGGATGCATATATCGTAATATTAATTTTCAGATGCATTCGTCATTGAATAATACAAATGTTTAGTAATTTTTAAATACCAGTATCGGAGAATTCTTACACTATTCTTAAATTTACAATAAAAGTATATTAATATGGAATTCATATACCCATTTCGTAAATCTCATATCGTTTGGTATATTAAATTCACCTGCATTTTTAACAGGATAAAACATTGGTTTTTGAAAACTAATACACCGTATATAAAGTTCGAATGCATATACCGTATATTAATTTTCAGATGCATTCATCATTGACAAATACAATATTTGTATATTAAAATGAAGATTACAATACTCAAGTACTGTAATTTTCAAATACTTGTATCGGAGAATTCTCATACTATTGTAAAAATGTACAATAAAAGTATATTAATATGGAATTCATATACCTGTTTCGTAAATCTCATATCGTTTTGTATATTAAATTCTCTTGCATTTTAACAGTGTACGATTTAGAATTTACTGACCCCACATTTGCTCTCTCGTAAAGGAAGCTATGTTTTCGGGAAACATTATTAGTTTTTGATTTTGATGTTGAAATGCTATAAATGGTTCGAAACGACCAGAACAATGGTTTGGAAAAAATGTTCTGTATGTGTGTGTGGTTCTTTGCCATGGTGACAGATTCCGAAATTTTTAAGATATCGGACACAAATTTGATACACAATTTTATGATAGGGGTTCAAGGTTTCGGATTAAATTTGGCTTAAATCGGGCATCGAATTCCATTTTTAAGGCATTTTACATTCTAGGTTTTTTTTCGTGCTTTAGCTGATGTGAAATTCAACTAACATTGAAAAATGATTTTGAGAATACATCATGTTGATAAAATTGTAAGAAAAATTCAATTTTCTTAAACATGTCAGTTGGTTTGAAAATGCTGATTTTCTTTGTAATGTCCATTTCCGCAGATTGAGAGATATCGAGCTGAAATTTTCTAGAAAAATATACTAATCAGTCGCGGCATCAAAACTTACCACAATGTTTTATCCCCGGGCTTTTATAAAATATATAAAATATATCAGTATCTTCAATCTTCCAAATTTTTAACTAACAAGCTGAAAGTTTTACGGAATTGAAGAAAAAAAAAGATTTATTTAGATTGAATTCCGTGACAATCGATGAGTGACATATTTTTTCTAAAAATGTAGAAACAGGCCATTTTTTAAGTAATTTAGTTTTATTTTTACTTCCTCATAGAGGAAGCTTTGTATTTAGATGTTTTATTGAAATAAGCACGTGCCATGGGACTGACATTTTTAACGAAAGTTTAGTATACGATTTCATTTATACGGCCTGACCCGTCCGCCAATATAATGCTATGAGAGCACAAGGTCATTTTTATTGCGGTTGGACAAAGGTTGTAAAGTTATACATTTTATTATTTATAAAAAGGTTGCGAAATTGAATCGTGCAATTGGTTCCTGATTTATTTTCACTTTTCACAAAACTACTGCTATGAGTAAGCCAAAGTTTCTTAATATACCTTCTTATAGAAGTACGTTATTTGTGGAAAGTAAAAATTAATGAAAAATTAAAGAACAAAATTCAACTTTGCACCCTTTTATATAAAGTGTATTTTATATGCTAATTTTTAGAAATTTTTACAATACGCATATTTTTAAATCTTGCAAAATGCTTCATTATCCTTTTATTTTGTTCACACCCAAAAAAATGTATTGTCAATGAACATGTACGTTTTCATTGTTGCTGTAACAAGAATAATGTATCCAACAATCATTTTATAGTAGAACTCACTATATTTAGCAATCTATCACATTCATTTTCGCAATGTACAGACTTCTATGAAGAAGCCAAAATTTATACACATACTTTCTCAGAGCGGTGGCTTTGTGAATAAATTAGGGAGGAAGCAATATGCAAGGTTTTAATTTAAAGACTTTATTTTTTCACTACCTGCAAACGATCGTATTCGGGGACACCTGTACGTACGCAGGTATTTTCGTGGGACAATTGTTGTAAAAGCTACGCTATAAAAGCCACACAGTAGAGATTTATACCGGGCCCAATAAGTTTATGATTGTGTTTGAAGGAGAAGGAATATCTAGCCATTGTTGGCAGACTGTATTCTCATTCTTTCGTATAATTTTCGTAAAAATTTATTCATGGGTCAAGATTTCAAGACATGATGAATTTTGCGAAAAATATCCGCAGGTACCCCAAAATTTCAAACTATCGTGCTAAATTGTTCATTTTAAGTAGAGATCATTAAAACATTAATGTTTCACGACATTTGGAATTGAATCCGGGAATAATTCACAAAAGCATTCAAATTTTATAAACGTTTAGATTTTCCGAAAAAATTACGTTTTGCTATAACTATCGTAAACTGCGTTAATTTAAATTCAATTTTACACCCTTTCAAATGAATTACTGATTTGCTGACTTTGGCAAATCTTTAGAAGTTACATTTTTCATAAATTTATGATCATTCTTTTATGTCATTCGCCCGAATTGTTGAAAAAAAATGCCACGATTCTACCAACATCTGTATAAGGATTAAGCATTGGTCAGAAAAAAATACGAACGTACTGTAAGAACTGCCAGAATAATGAGAAAGCAAAATTCTGATTCTTTATTTCTCCCACCAGCTGCGATCGATTTCATCCAGGGTCTTATACCTGGACCCTCTGGTGCTGTGGACCCTATGCAGGTATTTTGGTGGTACGATTTTTGGAGACAATAAGTTTATGATTGTGTATGAAGGAGGAGACATAGCTTGACATTGTTGGCATGGTTTGAGATTTCATGATATTTTGAATTTTTCGAAAAACATCTATAGACACCCCAGCAGCTGGACATTCAAAACTATCTAGCTAAATCGTTCGTTTTAATTAGAGATCATTAAAAGATTAATATTCCACGACATTTGGAATGGAATCGTCAAGTAATTCACAAAAGTATTTAAATTTTCCATATGTTTCGATTTTCTGAAAAAATTACGTTTTGCTGTAACTATTGTAAATGGGAGATTACCACATACTTGACGAATTAATCTCCCGACTATAATATGCGAATGATTCTTATTCAACCATTTTTTATTTACCGAATTTGTTTATTAATTATACTCATTTTTTCAGTGGGATGTTTTTTAATTTTTATAATATTCTATTCACCACGCTCGAATTATGGGGAAAAAAAATCCAAGATTCCACCAACTTCGACGATTATACATCCGTATGCGAATTAAGAATTCGCCAGAGAAAAATACGATCGTACTCTGAGATCAGCCAGAATAATGAGGAAGCAAAAATTCTGATTCTTTATTTCTTCCACTAGCTGCAAGCGATTTGATCCAGGGTCTTATACCTACACTTATTCAGGTATTTTGGTAGTACGATTTTTATAGTGGCCACGGTATAATAGCCACGCAATGGAACTCTACCGGAGACAATAAGGTTATGATTGTGTGTGAAGGCGGAGGCATAGCTAGCCACTGTTGGCAGTCTGCATTCTATTTCTTTCGTATAATTTTCGTAAAAATGTACTCACTTATTTTGAATTGTGCGAAAAATATCTGTCGACACCCCAGCAGCTGGACATTTTAAACTATCTAGTTAAATCACTCGTTTTAAGTAGAGATCATTAAAAGATTAATATTCCACGACATTTGGTATGGAATCGGGAAATAATTCACAAAAGTATTTAAATTTTCTATACGTTTGTATTTTCCGAAAAAATTACGTTTTACTGTAATTATCGTAAACTGGAGATTAACAGACCCTTGGCGAATTAATCTCCAGACTATAATATGCGAATTATTCTTATACAACCATTTTTTATTTACCGAATTTGTTTATTAATTATACTCATTTTTTCAGTGGCGCGTTTTTAAATTTTTATAATATTCTATTCACCACGCTCAAATTATTGAAAAAAAAAATCCAAGATTCCACCAACTTCGACGATTATACATCCGTATGCGGATTAAGAATTCGCCAGAGAAAAATACGATCGTACTCTAAGATCAGCCAGAATAATGAGGAAGCAAAAATTCTGATTCTTTATTTCTTCCACTAGCTGCAAGCGATTTGATCCAAGGTTTTATACCTGCACTTATTCAGGTATTTTGGTAGTACGATTCTTATAGTGGCCACGCTATAATAGCCACGCAATGGAGCTCTCTACCGGAGACAATAAGGTTATGATTGTGTGTGAAGGCGGAGACATAGCTAGCCACTGTTGGCAGTCTGCATTCTATTTCTTTCGTATAATTTTCATAAAAATGTACTCACGGTTTAAGATTTCATGTTATTTTGAATTTTGCGAAAAATATCTGTCAACACCCCAGCAGCTGGACATTTCAAACCATCTAGTTAAATCGTTCGTTTTAAGTAGAGATCATTAAAAGATTAATATTCCACGACATTTGGTATGGAATCGGGAAATAATTCCCAAAAGTATTTAAATTTTCTATACGGTTGGATTTTTCGAAAAAATTACGTTTTGCTGTAACTTTTGTAAACGGGAGATTACCACACCCTTGACGAATTATCTCCCGTCTATAATATGCAAACGATTCTTATTCAACCATTTTTTATTTACCGAATTTGTTTATTAATTACACTCATTTTTCAAACGCGAGTTTTTTAATTTTTATAATATTCTATTCATCACGCTCGAATTATTGGAAAAAAATCCAGGATTCTACCAACTTTGATGATTATACATCCATATGCGGATTAAGAATTCGCCAGAGAAAAATACGAACGTACTCTAAGATCAGCCAGAATAATGAGGAAGCAAAAATTCTGATTCTTTATTTCTCCCACTAGCTGCAAGCGATTTGATCCAGGGTTTTATACCTGCACTTATTTAGGTATTTTGATAGTACGATTTTTATAGAGGCCACGCTATAATAGCCACGCAATGGAGCTCTCTACCGGAGACAATAAGGTTATGATTGTGTGTGAAGGCGGAGGCATAGCTAGCCACGGTTGGCAGTCAGCATTCTATTTCTTTCGTATAATTTTCGTAAAAATGTACTCACGGTTTGAGATTTCATGTTATTTTGAATTTTGCGAAAAATATCTGTCAACACCCCAGCAGCTGGACATTTCAAACTATCTAGTTAAATCGTTCGTTTTAAGTAGAGATCATTAAAAGATTAATATTCCACGACATTTGGTATGGAATCGGGAAACAATTCCCAAAAGTATTTAAATTTTCTATACGGTTGGATTTTTCGAAAAAATTACGTTTTACTGTAACTATTGTAAACGGGAAATTACCACACACTTGACGAATTAATCTCCCGACTATAATATGCGAATGATTCTTATTCAACCATTTTTTATTTACCGAATTTGTTTATTAATTACACTCATTTTTCAAACGCGAGTTTTTAAATTTTTATAATATTCTATTCATCACGTCGAATTATTGAAAACAATTCAAGATTCCGCCAACTTGGACGATTATACATCCGTATGCGGATTAAGAACTGGCCAGAGAAAAATACGAACGTACTCTAAGATCAGCCAGAATAATGAGGAAGCAAAAATTGTGATTCTTTATTTCTCCCACTAGCTGCAAGCGATTTGATCCAGGGTTTTATACCTGCACTTATTCAGGTATTTTGATAGTACGATTTTTATAGTGACCACGCTATAATAGCCACGCAATGGAGCTCTCTACCGGAGACAATAAGGTTATGATTGTGTGTGAAGGCGGAGACATAGGTAGCCACTGTTGGCAGTCTGCATTCTCTTTCTTTCGTATAATTTTCGTAAAAATGTACTCACGGTTTGAGATTTCATGTTATTTTGAATTTTGCGAAAAATATCTGTCGACACCCCAGCAGCTGGACATTTCAAACTATCTAGCTAAATCGTTCGTTTTAAGTAGATATCATTAAAAGATTAATATTCCACGACATTTGGTATGGAATCGGGAAATAATTCCCAAAAGTATTTAAATTTTCTATACGTTTGGATTTTCCGAAAAAAATTACGTTTTGCTGTAACTATCGTAAAGGGAGATTACCACATCTTTTACGAATTAATCTCCCGACTATAATATGCGAATGATTCTTATTCAACCATTTTTTATTTACCGAATTTGTTTATTAATTACACTCATTTTTGAAACGCGAGTTTTTTAATTGCTTCCTCATAGAGGAAGCTTTGTTTTCATGAAATTTTTTTTTTCGAGATTTTCATGTCAGTACACTCAGAATGAGCCAAAACGTCGAGAAAAGTGATTTAGAAAAAATGTCTGTATGTGTGTGTGTGTGTGTATGTTACACGATCGAAAAATGTAAACCTTTATAACTCGGGAATGCCTTGAGATATCAAGCTGAAATTTGGACCATAAAGAGAGGGATCAAGCCTCATCGTTCATACAGATTTTTGTTAAAATCCACTTCATCGTTAAATTATTACGCGTTTTTTAATTTTTTGAAAAATGTCTGTTTACGCGATAACTCTTTCAATTTTCGAGATATTGATCTTAAAATTGGTATGAATGTGAGTTTTCATACGCCGGTGATCGCTATTGAATTTGGTTATGATCGGTTGAACCATTAAAATTTTATGATGTTTAGAATTTTTCAAAAAATTGACATTATCGCTCTATTGTAACTTTTGCAAAACTTAAGATAGCGAGCTCAAATTTTGTATATAAATGAAACAATATTCATCCATTATATACGTATAATTTAGTGACGAACGGTATGAAATTTTTGATTTTATGGAATGTTTAATTATTTTTAAAAATATACATTATCACATTCACTTTCGGAAACGCTCTAATAATCACGAAATAACGTAATAACGAAATAGAAAAAGCGAATCCACAACATGTATATCTATCTAATTAAAACATGGATGCAAAGTAGAACCTTGCACATTGCTTCCTCATTATTTCTCGCGTTTTACAAAGCTTCTTCTATGAGGAAGCCAAAAATTAAATAACATACTTCCTCATAGAGGTAGCTTTGTAAAACGCGAAAAATAATGAAGAAGCAATGTGCAAGGTTCTACTTTGCATCCTTGTTTTTATAATATTCTATTCATCACGCTCGAATTATTGAAAAAAAAATCCAAGATTCCACCAACTTCGACAACTATACATCCGTATGCGGATTAAGATTTCGCCGGAGAAAAATACGAACGTACTCCAAGATCAGCCAGAATAATGAGGAAGCAAAAATTCTGATTCTTTATTTCTCCCACTAGCTGCAAGCGATTTGATCCAGGGTTTTATACCTGCACTTATGCAGGTATTTTGGTGGTACGATTTTTGTAGCTGCCACGCTATAATAGCCACGCAGTAGAGCTCTCTACCGGAGACAATAAGTTTATGATTGTGTGTGAAGGAGGAGGGCTAGCTATAGCCGCGGCTGGCAGGCTGTAGGAAACTTGATAGTATGCCTCTCTCGGTATATGTTCTCCGAGCGAGGCTCATAGTACTAGTAGAACTCTCTCGGGGCCGCACCATAGGAGAATATGCTTGAATGGGTCCGACACTGAGAAGTCTTGCCCAGATTTACCCTCTTCACGGGTCCAGTGGCTGGAGTTTCTAGCCCCCGACCAATCCCGTGTATTTACTAGACGTAGCGGGCGATTTAGTATTTGAGAGGGCTCCAGGTAAACCGAAGCAGCGAGGCCCCGAGAGCAGGTATATCGTGTACCTGTCTTCTCTACACAATCTATACAATTTATGGACCGTTTCTATAAAGACTGTGAGAGAGAGTGAGACAGAAAGAGAGAGGGGAGGCGGCAACCCACACGCGGTCCGAATATTCCATTCCACCAACACCACCGTTCTATGCTACTATCCAAGCCAAAAGTTCAGGCCCACGAGGCTCGCTCATGCCTAAGCGCTAAAGTATGTTATAGAATTCTTCGATTTTAAAGCTTTTCTGCCAGAATTCGGAGATTATGCGCGCAGCTGTCGCCTCGAATATATGAAGGTGCATTCGCGAACATAAATGATACAAAGCGATCCACACAAAGTTGAAAAATATATCCGCAGGACACATTTAGAGGAGTGGTATTTTTTTTTTTTTGACGATACATTTTGTTTTCATTGTATAAGAAAATTGCGAAGCTAGAAGAAATTGAAATAACTGATTTTTTTATAATAACCATAATTTTATTATCGGTGAACCAAATAACTATTGCTGTAAAAAATTATTAAAATGAAGAAAAACATCACCGAGGAATATTTGAAATATTGATCTCCTCAACAATTTTAAATCTTCACTATTTCCAAGCGCCCGATTTTTAAATGGAAAATGCTGCCGTTCAAAGGTTTTTTAAACGGTGAACATTTACAATTTCTTTAAGTACGGTTAA
Organism: Ephialtes manifestator; assembly: GCA_963970395.1. Taxonomy (NCBI): domain Eukaryota; kingdom Metazoa; phylum Arthropoda; class Insecta; order Hymenoptera; family Ichneumonidae; genus Ephialtes; species Ephialtes manifestator. The sequence continues at coordinate 35,901,281 of OZ019968.1, forward strand.
GGTCGAAGATAGACCTTTCGACAATCTTATTATCCCGACAAAGAGGGAGCCTGAATGCATCAAGGCTGCAAAATATACCTGCAGTACACGTTTAAAGTACTGATACTGACTAATACTAACATTGTTTAATAGAAAATGATACTGGAAAGAATTGAGATAACTGATTTTTTTTAATTCGGAGTAGAAAGTAGACGATTTGACAATTTTATTATAGGTGCACCAAAAATTCCGCGTTCTATCAAAATTATGGAAAAGAAGAAAAAAAATCTTCTTGACACATTTTAAGACAGGCTTTCTCAATAATTTAAAAGGCTTCACAACTTTGAATCGTTCGATTTTTCAATGATAAACAAGGATGCAAAGTAGAACCTTGCACATTGCTTCCTCATTATTTTTCGCTTCTTACAAAATTACCTCTATGAGGAAGTATGTTAATCAATTTTTGGCTTCCTCATAGAGGAAGCTTTGTAAAACGCGAAAAATAATGAGGAAGCAATGTGCAAGGTTCTACTTTGCATCCTTGTTTTAATTAGATAAATATACATGTTGTGGATTCGCTTTTTCTATTTCGTTATTACGTTATTTCGTGATTATTAGAGCGTTTCCGAAAGTGAATGTGATAATGTATATTTTTAAAAATAATTCAACATTCCATAAAATCAAAAATTTCATACCGTTCATCACTAAATTATACGTATATAATGGCTGAATATTGTTTCATTTATATACAAAATTTGAGCTCGCTATCTTAAGTTTTGCAGAAGTTACAATAGAGCGATAATGTCAATTTTTTAAAAAGTTCAAAACATCATAAAATTTTAACGGTTCAACCGATCTTAACCAAATTCAATAGCGATCACCGGCGTGTGAAAGCTCACATTCATACCAATTTTAAGATCAATATCTCGAAAATTGAAAGAGTTATCGCGTAAACAGACATTTTTCAAAAAATTAAAAAACGCGTAATAATTTAACATGAAGTGGATTTTAACAAAAATCTGTATGAACGATGAGGCTTGATCCCTCTATCTATGGTCTAAATTTCAGCTTGATATCTCAAGGCATTCCCGAGTTATAAAGGTTTACATTTTTCGATCGCGTAACATACACACACACACACACAGACATTTTTTCTAAATCACTTTTTCACTCGACGTTTTGGCCTATTCTGAGTGTGCTGACATGAAAATCTCGAAAAAAAAATTTTTCATGAAAGCAAAGCTTCCTCTATGAGGAAGCAAAAGCTGTGTTTTTACGTTTTTTAAATTATTGAAATTCGCGATTTTTTTATGAACACCTAAAGTCAAAACTTTCGACAATTTTATTATCGCTGTGCCAAACAGCCTGACTACCTCTCAAAGAATATAGCAACGCGAGGGCCATTTATTAATTTTACTACCCTGTTACAATGAATTTTTTTTTTATGCTGGCCGTAATCCGCTGTTTGAGTCAGCTGAAATACAGCATCAATAGCCCTTAGGACACCCAGAAAAAGGCTTGGTTAATACTACCAAAAAACTTCGTCAAAGGTGTTACCAAGAAAACTTAGTAGGCACAACTAAGTTATTGGTTAACATAACCAAGGATTTGGGAAGACAACCAAGAATTTAGTACGCCTAACCATTAGATTGGTTGCGCCCACCAAATTTCTTGGTATAATTTTTTACCAATATCTTAGTAAGCCCAACCTTTTTCTCGGTGGAACCCATACCCATCTAAATTTATTTACAAGCTTTTTAATATCTTTAAACACTATATTTTTATGTGTAGTAAAAATGTGGTCATTTGCAGATTTGATGGATCCCACAGCACCTTCATGAACATGGGAACGCAATAGCTATATCCTCCTGTGTTCGAAGCCAGACTTAAAAAAAAAATTGAACAAAGATGCAAGGCATGGGCTTTGGCAACGATTTGTCCATTAAGCACAGCATTTCCTCTTAACGATGCCCCACATGGTCGTTAGGATACATCGAGCGCTATCTATGCCCATATTTCTCCAACTCACATAAATTTTGGGGATGAATCACTAACGGTATTAACATATACTGCCAGTATTACAGTGACAAAGTATATAGTATCTTATCGGCTGCGCAGAACAGTGTTGCGAAGGGTTCACAATATTTCTGTCTATCTTTTCTGTGGGTAACCCGAAATTCTACATTGACGGCCTTAGCGGCAGTCGATCCATACCCGCGTGAAAAAAATAAGGATGTAAGTAGTAGAACCTTTCACATTGTTTCTTTATTGTTTTTCGATTTTTACAAAGCTAGCTCTATGAGAAAGTAGATTAATCGATCTTGGTTTCCTCATAGAACAGTTTGTAAAAAGCGAAAAATACCCTGACGGATCCGAGATCACCGATAAATGACTAATAAATGAAGACATTTTGCTCGATTAATGTACTAGAGGAAGACTGAATTGTAACCGATTTTCGGGAGGGGGGGGGGGGGGGGGGAAATACCAGTGAGTTTTATGTGATTTTTCAATTATTTTATCGAAAAATTACTCGAATGATACCTGAAATTGACTTGGAACTAACCCTGTAAATGGGTGTACCAACAGCAGTCATTCCTAGGTCCGATCTCAGTTACATGACCGAAAAACTACTTTTAAGCTACCAAAAAACAATTTCAAATTTGGTCATTAGCTGGTTACAAAAATGAACATTATGACTTGTTATATTTAAGTGACCCTGGAGTCACTATCCAGTCAATGGACTGGGCAATACCGAAATTTTGAAATTTTTGTTTTTACTTTGCATCCTTTTTAAATAAATAAATAAATATCATATCTGAATATTATTTCGGTTTCATATAAAATTTGGGTTTGCCTTTTCAAATTTTACAAAAATTAGAGCGATAACATAATTTTTTTGAACAATTCAAAATTTCATAAAATCTAAATTTTATACCATTCGTCACTAAATTATATGTATTGTGATGTATTATTCGTGAGCGTAACGATAATCGGACTTAAAACAAAACGGGAGCTGTCACCTTGGGTCGTCCACCCTCGTTCGCGCATCCGTAAACCCGGTAGGCGCCAGTTAATTTTTATTCCACCGGTATTAACGAACCGGTATGCCCGCGGAATCGAGTGGAGCAGGCTCGATCCCAATAAAATCGACAGTCGGAGCATAACTGCCGATCGAGAACATAAAACACAAAAAAAACGAGAACATTGCTACTTTTTGGGGACGCGTTAAGGAGGTTCATAAAAAAAAATCAAATCCAAGATAAAATTGTAAAACAAATCGTATAACAGCTGTAATGATAAAGGACACGTACGCAAAATTTTTAAGGGATCCACCGTGTAGTTTCCGAGATATTAAATAACAAAGTTGCGACTATTTACATGTAAAGAAAAAAAAAGTGAGTCGAATATTGAACTTTTTACGTCTTTGCAAGAGCTAAATCCAAGATAGAATAATCAAAAAAATATGTAGACGTCCGGAAAAGTATTCTGAATAGGGCACGAGCGTGAAATTTGAAGGTCACCGCGAAATTGACAGAGAAATCGTTAATTTTTTGCCTCTACGCTTAACGCGGCTCGCATGGTGTCTCGCTCGAAGGGCGTCAGCCCCTTACCGCGCAGCACAACAGTGCCTATCCCCACCCTGCCGCCATCACCGAACCTCCTTAAAGTAGCAAATAAATAAATAGCTTATTTTTCAAGTAAAATCGAATCACGGGAGCTTGGATCACTGACTAATAATCCGGGAACCATGTATAAACAATTGTTATGCATTAAATAATGCGCGAGAACCGGCAAAGCGCACCGAGAACGCAACAATCGCGAAGGAATCGGTCGCTGGCCATATACTCGGTCAGGCGAGATTTTTAATCGAAGCGATCGGCGCATTCGATTAAACAATCAACAATACGTGAACGACTCACCAAAAATCTGTTGACGGGCTCCGAGATCGGGAACTATAATCCAAAAGACGGCACGACGGTAACAGTACGTGCACTACGGCACTACACTAGACGAGAACTTCCAGTTTTATTCACTTGAATAAAACTATTCAAGTGAATACGAGTGCACGAGTATGCATAGCATACGTAGCGCACGATATACGAGAACACACTAGGTACTCTATTGAGTACGCGAGAACTACGCGGTGACGAGCGCGCGAGCGACAGAAAAACTGTCAACACCGGAGCTTATTCGATACTCGAGGCACCTCACGGTGTCTCGAGGAAGACTCATTATTTCGAGTAATCATCGGAGCTCATCATTATCATTATTCCTATCCTTTCAAAATCCCTTGCCCATGAGATACTGGCTTCTCTCACTCGAATAATTTCTTAACTATAACGGGAGCGCAATTAATGCCGATAACTTCGAAAATCTACACTGAGATAAATTGAGATGGTCCTGGTAACTATTCAGTGATAATTATATTTTATTAGTCCAGGTGACTATTTTCGTAGTTACATTAACAGTAAAGAGAGTTAATGTAACTATGAAAATAGTCACCTGGACTAATAAAATATAATTATCACTGAATAGTTACCAGGACCATCTTAATTTCTCTGAGTGTAAACAGCGGCCTCCCGTGGTGCTTCATGCGAGAACGGGCCTATACTCCACATTTACTTGACACTAGGATGCTCCATCCTATGTCAAAAACTAACAAATCTCCACCCGCTCTCCAGCGCAATGCACTCTCGCTATCGGGCGCCGGATTTGCACCGGTCTACAACTAACTGCAAGACTCGTGTCGGCAATTCTCATCTGTCAGGCTACTCGTTCCGTTGAGCTCTCATCCTTGCGACAGACTCGAATATGCCGAACTTTTAACATAACAAATAACAGGCTCAAAAGAAGCGAAAAATAACAGAACAAAAAATAATCGGTCACTGAACCATTATTCTTGCCGAAATTAATTGTTCGAGGAGGGGCAGCGACGACACAACAACGATATCGCCACCAAAAATCCTTGTGAACGTGATTTAAAAAAAAATCACGTCACAGTATATAACGGCTCAATATTATTTCATTTACATATAAGACGAAGGCTCGTTATCTTAAGTTTTGAAAAACTTTATACAATAACGTCAATTTTTTGGTAAAAAAGAAAACGAAATGCATCGATTGATTTTTATACAACACATCGCAAGTAAAGATTGACTAATACTCTACATATCATTAAAATTTGAACTGATTCGGTCGAATAGTTTTTGAGTTATGGTAGAATGAACTTTAGGCACTTTATCATATACACACATTCATACTTCCGGAGAATTATTGTGAACAACTTTTCTCGGCATTTGGATCATTTTGAGTGTTCTGACATGAAAATCTCTAAAAAAAAGTGTGCATTAAAACCTAACGTCCTCTATGAGGAAGCAAAAGTATTAAAAGAATATTAGAATAGTATAAAATAATTAGAATCACAATATAACAACGTGGTTTAATAACTGGCGATTAAAACCAAATCCACGGAAATCCCAACTGCTCATTTTCAACCATAAAATCACGGCCCATTCGCCTAAAGTCAATCTATTTAATGTTGAAATAGCAGCTACACCACACGCAAAATACCTGGGTATAAACATCGGCAATAAACTTAATTTTAATCACCACCTACAACAATGTAAAAACAAAGTAACACAAAGAGCATCACACTTCAGGAAAATCACTTTCAATCAACGCGATATACACATAAAACACTTAACAAAAATGTACAAAACTATCTGTCGACCAATATTAGAATACGGACATCCTATCTTCATCAATTGCAAAGAAACAGCTATTAAAAAATTAAAAACAGCGGAAACATGTGCGATTCGCCGTCTAATACGCATCCGCCATCCAAATAACCCCCTACATAACCCACGCAATACTCTTCTTTATGAATCCACGAAAATTACACCCATAACATCGAGAATCAGAGAGCTCTCCAAAAGATTCGCTGCAACCCAACTGGATAATCTTGAGCCTCTCAGTATACAACCCACACCGAACATAAACCATACATTCAAATACCCTACACATACAACCTACCAGCAACTAGAAAGAATAAACGAATAAAACCAAGGTACCAAACCTCCGTAATATACTCAATGCTAAAGCGAAAAAAAAAAATCATTAGAAAAAAGGAGAATCAAGGGCTGAAGGACCTCGGTCGATGGCCAATTGTCAACGTTTATATATGTATATGTGAGTTAAGATGTAATGTACCAATAAACTGTCCAATGATGTATGTTGACAATAAATGTACTACTACTACTAATTAGAATCAGGAGTACGTCATATTGAACTGAATCATACTCAAATTATACTCAACCAATGTTTTGTCAAAGAGTATTAAATACGAAAGTACCATAAAAGAAATTATTAATTAAATATAATTTGAGTATTATTTAGACAAATACGACATACTCCTCATACTTTCCATTTTATACTGTTCTAATGCTGTTTTTACTTTTTTTGCGCGTTTATGGCTGTATTTCTTTCGGTGCTGACCTGGTAAAAAATAAATTATGGACACTGATACAGATAGATATAATTTGAATGGGATTTAATCGTATTTTATCATCTCTATCTATTCGGACTCTGACCAATTTATACAAATTGAATCGTTGTTAATTAGTTTTCGTTTTCTATAGGTTGAATATGATAGATACGTTATCGGTATGTATAGTGAATTAACAGATTAATAATATTTTATCTCGAATTTACATTTTGTCACTGTAAAATTTTTATCCGTTTGTGGTGTATTGTGTTATATCGTAAATATATGATTCAACATTAATCCTTCGCAATCAAAGAGGCATCATTAGAGTGACTCTATCATCTTCTATCGTCTGACAATTATAAAAAGTATATCGGAATAAATCGTATGTAAATAAATATAATAATAATATAATAATAATAAATCCTGATATATATGAAATAGTTTTCTATCATTTATACAATAATTTCATGCTGATTGACTTGTTTCTCTTCTTATCGTTTCACAGCTATAAGAAGTCTCTGATAATGAATCTTGAATATGATAAATATTTCAATCCAAAGATTTGTGATGAAACTTTTTTTAAATGAAAAAAGTATTATTATTAATATAACTCTTACAATCGTATATTTTTATTATTAAATTTAATACAAAAAATATATTATTTATAATATTATAGGATATGGAAGAAACATATAGGATTTCGATCGTTTAAAATCGTTTTCTATAATTCCTTTTTACCAGGGATACACGGATATATTTCTCCAACTCACATAAATTTCGGGGATGAATCACTAACGGTTCTAATATATACTGCCGGTATTACAGAGACAAAATCTATAATATTTTATCGGCAGCATAGAGTAATATTATTAATATTACTCCTACCATCGTATATTTCTATTATTAAATTTAATAGAAAAAAATATATTATTTATAATAATATTATAGGATATGGAAGAAACATATAGGATTTCGATCGTTTAAAATCATTTTCTATAATTCCTTTTTACCAGGGATACCCGAATATATTTCTCCAACTCACATAAATTTCGGGGATGAATCACTAATGGTTCTAATATATACTGCCGGTATTACAGAGACAAAGTCTATAATATTTTATCGGCAGCACAGAACCACCTAGCAAAAGGTTTACAATATTTCTGTTCATCTTTACTGAGGATAAACCTAATTCCTGCGTCGACGTCCCGCCCTTAGCGGTAGTCGATCCATGCGGCTGTGCTTTTTTTGGCCCGTAGATGGGGCTGAGATACACGAATATATTGTGGCGCCGAAGCAGATTTCAGGCGTAACTACCCATTTGTCTTTATCTTCTTTACCACTCAGCGGATTAACTACCTCAATCGGAGATGAGTATATGCCCCTCAATACGTTGAATGGCTTTGTACCCTTCTTTATTGTTCCAATACCGACCGGAAGTCAATGAAAAAGTCTTTGGTACGACCGTTTTGTCACTGATGGCATTGCAGTAATCTTCATTTAGATTATGTATAGGATTAGGTATCTGTATGTACAGGACTCTATAAGACCTCTAGAGGGACAATTGCGTCATTAAATTAATGCGCGTAAAATAATTTACGTATTGCTGATTTAATCCAATGATTATTTCAGTGAATTACGATTTCCTTTTAAATTTTATACGTTATTATTGAGTTCTTGGTTTCGCATTAATATAATTCATGATTTTTCAGTTCAGAAAATTTTACTTTTTCATTAAATGCTGTCAATATTTAGAGACGACATTTCACAGGAGAAAAATTTAACAGTTTGTTCTTTAAAGTGGCTCTTAATGTTGGCTTTTCTTATTCTTTCTAATATTGTGAATGATTTAAGATTGTGTCACATAATATATATTTTCAACATAAATTCACTCGTATTCATTATCTGCATATACGTGGAAATATATGTACCCAAATATAATACACAATTTTGTGAAGAATATTTTTTAAATAGGTATATATCTCGAAGGGATAAGAAATATATTCATTCTATTTACTATAGTTCCATGTGGGATAAGAATTTATATGATCGATGTAATCCAAAGGGGAAGTAAAAAAAATGGATGAAGCTATCGAGCTATAATTTTGCGCGCCAGTGAACCAGTCGCTGTCCGTTTTTTCCCATGGTTAATTGAATTGAAGTTTAATCTGTCTTTAATATTTGATCAGATTTCTAGTTTTTTAAATGCATTACGATGTACACACATTAACATGTGCAAAGTTCGGGTAACCAAATTTTTTAAAAAATTTCATAAATGCACTTACGATCATTTTGGCAAAATCGACGAAAATATATTTACTTTAATATAATACACAACTTTCTGGCGAAAATTAAAAATATATGTTTTTCGAATGTATAAGAAATATGTTAATTCTATTTATAGTTTCAAGTGCGACGATAATTGAAAAGATCGATATATTCTAAAATGGAAGTAAAAAAAATTAATCTATTATAGCTGGGAAATAAATAAAACTATCTGGATTAAATTTTGGGCGCCAGTGAAGCGTCGCTACTCTTTCTATCTGTGAAATCTAATTGACGTTCATTGCGTCCTTAATATTTGATCAGATTTCTAGTTGTTTTATTTTTATGCATTACGATATAAAAGAAGCCGCGGGTTTGAGCACAGGGGGGGGGGGCGTGTATTTAACCCCACAGAAGTAACTTTGTGAAATCTAACAATTATAATGAGGCAAAAATATTAAAGGTTCTGCGTCACAGTATTTTTAGTGGGGCGAAATATTTTCTCCCTTTCGCACTCATTGGTTACATTTGTAAATCAGAATTGTAAATCTCGATTTTTTTTAGAAATATAGTTGATGATACAATTGACTTTGTGATTACGATTCCATAATATTAATATGGCGCGATTACCTATAATATGATTTGCAAACTTTTGGATAGTCGCAAAAAATAAAAATTTCTCCCTTTTCTCCCAAAGTTTTATTGAAATCGAGGTTTTTTTGCAGCTAAACAAAAGTTTACATATACACACAACCAATAGACACAACCAATCGGTTATTTTATTTCCCTTATGGTAATACCATAAGGGTAATACCACAAATGGTAATACTAACGATTCAAATGGTAATACCACCGATTCGAATGGTGATACCGACGATTCGAATGGTAGTCCCAACTATTCGAGTGGTAGTCCTAACGATTGGATTAGTCAACCCAACTAATCTCGCGAGAACTAATCGTGAATAGTTGAGGTTACTATTCGATATGGTTGAGGCAACAAATTTTGCAGACATTGCGTACAGCAAATCGAAAACGTAGTTGCCAAAACCAAACATTTCTTTCCGTGTAATTTCATAATGACTGCAGGTTATTGTTGCGAAATTATTAGTACAAATCGAACGGTTCCTTAAACTTTATTTCTTAAAGTAATAGGAGTTCACAACGCTGTGGTAACCTTAAGTACACCCTTTATTGTGAATTCAATTTTTATTTTAACCAATAATTTATAAACAATTGATTAGCAATTAAAGTTCATTAAAATATAAACAGTAACGACAGTTTTGCAACTTAGAAATTATTTACGACATTTTATTATTAACAAGCCATGCAGTTGGAATTGGCCACGTGATACAGGTTTCGCCAGCCCTTAAGAGCATCTCTTTGCCCTTAAATGATTAAATTTAAAAAATCTGTAACAAAATTAACCACAATAATTTATAAACAATTATTATATAATTATAACAATTATAATCAGTTATGACAACTAGATCAATGTTTTCCAAAATGTTGATTATTATGAATCCAAAGAGTCAAAAGCTTGGACTGCCGCACTCGTATTCGTTGGTCACGTGATACAGCTTCCGCCAGCCCTTAAGAGCATCTCTTTGTCCTTAAATAATTAAATGAAAAACATCTGTAACGAAATTAACCACAATAATTTATAAACAATTATTATATAATTATAACAATTATATTCAATTATGACAATTACATCAATGATTTGCAAAATGTTAATTATTATGGAGCCACAGAGTCAAAAGGTTGGACTGCCGCATTCGTATTCGTTGATCACGTGATACAGCTTCCGCCAGCCCTTAAGAGCATCTCTTTGCCCTTAAATAATTAAACAAGAAACATCTGTAACGAAATCAAGCACAATAATTTATAAACAATTATTATATAATTATAACAATTGTAATCAGTTATGACAACTACATGAATTATTTGCAAAATGTTAATTAGTATGGAACCACAGAGTGAAAAGCTTGGGCTGCCGCACTCCCCACATGGAAATAGAAATGTATGCACGATATATTCGACGTATAGAACTTTTTGGCGCTAAACGTATATGAAATATATTGTACATATATTCCATACATATATCCCATATATTTTGAATATATTTTTGCACACATATATGCAGAATATATGCAGCATATAGAACTTTTTGGCGCCATATATTTAACGTATATGTTATATATATATTTTTCTATGTGGGTCGTATTTGTTGATTACGTGATACAGCTTTCGCCAGCCCTTAAGAGCATCTCTTTACCCTTAAATAATGAAATAAAAAACATCTGTTCAGATGTAGAAGAAGAAGAAGGATATTCAAAAGAAATGAACCACAATAATTTATAAACAATTATTATATGATTATAACAATTATTATTACAAAACAACTACAGCAATTATTATTACAAAACGTTCATTATTATAGAGGCACTGAGTCAAAGGCTTGGACAGAGAAAGACATTTGTTCAGCAAAGGCAATAGATGGCTCGGCTACTGTGCCTTGAACGTGGCTTCTCCTACCTACGTTGCGCCCGACCACCCGTGCCCCTTTCGCGCCTCTATTTATCCACTACACCTAGCGGTATGATATTACACCCCGGGGCACACTTGGTGGCCACTTCGGCGATCGTGCTGCCGCGCACATGTACATGCGTGCCCCTTGCCGTTCGCCGCTCGCCCTTTGCTCCTCGTCGCGAATCTGTCCCTCTGATCCACGTCTAGCCACGCCCAATATTGGCCCCCAACACTCGCTACCGAACGACTAGTTCATTGGACCGCAGTGACTTTGCATTACCACATAACCGCCCACGTTCTACTCTCTCTTCCTACTTTTTCAACTGATCGCTCGTGGCATCGTCCCTTTCCTTCTCGCTCGCTATGCACTGCCTGCATGTGCAGATTGATACGTGTCACGGGTGGTAAAAAAATTTCCAAGTATAATTCAGCCGAGCGGTTAGCGTGACAAGGGCTTGTAAATTACAAGATTATCAAACGCTGCATTTCAGCTATTCTACCAAGTCTCTGCTAATAATTATGATTGTAGAATCTATGAGTAGGCTTTTAACGAACGATATAAACTTTACATCCAAATATAAAAATACAAACATGATATTAATAATTTTCTTAAAATATCACGAGTTCTGAACAACTAAAAAAAAATCTTTTCCTTCATCAGGAATATTGTCGCTGTAGAAGTTATAGATATTCTATATACAGAGAATTTTAGAGTGTAATAAAATAATCGAGATGGTCCTAATACTTTTAATAATGTTTTTAACTCTATTCTTAAATAGAAGATTGATTCTATCAGAATTAATGTACTTTGTGATAATTATGAAAATAGGGAAAAAATCGATGTGAGTGCAGACACTAAGAATACTCATTTTATATTATTTGAATCCTTAGAATTATTAATAAATCATGAAAAGGATTTTTATTTTATTTCATAGAAAATTATTTTTTTTTTACAATTTTCTAATAATTCTGAAACTCCCATGTTCGATCACTTTTGTAAAAGTAAAAACCGTAGCACAGTCCGATTTTTTCGATTTGCTAAACAAGAGTTTTGTCGAAACTCACTATGTTATTATAATGATATTAGTACATAAAAAAATATGATATGCTAACTTTTGGATAGTCGCGAAAAATATTAATATTCAATCAATTTTCATGGTTATCTTTTTGAAAAAATTGAGGAATACAGTACAAAGCCAATGGACGTAACAATATTTATTTTATATATAATCCTAAAAATTATTAATAAATTCGAAAAAAGTCTGTTTATTTGACAGAAAATTATTAATATTTTACAATTTTCTAATAATTCTGAAATTTTCTGCAATAAATTGAGATCAAGTCACTGTGTTATTACAATGATATTCATTCATAAAAGAATAGCAAAGAGGCTATTTATTGGTAGTCAATTCTACAGAACTTGGCTGCTGTTTGAAAATGAAATATTTAAAAACGTGACAGTGAATATTATAGCAATGATGATGACTCGCGCGAGGTGGAAATACCCATCATTGTTGGTACGAAGTCGCGTCAGAGCGTTTGGTATCGAATATCGTTTATAAACCTCTTAATAGTCACATCAGTGAATGATAGAAATAATGCTCGTGACGTGGCGTACAAAGGGAGATAAACAGGGAGGCAGGGAGAGCGAGAGTCTGGCATCTGCTCGTGGCGAGCAGGTGCTGCATTCAGATCTCGACCCAAGTGGATTAAGGATTGGAACGTTTTTGTAGGGTCACGTGCGACGTGTCAAAATAAATCGAAACACCACTGCTGATAGTGTAGAAAAAACACGTGGTCTTATATCCATATTCACTTTTTATTCGTACAATCCATATGCTAGCAGTTACATACCGATCGGATCAAGTTAATACATTGGTAACACGTGAACGTGGGGTCGTTATAAAGCTGACATGTTTAAATCCCACAAGGCTATATATAGCTTCGAACTCAGACATTCAAACTTTGCCTAGAAATCTTTAATTGCTTTTATAATGACTTTCATTGTTGCTACAATTTTTAAAAAATCTGTTTTCTTGTGTGAATTGATATTTATTTTTAGGTTCTGGTTTAAACTCGTAATATTATGAGCAAGAGTAATAGATTGTATTTTCAAGGGCGTGACAAAAATGGTTAAGCCATTATGAATTATTCTTTTTATTTACTAATCCCGTTAATTGAGTTCCTAGTACTTTTTCAGTTTATTTCGTCTCTATTGGAATTTTCCGACTGAAATAAAAAAGTAAACTTTTTTTTTCTTTCAAACATTCAAAAGTTTTGGAAAGGGCGATTCTCTGTGGCGAAATATAAAACTTAAGATCGATAGTGAAAACCAAAATTCGATATCGTGACGAAAAAAAATCATCATTGTTTTTTTTTAATCACAGAAAAAAAATTTGGAGTCAGTGTTTTTTAATCACAGAAAAAAAATTTGGAGTTAGTGTTTTTAAATCACAGAATTTTTATTTTAATTAGTATTTTTAAATCACAGAATTTTTTTTAAATTAGTTTTTTTATATAACAGATTTTTTTTAAATTAGTGTTTTTAAATCATAGAAGTTTTGGCCAAAGTTTTGGAAAGGGTGATTCTCTGTGGCGAAATATAAAACTTGAGATCGATAGTGAAAACCAAAAATCGATATCATGACGAAAAGAAATCGTCATTTTTTGTAATTACAGAAAAAAAAATTGGAATTAGTGTTTTTAAGTCACAGAATTTTTATTTTTATTACTATTTATAAATCACAGAATTTTTTTTAATTAGTATTTTTAAATAACAGATTTTTTTTTAATTAGTGTTTTTAAATCATAGAAGAAAATATTTGAAATTAGTGTTTTTAATATGGTGGAATACAATACTTGAAAACGATAGTGTGGGCCAAAATCGATAAACACACGATGTCCTTACTGCTAATTTGCTAATAAGTACTTTACTAATAATGCTACAGAATATGAACGTAGAGCTCATTGTCAAATGATGGCGCGTCCGGTTTATCTAGAAGAATAAAAATATGATAATTTTTGCATTTAATATAAAGAGTTTTGACACAGTACTTATTCCGCGGTGGAAAAACTTAATAAAAATGTTGTGAGGCCTTCCATTAACCGGCATTTAAGTACCTTGCCTAAGGGTAGTGAAAAATAAGTGGGAAATAGCTATATAGTTGCTGCGGTTAATTGCAAAGTTTTCTCTACGGTCTGGATACTCCGCCAAGTGGTCCAGCTATGTTACCATACTTTCAAAAAAGTATACCGTAATGAGAGACGCCGAGAATAGTCCGTGAATCGTTTCCGACGCCGCAGGATATATAAAGTTTTTCAAAGTGAAAACGTCCAGACAACGGGACGATATCTGCGAAGTAAAGCGGAGCCGAAAATTATTCGTGTCAGCTGAAAACGCTTGGACGTATAATAATACACGGCTGGCCGTTAATAGGGCTGTCGCAACTCGCCAATTACTTTTTTTCTAAAGCACTTATTTCACTCAGCACGACTTTTTACATACTTTATATGAAAACATTCATTTAATTTTTTAAATCCTCGAAACCCGTCACTTCTAAATATTTATTCTATTATTTTCCCAGTAATAAAACATTGAGGAATTAATCTTTTGTTTATAAAAAAAATCACATATAGCAATTAATTCTTTACTTTACTAATTTATTCATCATTTTTTTGCAGGATAATTATACAAAATCAATATTTTTTGTATTTTGAATAATATAAATTTCTCCAAATTTTTTTTGCCATTAAGTACTGAAATTCTGATAGGCTCTTACCTTAAAAGTAACGATTTTAAAAACAATAAAAATCGAGCCGACATTTTTCTTTGGCTTTTTAATTCAGAACAATTGTGCATAAATTTGAGTTTTCAAAAAAGTAAAAAATATATATTCCAAATACTCAGTCTTAAATAAACAGCACTGAAAAAAATTCCTGTAACAAATTACAAAAATGTACAACAGCTTCATTAATTTCTTATTTATATCAATAACATACTACGGCTATAAATATGTCATCTTCGTTCCCCGTTAAAAAAGTCTATTATTAGGTTCCTCTAGGCGACGTATCAATTGCTCGGTTCATCGTAACGATCATGTAGTTTAATCGGCACGTGCAGCTTGCGGCTGTTTTATCTACTATGATAGCTCTGCGATTGATCAGCGCACAGAAAACCCAAGCATATGCGCCAACATATAGAACACGCCTGGAAAGCTATAAGAACAAAATAGTATACATTGCCATATACACGCGAGACAAGGTTGTAAACGTAAATAGTGTGCAGCGCGACAGTGCTGCCATGGACAGCACGCGACCTCTCTCGATCTTGTCATTGTCTAGTGCGGATCCCCGTGGGAATGGACAGTATTCAACAACGTTCGTCCGACCATCCTACCACGCACTTTTTCACTCGGTCTCCATATATCTATCCACTGTATAGGACCTCTTTAATGCACTGTTTGCTGTTTACACTTGGCACTAATGGTTCAGCTTAGGGAGATTTAAATTTGTCAGTTCGTGGCACAGACGACCCTTACGGCCAGTCTAGCGAATGAATGCAAGCGTTATAACCCCTACTGTGTTTAACTACATTGGCTCAACGTGCTATTAACGCGACAAATGCTTATATCGAGGCCGTATTTGCTTCAAATTTGATGTGGGGTCAAATAAGGTCTGACAAATATTTCGACTTAATGCACAAAACTTAAATAAATGCGGTTCTATATCTTTATTATTTTAGCATTTGTACAGATTTTTAGGTTGGACCTGATTTTTTAGGTTGGATTTGAATTTTTACGTTGAACCTGATTTTTTACGTTGGACTTGAATTTTTAGATTGAACCTAAATTTTTTAGTTGTACCTACATTTTTAGGTTAAACCTTGTTACCGGAAAATATTTCTTCGACATCGAAAACTTGAGTTGAATCCTCGAGTACTTGGCGGATGGGGGTCAAAATAGCGAATGACAGAAATAGTGAATGGCTAAAATAGCGAAATTGAAAATAAGAAAGTCTGAGTCTAGAACGGCCACCATTATGAAATTCGCTATTTCAACCATTCGTTATTTTGATCATTCGCTATTTTGATCCCCATCCTAATATGCGAAGTATTAAAATTGACAAAATTAGTGCAGAGTTCGAATTCTCGTCGTCTATTATACTCATTTTACTTACGGCGATGTATATCTTTGTATTTGTATTTTGACACCCATCTTATTAAAATGCAATAAAAATAGCGAATTTCATAACCCACCTAACACAGATTCGTAACTTTGATATAATATTTACGTTAACGAAATAACGTGTTCTGTCAAAATAACAACATTAGTGACGCACCAGTGATACATTATTTCTCACTCAAGAAGGTCTCAGGATATGGAAAAATTTTCGTAACATTTATATATACACTACATAACATTTATGTAACAAGTAAGTTTATTACGTCACATTCTAATAAAATCTCAATAACAAATGTTACTTATTTTTGTTACATAAATAATATATAACGTTTACATATTATTTAAACAGAATTTTGTGTCACAACTAGATACGATTGTTATTAAAACAAGACATCATGCTTATGTCAATGGTACACAACAACGTTATGTTTTTTTACAATTCGAAAGTTATGTAACTGCTACATTCTGTGTTAGGTGGGAATGATGGCCATTCTATATTTAAACGTTCCTTATTTTGAAATTCGCTATTTTAATCAATCGCTATTTTGGTCATTCGCTGTTTTGATCCCCAACGTACTTTCCCACATAGCACCGAAATATTTCTAAAACATTCTCGAAATATTCCTTTGCAACAATGCAATATTGCGAAAATATTGTGAAAGATGTTTAAAACATTTATAAAATATTGTAGGAATCTTGCAATGTCCGCTCAAAACGTTGCAAATATAATATTTCAATAATATTACAGAGCAATATTGTGTTAATATTACATTTTCCGCCCAAGGCTAACTCGTAAGAAATTCTACCGTTTTCAATATAATTTTTTGATTGCGAGTTTTTAAGCAGAACCATTGGATGTCCTCGATAATAATCTTATTTATTGGAAAAAAAAATCCCGTTCAGAATTCGAACTCACAACCTCACCTACGTACCATATCCATGTCGAATTAACGATGAGTAATTTTAAAAAGCGATCCTGCTTAAAAAATATATAACAATATTAGAGTTTCATTAACTAAATTTGTTCCAGAGGGGAATGCGGTTGAAAGAAACGTAAATTCTCGCTTCAAAGACTTACATCTACCTACCTATCAAACCTATTTAACGACTTAATGTCTATCACTCTAACCACTAGACTATCGATTACTTGTACAAACGTTATACTTTTATTGCCCATGTGTTCTGTCAACAAAGACTGATGAATTAAAAAATAAAGATTGAGCAACCTTTTAGAAGATTTCTGGTGCATAACAATCTTGTAAAAAAAATCGATTCATACCGTGCCGCGTTTTCCAATTCTAATGAGGCTTCCAATTTCTGTCAGAATTTGTCCCCATTTCCAAATAATTATATGACGACTTCCCGATTGAATTTCAGTTTTTTCAAATCGAATGATACTCAATTGAACGAGGTGAATTTCTTTTTATCAACAAATTCAACTTTTTAAAACTAGTTTAGAAATTTCCACTTGAAACGTATTGGAATGTTGCAAAAAAGTTTCGTTGTAATATTTGCAAAATCTAATCTGGAATCTTTTATTCGAAACTTTGTGAAATATTGTTGAAGAAATTGGATTGTTTGTTTCACAGGTAATGTTCAGAAATATTTTAAAAATGATTGGCAATTGTTTTACCTTTAACAATATTTCTGAACTTTAAGTTGACAATATTGCAATTAAATATTTGTGAATATTCGATTGGAAGCTTATGGTAATATTCCTGTGTAATGAAATATTCGAGATATTCCTGCAATATTTAGGCAATATTATGTGCTATGTGGGTTGCGAAGTATTAAAACTGACAAAATTAGAGCAGAGTCCGAATTCTCGTCGTCTATTACACTCATTTTACTTACGATGTATATCTTTATCTACCGTAACGAGCATTCGAGTAAGGTAACTGAGAGAGCAACGATATATGCCATCCATACTTGAGAGAAAGACAGGCATATATTGTGACAGGAGAATTTATATTGACAACTTTCCTCGACGTCACACGCCAGATTTGCACCTCGAGGGCTAACCGCGAAATAGAATTAGAATTGGATAGCGCATATTATATAAGAACCTATGATTCTGCGATTATTGTTAATAGTAACTGGAATAATTGTCAAACATTTTAATACTTTGAATCATCCATGTCTCGGTTCAAATGAGCGAAACATCGACACACAATCTCATTCAACGGAGACAATAGAAGGACACAGCGCACGCCTCAACTTATTAATTTTTCTACGAGCCGGCCGAAGGGACGTATCGAGCGAGATCCACGACACTTCACGTTTCGTCACGAGAGCGGAAGGAAGTCAGCGCTCGAGGTTAAAGGACATAAATTCCTAAGCTTATTGTAGCACATCTCAGTAAAACTCCACTTTGACGAAATAGTCAAAGTAGTGTTAAAATAGACAAATAGACAAAAGTATTGGTGGTAATTGTGCACTAAAGACAAAAGGACTGAGGAAATTTGACAAGAGACAAGGAGACGAAATTGTTGTCAAATAATCAATAAATTCAGATTGGATAAGATTCCGTGAGTACCATTATTTATATTTCATGCTTCCGAACAGATCTCTATTCTGATTCTGAAACTTTATTTCCTTGGGTCTTTCCATTACCCTCCCTGTGGATGTCCATCTCTATAAGAGCTAGTCAAGACAAGTTATTAGATCTTTAAAACTAATTGGCGCCCTAAAACAATTTTCAGTTAGACAAAGAGTAAATTTAGAGCCTCGGCAGCCATTGACCCAGGCCGCGCCGAGTGTTAGCTTTATTTTGACGAAGATAATTAGTAAAATAAAATAAAGCTGTCTCAATATTAATTCGCAACGACCAGCGAGATCCCAAGGGCTAGTCGTGCGACGCGCGCAACAAGCTAGCGATTAAGGAAATCGATCGCGGACCGAAAATCACTTGTCTGGCGATGGCGCCCGAGGACAGTCAGTCTTCGAGGAGTCTCAAATATTTTCAACCGCATTATAGACGTTATAAGAATATTAACAATGTGAAATTGCGTCCTGTCAACCTGTGCACGGAAATAAAAGTTTGGTTGTGGCAACTACGTTTGCAATTTGCTGTACACAATGTCTAAAAAAATTAGTTGCCTCAACCATATCGAATAGTAACCTCAACTATTCACGATTAGTTCTCGATTGGATTAATTAGGTTAACTAATCCAATCGTTGGGACTACTACTCGAATAGTTGGGACTACCATTCGAATCGTCGGTATTATCATTCGAATCGTTGGTATTACCATTTGAGTTGCTAGGGAAATAGAATAATCGATTGGTTGCGTTAACTCATTTCTTGGTTATGGCAACTAATCTTTTTCTTCCGTGTGAAGAGAAGCTGTATGGAAATCAAGAACAAATTGTCTAAAGGGAATTACATATTGTTTAATCGCGTAAGAGAAACTTTAATACACTTATATATTGCCTATCTATTTCTCAGCTTCTTATCGAACTTGCAAATTTATTCCTACTTGGGTCCCCCAATCGAACCTCCTTGTGTTATCTCATTGTCGAATATCTCTATAGCTGGCCGAGCAAAATCAAGATTTATTGCTAATGTTTTGTTCGTTTTATAAAAACTGACTGGCGCACATAAATACATTTAATAGACAAATATTTCGTCAAACAGAACCATGGTAGCCGTTAACTTCTTGAAAATAATAATAATTTCTCTGTCAAAGAGAAGGAGTCGGTCTCAACCTAAATTATTCAGTAACTAAATCTTTCGGTAGGGCCTTGGATATGTAGATTTTATGAAAATTTTGCATCTTGATTTCTATTTTTTGATGCCATTATTCAAAGGATTTTCATTCACGGCAACGAAAACAGAAACTGAGATATATTCAAAGGATTACTGTCTGTCTATCCGGAATCTTTTGATTTAAAAAAGAATGTTCGAATCGGTGGAACCCAAAAGCAAGAATATAAATAATTGAAAGATTGCTGTCAAAAACATTTCATTTCAAGGTGTCATGTATGAAAAAAATCATCTTCTTTTTTCAAATTTGAATACCCTGTACAACCAGAAACTTTTAGAGAAAAATATCGATCTAGTAAGTACGAAGCTATCTTCAATGCAAGTATAGTTATGCGGTTTGATATTACGGAGAGTGTAATAATTCCGGTATTGGTTCAGGTAGCTTTGCGAACGTCGTCTTAGCACTACTTATTGGCAGAAGCTGAGCGTATCGATCTTGGTCTTGGACTTTGCTATTTCATTGGGTCTATTACAGAGTGCCACGAGTTTCTCACGACTTGTCTGTGTCAATAAACTTCCAACAATTTACTAATCTTAGAGTCAATGTTAATATATTTCTACTAAGTCTAAGTATTTTATTCCTTCAATTAAACCTGGGAATTTGTAATTAATAAAAGGTCAGAAAGCGTATTAAATGTCGCCCGTGAGAAGCTTCGGTGTTAGTGTGGATTTTTTCCCTTTTTTGTTTCTAGTTCTGCAAGTTAAGAAACAACAACCTATCTACGATTTAACTTGACTAACATGTGTTTATATAGACAACTCATCTTTCGAGTTGAATATAAAAGGGGTTGTAAAATCCTTGGCATGTGAGTAGTTGATCAAGCGGGGAAACAAAACACCTTCAACGGTGTTATGGAACGTCGTGGCAAACGCAAAAGAAAAACAAATCGGTCAATCTAGTAATTATAATTATTATACTTACAATTAATTAATACAACTGATATACTATTATTTATTTTACCAATGTTCAATCGAAATTGGAGATTAAGCTGACTTGATTATTGTCGAGAATTTTTTATGCATATACTTGTACAATTCTAACGCGAGTAGAAATGAGAATGTGTCAACCTCGTGTAGTGTATAAATTGATCGCGTAGAACTTTTCCATGTACAACTTACGCGTGGCGAACTGTTGCTGTGTAGAGATTTACTATGATTTGGTATGCAAACTTCGGTCGTGACTTTTACTGCCGAGAAAAATTGACGTGCGCCCAATTTCACCATTGAAAGACTTTCGTCGTGCCAAGATTGACTGCGACAACTTTCGCCTTGCTGAACTCGCGTCGTGACATCTTCGCCGTGTAAGTTCGATACGTGTATTAAAAATCGGTTTACACACACTCGTGTTGAAATGGATCTGTAGAATTGTTGCTAGTTAATCTACACGGAAAAAAAGATTAGTTGCCATAACCAAGAAATGAGTTGACACAACCAATCGATTATTCTATTTCCCTAGCAACCCAAATGGTAATACCAACGATTCGAATGGTAATACCGACGATTCGAATGATAATACCGACGATTCGAATGGAAGTCCCAACTATTCGAGTGGTAGTCCCAACGATTGGATTAGTTAACCTAACTAATCCAATCGAGAACTAATCGTGAATAGTTGAGGTTACTATTCGATATGGTTGAGGCAACTAATTTTTTAGACATTGTGTACAGCAAATCGAAAACGTAGTTGCCACAACCAAACATTTTTTTCCGTGTATCGAATTACCGTTACCCCAAAACAATCGTAACATGACGAGGTCGTAAAACGCCGTGAAAAAAATTACTTAACAACCGCGATTCTACCATTTATATCGGTTGTTTCATTATCGTTAAGCGGCAAATCGTACGGCGGAAAGCAACCGGTACTAGGCCGTGGTTCTTTATTCCGACAAGGTAAAAAAACGTCTATTGGAAAGTACTAAGACTTACCCATCCTCAAAATTATAGAAATCGGTAATTTCTAATTTAGCAAAAAGTTTACGAAGAAAGTTTACAGAAATAATAATGCATAGTAATGTAGAGAAAATAGGTTAGAAAAAAAAATCCATTTCCATTTCTTTCGCACAATGATATGTCTATCATCATCATCATAACAATAGACAAGCATGGCCGTAATTATTTAGGCCCCAGTCTTGTCTGCTTACCATGTTTGTTTTCAACTCCAGATTTTGTTCCTCCAACCATTCTGTCTGTTCTTATAACTCCGATTCCCGATTTATGTCGTCCGAAAACAAATTTTGGCGTATCCCTTTTCCCAATTTTTGTGAACCTTGTAAACAAACGTGTGACATAAATTGGCACGTAGAAGAAGGATAATAAAAAACAATCCGGCATAGCTATGGCAACAGTGTGGAAGGAGAGACTTGAATTGTA
This sequence comes from Ephialtes manifestator, assembly GCA_963970395.1. Classification (NCBI taxonomy): domain Eukaryota; kingdom Metazoa; phylum Arthropoda; class Insecta; order Hymenoptera; family Ichneumonidae; genus Ephialtes; species Ephialtes manifestator. Next base: position 35,923,853 of record OZ019968.1, read on the forward strand.
AAAATTGTGGCAGTGTCGGTGCATAGTACAGACAACATGCTTCATACAATTATGACAGAATTTCGCTTGCAGGTAAATTCGCACAATCTTTGAATTTTTATTTATAATCAAAGAACATCTATAAGAAACAAGATACCTCTCCACGCATAAAAATCTATAGTCTTAATACAATAATACCTCAAATCCATAATTTTATTAAAAACTAATGTAAAAACAGGTGTAAAAGGATTCCAAGGTATAAGAAAGCTATAGGCATCAGTGAATGGTGATTCTTGGTTTTGCTTTGACCACACGAAAACTTTGTCCAAGAAACTAATATGATCCCTGGTACACACATATTCTGAAGATTCCGGTACACGTGCGGCCGTGTACAGAAAGATAGCGCAGACAAAATGCTTCATACAATTATGACAGAATTTCGCTTGCAGGTCAATTCGCACAATCTTTGAATTTTTATTTATAATCACAGAACATCTACAAGACACTAGATACATTTCCACGCATAAAAATCTATAGTCCTAATACAATAATACCCGAAATCCATAATTTTATTAAAAACTACACGGAAAAAAAAGTTTGATTGTGGCAACTACGTTTTCGATTTGCTGTACACAATGTCTAGAAAATTAGTTGCCTCAACCATATCGAATAGTAACCTCAACTATTCACGATTAGTTCTCGATTGGGTTAGTTAGGTTAACTAATCCAGTCGTTGGGACTACCATTCGAATCGTCGGTATTATCATTCGAATCGTTGGTATTACCATTTGAGTTGCTAGGGAAATAGAATAATCGATTGGTTGTGTCAACTCATTTCTTGGTTATTGCAACTAATCTTTTTTTTCCGTGTAATGTAAAAACAGTCGTATTAGGATTCCAAGGTATAAGAAAGCTATATGCATCAGTGAGCGGTGATTCTTGGTTCTGCTTCGACCATACGAAAACTTTGTCCAAGAATCTAATATGATCCCTGGTACACACATATTCTGAAGATTCCGGTACACGTGCGGCCGTGTACAAACCGATAATACAGACAAAATGCTTCATATGACATTCATATGAATTATGACAGAATTTCACTGGCAGATAAATTTGCACAATCTTTGAATTTTTATTTATAATCAAAGAACATCTACACTGAAAGAAATGATTAGTTGTCATAACCAAAAAATTAATTGCTACAACCAATCATTATTCTATTTCCCTTACAACTGAAATGATAATGCCAACGATTCGAATGGTAGTCCCAACAATTCGGCCGGTAGTCCCACACCGAGAGAAAATATTTCCAAAGAAATGGGTGGATTGATTTTTTTCATTGATTTCAATGAAATAGTGTATTTGAATTTCAAAGAGAATATTTCATTACCTGTAAATAAAGATTTACTTAGTGAGCATATAATAAAGAAACAGTTTTATTGTTTTAAAGAGACGTTTTCATTGGTTCAAAGAAACCCTTTCATTGATCTCTCTCTCGCACCTAACCTCACTTTTTTTCCGGTTCTTCCGAACGAATGGCTTCGAGTTTCGAGGAGCCAGAAGCTTAGCCTATTTCTGCCGTACTTCCTTATATACTCACAAAATTTGAGCTTTATCTGCCGCGTACTTCAGGAAAAAATAGGTTTCGAAATTTTGAGCTGGTAAGAAAAAGGTTTCATTGAATCAGAAACGACATCTTTGAAATCAATGAAAAAAAGGTTCATTGGTTTAAAGAAATGTTTCTTCGAATCAATGTCACTACTTTTCATTGAGTCGGAGATCATTCAAAGAAAAGATAGTATTGAAATTCAAGTATTTCATTTCATTGGCAAAGATTTCCGTGAATCAATGAAACTTTTTCTCTCGGTGCAAAGATTGAATTAGTTAACCTCACTAATCTCACGAAAACTAATCGTGAATAGTTGAGGTTACTATTCGACATGGTTGAGGCAACCAATTTTTGTGGCATTGTGTACAGCAAATGGGAAACGTAGTTGTCAGAACCAAACATTTCTTTCCTTGTAAAAGACACAAGATACATTTCCACGCATAAAAATCGATAGTCCTAATAGAATAATACCCGAAATCCATAATTTTATTAAAAACTAATGTAAAAACAGGCGTACAAGGATTCCAAGGTATAAGAAAGCTATAGGTATCAGTGAACGGTGATTCTTGGTTCTGCTTCGACCATACGAAAACTTTGTCCAAGAATCTAATATGATCCCTGGTACACACACATTCTGGAGATTCCGGTACACGTGCGGCCGTCGTCGCGTATGCCGAGCAGCTCAGCAGCAACACGCTTCTCTCGTCTACATCGCTCTTCAACATGAGCTTCGCTCGACTTATCAACCTATAGCTACCCGACTATACTATACTATATATAATATAGTATATACATCGACGCTGCCTCGTCGCGCCGGTAGTAGTGGCATCCGTGCGGAGAACAAGAGAAGGGAAGAGCGTCTCGAAGGTCGCAGGATGGAGGGAGACGGTGCGAAACGATCGGGCTGAGGTACGGAGGGAGTAAGGGCGGAAGGGAGTTGCTATCTTAGCCGCCACAAAGCAGTGATAACATTTTCCCTCCCGGACAGAAGCCTAGCAACCCTGTAGGCGAAGCGGTCGCTACCCGCAGGTCGATATTTCCCCGGATAACGCCAACGGTCGTCCAGGGCAACCGTTTCCCGCGCCACGCCCACGCAATAAACATGGCCGACAGGGTCGCGCACCAAATTCTCGATATTTCCAGCTATGAATCTACACAGAGCAACAGAGAGACTTTCTCTACGACTATTACAATTGTTCACTGATTCAGGCACTCGTCGTGAATTATCATAATATTGCTGGTGACTAACGTCTTCAACCGCCTTGTTATCTGGATATGCATGTACTCAAAGCTTTTGCTTTTTTTTTGCTGGGTAAATTTAATAACATTGATGTATATTCTGCGATTATATTCTTTGTCAAATGAGCTGGAAGATTTTTAATCGCTGTAATGATATGTTATCTTAACTGTGATCTTTGACAATAAGTCGAAGTCGTAATTTTTTAAGTACATTTTTTCATCAGCATTAAACGAGATATTTGATGACGGTGAGAAAAGTAGGTAGAGAATTTGGGAATCAGGCAAAAATATATTTACTTAAGGGGAATGATATACAAATGTATATATTTTTTTATTTATGGAGGAAATCATCATAACTTCGTTATATTAGAACTAGGACTTTATTCGGTGTTTATTTTTCGATTTTAATCGATCGACTTCTAATGTTATGTTTGGTCAATTGGACAACAATTTTTTCGTTTATCGCACATTCTTAAAGATGCAATTAAAAAGTCATTATTTTTTCGCCCATTTTTCAAATCTTACTCACGGTCACAATAATAAAGATAACAAGATTAATCCAACAGAATTCTGTTTGTCTAAAAAATGAAAAAGTATGATCAATTTGAATTTAAAAAAAAAAAAAAAAGTAAAAATTTTTATATCTTAAGATGACGAAGCATTTTATTCTGAAATTGAATACCACATGCAACCATAAAATTTCCGTTTATTTACGAATTACATGTCGTTCCAATCGAAAACTTAAAAATTTCGTACACAGATATAAAAAAAACATAAAGATAACATTTTGAAATTTGCTGTGGCTCAGGGCTAGTAAAATTCTCATTAATCACACCATGCTGTGTATAAAGTCGCGCATACTCGATCGTCTCTACGGATCTTTTGGTAATTCGAAATGCGAGATGTTTGGGGATGCGTGGAAAAGGGATCATTAGTAGGTATTAGCTTTCCAAGCTCGAGTTGGAGATGAAACGATCGTGTCTGCTCATTCCCGCTATCATGCGAACTAGCTTCAGCCTATTGCACACCCCTTTAATAGCCCGGTCGTCAAGTGTGTGTGCTTACGGAATGTAATATATCCCCGGTGCGGCACGTGATCGGTCGCGTGTCACTGAGTGTTTGTTTCGGTTTGTATTGTCACCACGATCGCGCGGATATGAGCTGAGCCAGCCGATTTTGTCTGCTTTCCCAGCGTTTCGCTCTGCTACTCTCCTACTCTATTCAAACAATTTTCAGCTTCTCTCTGCAATCTGTAAATAATACTTCACAATCAACGAGCCAAGTATATATCATATTATAGGAGCAAACTATATACTTTTTACACAAGTATATATCATATTATAGGAGCAAACTATATACTTTTTACACAAGTATATATCATATTATAGGAGCAAAATATATACTTTTTACACATGACATTTTTTAGATAGCTTTAAGGAGGTTGAACAGATTATTAAACCAGTTTCAGATGGTTTAATAATCTGTTCCAAGGTGTTAATCACACAGCAGCATTAGTTCTTGATATTCAAATACATTCACAGCTGTCATATGAACAGTAAATCGATCAATATTTCGGAATTTCCGATGTCATGTTTTTTCATCCAGTTTTGTAAAAGATTAAACCGTAATATCAGTCCGATTATGACGAAACATAGCTCATTTTGATCAGTGGACGATCCTCAATCGATTGACCGTCCGGATTTTCTATACTATCAGGTGTTCAAAAGTTACAGCCATTTGTATACTCGATGTTAGGTTATGATAGGATAAACAAACGGTTATATCTTTTGAACTACTAATACGATTTAAAAAAATAAACGGCCAATCGATAGAATATCTTTTAGTAAACAAAATGAGCTATTGGTCGTCATAATCGGACTGATATTACGGTTTACCCTTTTACAAAACTGGATGAAAAAACATAACATCGGAAATTTGCAGATATTGATCGATTTACTGTTGATATCACAGCTGCAAATGTACACTGAGAAAAATGCATGGGACAAACATATCAAGTATAGTGAGTTCTACTATACAAATAGTTGTTCGTCTCATAATTTAGGCGTTGGGTACATTATTTATTGTTGCGGTAACCATAAAAACATTACCGTCCTCTCAGGGAAACATGTGTATAGTACAATTAACCATACTTTTTTCTCAGTGTATTTGAATATCAAGAACTAATGCGGCTATGTGATCAACACCTTGGAACAGATTATTAAACCATATGAAATTGTAGAAACGCTTTTAAAAATTTAGCACTGATTTGACTAGTGTGGAGCGCTCCAACCTCCTTAATAAAGCAAGTTGTGTATCAAGAAACACGGTAGCGTCTCGACACAACGTATTATTTAGCTCAATACTCTTGCAAGCTATTTTTTATTTGGAAGTTTTTTTTGTGGATTGATATATTTCACGCATGTTCTTATCTCATTATAATCATTTTTCCAGGTATTTTTATGTCGACAGGAGATAAGTTATATACTTTGAAAAAAGTTAGATCACACGATTTTCGATTATCTTAAACTAAAACAACTAGAAGTCACAATAATCATGCTGACACTATAGGCTAATAGGGTTGAAAATAATCCCTTTTGTGAGAGGATTATACACGGAAAAAATAATTGGTTGAATAAACTAAACTAGTTGTTTACAGAAACAAATCAGTAAGTTAGGGCGATAAACCAGTTGGATAGGCCAGCAAATTAATTGGGTGGCAACTAAAGAATTGGGTGTCACATTCAACTAGTTTATATATTGGTTAACCTGGACAACTTAGTCGCTTGGAGCGTATTTAGCCATACGAGTGGTTGGGGCAACTAATTATTTCTCTCCGTGTACCGGGATGCAAATAAAACTATTAGTATTATTATTATTATTATAAAGCATTTCACATAATCTCTTCATCAAAATTTATATTTTTAATTGAGTAATTTTGGATTAGAAGAAGTATGTTTAGGATATATATCCAGAGTGATCAGGATTAAACATAAATATTTTTCAATAATTTTTCATATTTTTTAAGAGCATAGTTTTATAAACTAACCTCTTTAACGGTATTAACTTAAATGTAAACGTAGGTAAGCATAACTTCTGAAAAATTGTCTCGAATTGCGAAGTAAATAGAATCAATACGAGACAAATTCTATCGACTAAACCCTTTTCTTTTCACTTAAAGAATCTGCATAAGCTTGAGGCTCAAACAACAGGTCGTTTTTCAGCATTAAAAAAAATGAGAGTATTGGGAAGCCGAGGTCAGGATTATACGCGCAATTGATACATAATCTTGCCAAGTTTGAGTCTTTTAAATTGGAAAATATTGATAAGCAATGAAGTTATTATTATTTAAATAAAGTGCCGTCGGATAATCTACTCGCATAGCTTACACCGTTTTTCATCATAGTATGATTTTTTAAACATATTTTTCCTTTTTTCAAAACAAATTATTAATGTTGTTTTTATGTAGTCGAAAACCAAACTTTTATTTTTAAACAGCTCGCTATTTTCGTAATTAAATTAAAAAAAAAAGAAATAACCGGTTTTACTCTAGAAAATATTATAAACTATGCTCTCTCACAATTGGAAATGAATCGAACAAATAAATTATACGGCGGCCCTTTATTTAAATAAAACGGTATCACTTTGTTTAAATTAAAACTATATTTTTAAAAAATGATATTCAAAACTATATATCAATTGAGTGTAAAATCGATCTGTTCATCTCAATATCCTCATCACAAAATAAATATTAAATATCGACCTGTTTATAGGGCCCCAAATTTATGCAGACGCCCTAAGTCTCCAGCTACCACAAATTCTAATTTAGACATTCGAATAATCATACATTATAGAGCTACGATGTTCCATTCATAACCATAATAGTTGTCGCTATGAATATGACGATAAAGCTGCGGTGCTAATTACAACAATAGAGAATCGTGTGAGTTCAGCAAGAGGCGAGTGAGAGAGTGCTATTAGCCAGCGTGCTGGCATTGACGGTGCGTTAATATACAATGGCAGAGAGGGGAGCTTGAGGCTCGCGAGTTTCGAGAGAAAGAGAGAAAAAAGAAAGGCACGAAAGCATAGCTTCAAGTATAGCAAGCAGTAGCTCATGTTGGAACGCTGGTGCAACTATAACTGGGAGTATAGGGACGTGAGCGTTGGAGGGGTGGTGGCTGTTATCTCCGCATCATGATCAAGGAATGTAATATCGTCACCCCATGCGACAAGAGTTGCCTCCGTATCACCGCGCTTAGAATCCACCCTGGGGGACGCGGGATTAAAGAGCAATGAAAATCCACTCATTCTACTGCTGCACGCCTATACCTACCACGATGAGAGAAGCAAGAGTCCATAGTGTCTGAGTAGCAAAAAGCAACACCATATACCCTCTAGAGCACCTCTGTACTTCACACTTAAGGCGCACGTGGTCCCTGACACCCAGTTTCGCCATGTAGGGTCACATTATTCAGATTAAGGTGCTACTCTTTGTGTTACCTTTTATTTTCTATTGTTTCACATTTTTCTCGCTAAGGGCTTGCAGTACAGAACAGAATTTGTAAATCGACATTATTTGGACGGATTAATATTTATTGTATAATTGATTTAATCTTTTATTTAGAATAGTTATTGCAGCATAAACAAACTTTCAGATGTTAATAATTGCAAATAAAATACATTTTTCTTACAACTTTTTCACAAAATTTTCGGGAATAGAACTGAAATAGTACAATTAGCTATTAGGGAGGGGAGTGTGATTGCGAAAATCGTGTACTTCCTGTGTAGCCTACTATTCTTTTTTACCGACTTTGTTGAAATAAATACATTCGCATGCGTTCATAAGCCCAACTTCGGGATTGCTCGACAAAAATGCTACACACTCTGAGTTTAGACTCTGTCATGGTTCCCATTGGGAACTCTATTACTCCCTCCGGGTGTAATGGCGTTGTACTGCGCATGCGTATTCGTCATTGGTTAATAATCGGCTACTTTGCTCCCTCATTGCATGCACTGAGAGAAAAGGTTGTTAACATTTGTTAACAGTTAACAAATCTTGGTTAAATATGGCGAAATGAAGCATTTAGTTATTCTTATTGAATCTCACTTGAGCTAAGTAAAATTTGCTTGCCGCAAATGAAGCTCGCTGACATTTGTTAATAGTTAACAAATCTTATTTGGCTCAAGTGAGATTCAATAAGAATAACTAAATGGTTAATTTCGCCAATATTTAACCAAGATTTATTAACTGTTAACAAACTCCCATTCCTTCCACACTGAGAGAAGTGTGGAAGGAATGGGGTAATTTTAGCTAAGTCGGAAAATATAGTATATTATGCTACAGGAGAGTAAAGTGTGCGATTTTCACCGAGTGTGAGGTTTGGGCAATCGCAGGAGGTGAAAATCCACTTCTCCCGAGTGGCATACGATATTTTTTTCCGTCCATGTAAAAAAGACCATATTTTTATACCTGCAACAGCACAAATAGGTAAAAATATTAAATAATCGAAGTACGCCCCGAGTACTTTTCTGCGCGATGCAGCATTTTTCTTCCCGCTACGTTCCTACGCTCTTCCCGCTACGTTTCCTCTCGCTGCGTTACTTTTCGTCCCGCCGGTCAAGAATCGACAACTTTTCACCCGTCTTCCTGACATGGAATATGGTTTTTGTAGCGTAATTGGGAAAAAATGTATTTATTTCACTCAGTGTGTAAAAACGTGGTTTTACGCACGCTTTGCGTGCGTCAAAGCTCATTTACACACCTTGTGAAATAAAATTTTGTACGATACTCATGCGAAAAACGTTTTCTGAACTCGTGTGATTGCAACACTCGCCTTCGGCTCGTGCTGCAAACTCACACTCGTCAGAAATAGTATATTTCGATACAAGTGCGAAAAAGTCTTTCGCACGAGTGTCGAACGATATTTTATGTTACGATGTGAGAAAATGCAGTTTAACGCACACGAAGCGTGCGTAAAATCGCATTTTACGCACAGTGTGACATGAAAGTTTCTTCACTCTCGTATCGTAATGTACTATTACAGCACTTGGTGCGATATCGGACGGTGTACGCTTCGGATAAATCGCTATTTTCACATCTAGTGAAATAAAATATTGTGCAACACTCGTTGGAAAAACTGTTTCCGACTAGTGTGAGTTTGAGGCACGAGCCGAAGGCAAGTGTTTCGACCACACATATATCGTAATATACTATTATTTCATTCGGTGCGATAATGAATATTTTGCTCATGTGATTGCAACACTCGCCTTCAGTTCGTGCTGCAAACTCACATTCGTCATCAGAAAAAGTTTTACACCCAGAAAAAAGATCTTGTTAACGGGACTAGATTCTATGCATCGTAAATAAAATTTCTTATTTGGATGCCGACCTACTAGACTTCCATTCACCTCAAATAAATTTTTTTATTTGTAATTAATATACTTGTTGAATAGTAACTATATTCAAATCTAAGAAATATTTATTTGGCTCGGCAAGAATTAAATATACGACAAGAATTAAATCAAATCGATAAATGTTGCATGTTGATAATAATACACTCCAATGATGAAAGGAAATAAATATACATTGGATTATAAGATAATTCTAAGTAATTTTATTAAAAAATATCTAATCCATGTATTTGGTCGTTTTAACTAGATCTTTTTTCCGGATTAAGAAAGTATTTAGTAGCAATAAATAAAATATTTTTTAAGTATCCCCTGCACAGTGAAAATTGATTCATATAAATAAATATGTTGGAAATAAAAAAAACTGAAAAATTGAATGAAATACATATTTGTTGGAGGGAAAGTAAATTTTCGTTGATTGAAATAATTAAATGTTGAATAGATAATTTTAGTTGATATTACCAAATCTTTTTTCTGGGTGTACCACATTTATATCATAATATATTATTTTGCAGTTATTGGAAAGTTTAGATGTTACTTTTGATCGCTGCTTGTTGTTCTTATTATTTTATAAAAATTATAAAATGGAATTCCATAATCTTTATAGAGTTTTACAATTCTGGCACAAAGTTTCCCTTTTGCTCTCTGTAGATTACTATTATAGGATAATGGATGGATTAGGATAAATTAATGTTAATCAGAGACTGAGTACGGCGAATATCCACTCAAGTACAATTTATTATCGTTTTTATGTTATAAATCTATGGTTTTGACACAGAGTTTCACTATATGATGTTGGGTGAGTAATATCGCTGCAGACGGATGAGAGCATATGGCTAACATCCATTTAAAGTTCTTCTTTTTTAAAATCTTTTGGCATTTGTTTTCGATATTCCATTCGATATACACATAGAAGGTATGTTAACTAAAACGAATTTTTCACGTCAGATCCTAAAAACGGAGAATCTCTAATAATATCTCCTAGATCGCCCGTAACATTTATTCAGCTCGCATTCGCGTCATTTCTTTTAGATTTTCTTTTAACTTTCATTTAGAGTGAGAGACATAATTCTTTTGGCATTTAAAAGCTGCTCTTTTTCAACGATCAGTTGACCCTTTCACTTTGGCATTTATTTTGAAGCGTTGAACACAAGAATGCCATTTGTAATGGAAATTTCAGTCTCAAAACAAAACTTCTGTCAGTCATTAATATTCCAAATGCCTTTCCAGTGCAATTCTATTGCTCCATTCAATTTCAATTTGGAAAACAGATTATTTTACTTTCTCATAGAAAAAGCTTTGTTTTCGTTCAGACAGTCTCAACATTTTTATATGAGGACACGTAAGACGTCCAGAAAAGTGGCTCAGAAAAAATGTTCGTGTATGCGTGTGTGTTTCATCTTCAAATCTTTTATAGCTTGTGAACAGCTTGAATAATAGGGCTAACAATTCGCACGCTGGTGAAATAGACATTCACCTTTGTTCGTATAATTTTTGCCAAAATTGATGAGGTCTTAAAAATGTAGACATTATTTTTAAGCCAGAAAACTTAATCTCGTTAAATCGTAAAAATTTAAAAATATGATATTGCATTTCTCCTCTCAAAATTATTTGATATTGCGTCTATCTGGGACTGATCAAGGGTATCAAAATTTATAAAATTCATCATAAAAAAAGAATTGTTAATCCGCTATATCTTTTATTAATATCAATGACATCATTAAATGTGTACAATCTTTTACAAGCCTGTAAACAAAACCCTTTCACATTGCTTTCCCATTACTTTCCATCTTTTACAATAGTTCCTCTATGAGAAAACTAAAATTGGTCATCATGAAAGAATAAAAAAAAGCAATATACTCATTTGACAGCAAAACATACAAATTTATTCGCAAACCATTTCGACTAGACCATCGCCAATGTAAAATAAAGCTACAGCGTCGTTGAGCTGAATTTCAAAGACAGTCAAAAGCGAGAGGGTCTTCTCCGTTTTCCCTATACACACGCATACCACTCAAGTTTTGTTGTTCCGTTTGTTTACTTTCATATCTTTAATGTATACATAATATCCGAACTATATTTAATGTACTATGTGTCCTCGCACGTATGCTCTGTATAATAAGAGGTAAAGCTAATGTACCTGTAACCTTATCGTAATATTATGTACACTACGCATAATGGTTCGGGTAGAGCAAGAATCAGCGCGGCTCATATGTTCCAACGCACGCACGGGGCGCGCGCGCAGACAACAATAAAAAGGATCATACCGGCCGGCCGCCCTTGCTCCGCCCGAACGCTTTATTCAACACCAGGGAGTGCGCCAACAGACCAAAGAAAGAAAGAAAAAAAAAACGAAAAAAGTACTCTTCCCCCTCGGTGAAATCAAGTGCTATGCACACACGTGAAATCGTCGCTGCTGTATTTACAGTGCTGTTATTGCTCTATGCTACCTCGTCGAGAGAATCTACATCAAAATCGCGAGTAATCTCTGCGCTTTTCCCTCATCTCCCTTCCCCCCCCCCCCTCCCCAAAGCCGGCCCTTCGGTCAAAATCTCGTCAGCGGCCGCTATTGGCACAGCAGTTAAATCTATTATAATCTCGTACATAGTTCGTATCCTATGGGCACAATACGAGTTTGCACCGCACATTTCACGTAACGCGATTTAGAATCTCATTTGTCTGAAGGTAAGGCCAAGGTATCAGCCGGAAATGCTCCTCGATGCTCGTTTAGACTCCCGCGGAGGCGCTGCTATTAGATGAGAGGCGTGAAGGCCGACGATTGACTTCTGATCTCTCGATGTTCCGACGGGCTTAGATCCAGCAAACCCCCGACTATGGTATGGTCCATACTTCCCGCTTGTTTTCCAATTAGAGCGTCTATACTGAAGCTCTGCTTCTTGTCCAAAACTGTCGAGGATCTGCTTGATGGAATTGTCATCCTCCCTTGCATTTCCGCGTTCTGTTGTTGATGTTGTTGTTGCTGCTGCTGTTGTTGCTGTTGCTGTTGTTGCTGCTGCTGTTGTTGATGATGGTGATGCTGCTGCTGCTGTTGCTGATGATGATGATGAAGTTGCCGCAGTGAAGGTGCAGCAATGGGCACGGGTTTGTATAGCGGTGGAGGGGGTTCGAGGAATCCCCCGAGTTTAAGCGCTTCCAAGGCCGAGGGCGGAAAGTCAAGCAGCGGCAGACCGGGTGGCGCCTGCTGTGAAAGATAAGCAGCGGCGGCAGCCGCAGCAGCCGCTGGATAATGAAGCCCCGATGCTCCAGGATGTCCCGAAGTAGCGGGACAGGTAACGCGGTCACCAGCTCCCGAGCCTGGTCCGCCACATATGGCAAAAGTAGCCATAATCGCTCGATCCCGAAGGACATAATGCGGCGGTGGCCTCTTGTATCTCTTGCGGCGCCTCAAAAAGCTGCCATTGTCGAACATATCCTCCGCAAGGGGATCTAACGTCCAATAATTTCCCTTTCCAGGATTACCGGGCTCCCGTGGGATCTTAATGAAACAATCGTTAAGCGACAAATTGTGCCTTATGGAATTTTGCCAGGCAGGAAATTTATCGTGATAATAAGGAAACCTTGCCATTATAAATTCGCATATACCACTCAGCGTAAGTTTCTTTTGCGGTGATTGCAGTATCGCCATTGTTATCAAGGCTATGTAAGAATACGGGGGTTTTATGTGTGTCCCCGGGAGTTTGTTGTTGTCGCTTGATGTGTACGACGACGTTTGTTGAACGGCTGAGCCTTTGCCGTTCGTCGTAACCGAGGACATCATCGAGTATTTTTTCTTGATGCTTCTCGGACGATTTCTCGGCGTTTCGCCGGCGATCGGTACGATCGGCCGCGACGACATTGCTCCGACGTGCTTCTCGAGACTCACCGGATCGACGATCATGCCGCTGCTGTCGGAATCCCGATCACTGTCCGCGCACCCGTCGCACGAGGCGTTCGACATAATCATCGAGTTTACGTCCATTTTCGTCAACCCAATATCGTACATTTATAGAGTTTACGCTGAGACTCACGTATTAGCATCACGACCACCAACCACCACCACCACAACAACCACAATAACCACTGCTGTTGTCCTTACGTAGCAAGAACACAGTCTCGCCACAGATTCTTTCTTCCAAGCTCCGGAATTCTTAATTTACATTAAACATCGACGTTTGTTTCTTTAATTTACAACTACGACAACGACCTGTCTCAATGACCTTGGTCATTGTCTCCAGCGAGCTTCGTGTGCACAATCCGGAAGCGATACAGCACAACTAAACCAACAGCAATCGTTGTGTGCTGAATTGTTATCGAAATGCAAAAAACGACAAATTGCGACTTGACTTTGGCCCCGTGACAAGAGCAGCTCCCGCCTTTTGCTACTAATGCAACCGATGCCGTCAGCCACCGCTTTATTATCTCGCGGCAAACCTTATCGCGTTACGCTAATAGTTGGGTATACTAGTCAACTCGTGTCAGCGATAACGAGAGCAACCCGTATTATACCTCCCCCACCTGTCCTTCCGCCCCTCTCGAATCTTTCTTTCTCTCTTCCTTCTGTCCTTTCTGCCTTTTGGCCACTTTCTTTCGTTCTCGCTTTCTTGCTTTCGTCAAGTTGGTCTCAGTGACAGTCCGGCGCGCATCCGACGCTCAAGCGAATCCAAAAGCCCACGAGCGTTCTCGTCTCGCACGCAGGTCGATGCACGGTGAGACGAGTTCTTGCCGTTTGTTTACCAACTTGTCGCTGTCGAATCCGCTGCTCTTGAGCGTCAAGGCCAATGGGAAACCTCCAACTAACACGGATGATTCGGGACGCGAGGTTCTCGTGCATTGCCGTCGCGAAAGAGTCTCTTGCATCGCGCGTCATTCAAGGTATTACAATTATCACTTTGTTTTTACGGCGAACGGTGCAACTTTTGCTGCATTCACCGACAAAATCGCGAAACCATTTTCTGGTAGTTAATCTTTGACGATAACGAGACTATTTGCGAGCACACGGTGGATGTTCCACCCAAATCACGGTTTAAGTATCGAAAAGTTTTTCGAGCCATTGGTCGACACACGAAGCACTTCGGCGACGAAACCTTTGTTGACTTCACAAAGTCTTTCCGGAAAACCACAAACTCAATTACTTGTAGACCTCTCCACGAGTGACAGGAGGCAGCAGTAGTGGCATCTATTTTTCTCTCCCATCATCGTGATTGAAAATTGTTTGTAATGATAAAACAGCACTATATCAGAGGCTCATCAGCAACTTTATTAAATGCCGCGAACTTAGCGCCGCTCTTTCTCCAAGATAGCCCTTATTATCTCCACAGTTCCCGCGTTAAGTCCAGCCTAACCGGTCCTTACGTTTTATCCGATAGTCCAGCGATTGGATATTCCTATACGCAGGATTACGACTGAAGTTTGCGTGAATAAAGCAATGTCTATGTGTATCACGAGCACTTTGTCACTGTCGAACTCTGGAGGAACTGTCTGCAACGTGTTGTGGATATAAGTTGAGACACTATCTCGCGGCTCGTCTCGCGTGCGTTCTATACACGAGGAAAGCGGTGGATAAGAACACAGCGTTGATGCGGCGTGTCGCGATACAAGGACTGCCACGGGGTGCGCGCAATTGATTTGGAAGGCAACTTCGTCTAGGGGGCGGGTTCTAAGGGCGGGATTTGTCGTCCCCCACTGTTGTCGACTCGTCTGCTCGTTTGCCCGTTCGCAACCCCCGGATGAGGGACTCGACGAGAGCACGCGGAACGCGCATGGCTAGGCATCCGCGCACCAAACGAGCACGACGTCCACCGGAGTTTAGGATCCCGTATCAAGGGACAGGATAACCACCGCCTGACACCCCCCTCCCCCTCCCTCTCCCTCCTCTCGAGGATTCGCCGTTCGTCGTGGGAGAAAGAGAGACAGAGAAGGAGGAGGCGCGTGGTTGAGCTCTGCGCCGAGTTAGGAAAATAGCGGAATAGATAAAGGGGACCTCCAAACACCGAACGCCCGAGGGTAAAATAGTGTAACACTCGAGGAGGACGGACGGACGGACAGACTAGCGAACGACGGGTTGGGTTGTCACGCGGCTTTGCTTTGAGCGAGTCTGGAGACTCGCGAGTTCGCAGCTCGATGAGCGGAAGACCGCGATCACCATTCTCGTTGTGTCCTCCTCTCTCCTCTCTCATCCGTTCCTTCCGCCATGTCCAATGAACGCTAGAAAGACCCGGCGAATTGAAGAAATTATTTATCACGAGATATTTCGCTCGACGAGCAATATTGTGGCCATTGATTTTCAAACCCGGAGAAGAGATATACAATGAAAATCAAAGTGGGTTACGAAAGTCTGTAGCTATCTTTTCTTCATAACTTTTGCACAGTGATTTGTAGAAGAATTACAAGGATTATTAATAATGGCAATGAAAAATTTACTAATTCGATAGATTTTTTAAAATGTGAAAAATATTATCGGATTTTTTCAAATATTTTTTTTTCATAGTTTGGAAATCATTTTGAAATATTCGTTGTTGAGAATTTTTTAAAGCTGTCTTAATGAAATCATTCATTCAATGATTATAGAACTCCTTATATGTAATATGAAATATTTCTGCGAAAACATATACTAAGTTTAAGACTTTTTAAATTTTTTTCAAAATTACAAAAATTATATTTGTAAATCTCCAGTAGTGAGCAATATTGTGGCCATTGATTTTCAAGTCCAGAGCTGAGATGTACACTGAAAATTAAAATGCGGTACGAAACGATGTAGCCATCTTTTCTCTCTAACTTTTGTATTGTGATTTGAATTATAAGAATTATGAGAATTATTAATCATCACAATGAAAAATTTATCAATTCGATAGAAGATTTTTTTGTATGGAATATATTCTCCGATTTTTCCAAATATTTTTTATTTTTTTGTGAAGAGTTTGAAAACAATTTTGAAACGTTCGTTGTGGAGAATTTTTTAAAGCTGTCTTAATGAAATAATTTATTCAATGATTACAGAACTCTTTATGTGTAATATGAAATATATCTACAAAAACATATGCTAAGTTTAAATCTTTTTAACTATTTTGCAAAATTACAAAAAGTATATTTCTAAATCTTTAGTAGTGAGCAATATTGTGGCCATTGATTTTCAAGTCCAGAGCTGAAATATACACTGAAAATTAAAGTGCGTTACGAAAGGATTTAGCCATCTTTTCTTTCTAACTTTCGTATTGTAATTGGAATTATAAGAATTATGAGAATTATTAATGATCACAATGAAAAATTTATCAATTCGATAGAAGATTTTTTTGTATGGAATATATTCTCCGATTTTTCCAAAGTTTTTAATTTTTTTGTGAAGAGTTTGAAAACAATTTTTAAACGTTCGTTGTGGAAAATTTTTTAAAGCTGTCTTAATGAAATAATTTATTCAATGATTATAGAACTCTTTATGTGTAATATGAAATATACCTACGAAAATATGTGCTAAGTTTAAATCTTTTTAACTATTTTGCAAAATTACACAAATTATAGTTCTAAATCTCTAGTAAAATAAAGAAAAAAAAATTTACATGTACAGTGGAATTTTTCATAGCCTACCTCCTCTTATTTAACGAGGCAAATGGTGTGCACGATGTAAGCGAACGGCCAATCGAGAAAGAGAGGTTCTGCTTCACGTTCAAGATTGGCTCTCACATACCTCACATTGTCGCCACATCAAGGAAGTTATAAGAGATTCCATTGTATTAAAAAAACACTTTTCTATCTGATTAATTAATACATTATTTCTACTAATTTATTAATAACTTTTCGGCACTATTATCAGTGAAACTACATAATCTTAGTTTTTACAATAACATTATATTTTTTTCGAAAAAATTAATTGAATTCGAAAAAAAAATCATTACACACAGGAAAGTATATAATTTTATTTTTTTATTTTTGATTTCCAATATATTGATGGTGAAGTATTACTTTTAAAAAGGCTATAGGCTAAAGTTTTTTGGCAATCGATTTAAGTTATCGAATTTGTAGAAAGAATTTTTTTTAATTCATTCACCGTCTCGTTGCTGATTTTTTGGTTTTGTTACTTTAATAAACGTGTAGACCAAACATTTTTTAAAATTTCCAGCACAGATGCAGGTTATCAACCTGCGCATTAATGAAAGGACAAAGAAACTCTCCGTCACAATGACAATGGCATAGTAGCACTATTGCCGAGAGGTCGAAAAGTCCTAATTTGTCCAAGTCCGAACTACTGGCCGTTGTGGCTGAGACGGACAATAGAGACGCTACGGGCTCACATCCACGCATCGCAGATTTTCATCAATTCACTCGGCGAGGGAGCGCGTTCTCGTAAACGTAGCCCATTTTCACGCCAATTTAATCACGAGATTCAGCGACGATTCAGCGCTGCTGCAATTACCTTACTCCGCTCACTCGTGGCTACTCGATGGAAATCAACAACTTCAGTGCACCCTACCGTTACATGCTTCCAAGTCGCGCTTTTTTGTTCACACAAAAACACCGTCGGAACCCCCTTCTTACTTTCCACTGCGGCTTTCAATACAACTAGGCAATTATACACTCACACAACAATTGTTTCGAAAGCTGTGCGTGACTTCTATACAGGTTCATATAGAAGTCTAAAACAGAGACTTCAAGATTTTTCAGCAATAGCCGACCAAAATTCATAGATAAACGCAGTATTATAAATCGTAATGTGCGTTGACTGCACACTCAGAGAAATCGTAATAGTACAGTCAACTATAAAGTGACAACTATTCATTTTTATTACATGCAACTATTTTTATAGTTACGATAACTACGAAAATAGTTATGGTAACTATTTGCTAGTTATAGTAACTATTTGATAGTTGTGTCAACTATCAAAAAATTGTTGTACCAACCATAAGTAAATAGTTGTCACATTATAGTTACGAATACCATAATTTTCTCTGAGTGCATCTCAGTGCGTGATACACTGAGAGAAAAATCTGGTAATTAAAAAAAATATAGTTAGACCGACGATAATCTAACTATAAACTATAATTGCCAGGAGGAATGTCTATATTTTGTGGTTATAGTAAATATAAGAAAATAATTGGATGTACCATTAATATAATTCCCAGAAGGAACGTCTCTATTTTATGGTTATAACAAATATAATTATGGTAGCAATCAACAAAATGATAATAGTTTCAAATATGCCGTTTCGTTACATATACGATTTCAAAGTTTGTTTCCAATAACCCTTGCAAATATCGTTTATTGAACCGTATTATCATCGTTTCAACCATAAAACATTGCAAGCCTTCCGATATTCGTTTTATCATGTGAAATCGTTAAATCAACGATATGCTTTTCTCTCAGTGTACTCTGTGAACCGTACACCGCCTTTTTACCTTCTTTTTCATAATTTTGCTTACTTGTAGAAGAAGCTATGTTTTCATGACATTTTTTTTTCGCTATTTTTATGTCAGGATACTCAGAATTGTCCAAAATGACGAAAAAGTTAGACTAGAAAATATATACGGCTTCGAAAATTCAACCGCCTATAATAGAAGAATTGTTCTAGCTATCGAGCTGAAATTTGGCACACAAGTGAAGAAGCCCTTTAATTATTATAATTTTTTGACAAATTTTGTACACAAATTTAGTTTTTGTCTTTTTGAGTGTCTTTTATAAAAACGACGTGGTCGCTCTAACTTTCGTAGAATTTCGGCTATTGTGTTAAATGGTTCGTTATAAGTGCAGGTACACTCAATCATATTTAGTACTGAATCTGATTGGAATCGTTGAAGCGATTCCGATTTTAATATAACTTGAGACAGCGTTCCCAAATTTTCTACGAAAACGGAATAGTATTCAGTGATATTTGATGCACAAATTAGTGAAGATCGGTAGAAACGGTTGGTTTTTATAGGAATGTCAATGCTTCTTTACACGGAAAAAAAATATTCGTTGCCATAACCAAGAAATGAGTTGACACAACCAATCGATTATTCGATTTCCCTTACAACTCAAATGGTAATACCAACGATTCGAATGGTAATACCGACGATTCGAATGGTAATACCGACGATTCGAATGGTAGTCCCAACGATTGGATTAGTTAACCTAACTAATCTCGCGAGGACTAATCGTGAATAGTTGAGATACTATTCGATGTGGTTGAGGCAACTAATTTTTTAGACATTGTGTACAGCAAATCGAAAACGTAGTTGTCACAACCAAACATTTCTTTCCGTGTATTATTTCTTGAAAACAAAAATTTTGCTAAACTCCAATTTCGTATTTTTCACTTTTCACAAAGCTTCCTCTATGAGGAAGCCAAAGTCGTTGAACATACTTCATCATCAGAGGTAGCATTGTAAAAAGTGAAAAATAACGAGGAAGCAAATGTTCAAAATAGTTGACTAAAAAATTATGTAGTTATGTATGTTATAATAGTTGACTAAAAAATTATGTAGTATTAAAATTATGTATGTTATTTTTTTTTTGTAATCTATTTGGTTGCTTATATCCACTGTATATCAAAGGCTTGCCCTATCTCATAATCCAGTATTAGATTACCATTCGACATCGACTGCTTTTTCGTATCCAAAAAATCTGTATAACGGAAGCAAAAGTAAAGTGATAGTAAAACTCTAATCAATCCTTCGGTGTTTCCCTCGGTGAATTGTCGCTCCCTAGGCATATTCGAGCTTTTTAAAAAAGTTGCCTCGCATACCCAATAAGAGAGACTCCGGGTATAGGAACATTGATTCTAATTTCGAACGGTCTTTTACCATTGCGGATTGCCGCACGGGTCGCAGAGCATTACACGCATGACAATTTAACATCCCTGCGAGGCAGCTCAAACAGATTCGGTATTACGCGGCAACGGAGGTGCACACAGTGGCACAGAGAGGAGGAGAGGAGGAGAGGAGGGAGGAGAATGGTGTGTCCGCAAGAGAGAAGCTTCGCTTCCTGTTTCTCTGTATTTGTGTATATACGTGTGTGTATATGTGTACTGTGTGTATTTCTCTCCACGTAGCTATGCATAGAGAGCACGAACGTGGCACAAAGAGCGGCAGAGCGAGAGAGAAAGAGAGAGAGGGAGAGAGAAGGAGAAATAGAGAGAGAAGAGAGAGAGAGAGAGGAAGCGGAAGAGGCTGAGGCATGCACAAGCAACGAGATGACAGCAAGCTGTGTGAGTGCGTTATTGAGTGACGGGAGGACGAGAGGACGTGCGATAGCAGCGGCAACTAGACAAGGGGGCTACGGTTCCCAGGGCACGCGCTTCGTTGTATACCTATAGATATAGATATAGATATATATATATATCTCGCGATGTGGTAGTGTCGGTCGGCGCTCGGGAAATATAGGCAGACGCAGCGAGAGCACACAGCGTTCCTGCCGGTTCGTATCGGTTCACAGAGTCGGCATTCGCGAGGAGAGCGAATATTATGTTTACCCGTACACATGGCTTTGCGATGCAAATAATCCGGTATTATTGCACTTACTCTGCAATCTCTCGTGCTCTGTGAATCTCTTTCGTATCTATCCCACTGCCACCTGGAATGTCTGCCTGAACCCGACAGTGCCGACAAAATAAACCTGCTATTATACGAGCTTTATCGCACCGCGAAAAATTTTTTAATCGCTCGATCATTAAATATCAGAATCTTCAATTTATTGCGTGTGTTTTTTTTTTTTTTTTTTTTTTACTTTGTCCTCTGGTTCTTTGGACACGGAGAAGAGTTGATTTTTTGCGAGTTGTTGTTATAGAAATGAATTTAATAACAATAACAGATGATTTTTTTAACGATGGGATAAAAATAAGTATAATAATTGGTTTTGGGAAAAAGCTGGCGACAAGTTTTGATAATCTTATCTCGGAGTGATATATTCCGTTTTATGCATACATTTTCATCGCTGACAATTAAGTTTTATCAGTTAGTCGCTTTGCGATCTTTGCATAGATACACAATGCGAGCGCTGCCGCAACATCGGGTGAAACTTTAGATAAATGTGTGACGTGATGTTCTGGCCTCGATAGCGAGAGTAGCTTTGCTCTTTGTTAACATCGCTATTATTGGTGTTACTACTGCATATTAAACAGCCTATATGATGGTTTTTTTCTTTATGTCGAATTGGTTATGAAAGACGGTTTAATCGTCGACGAGCACGTCTCGAAATGCACGTATATATACAACAACCCCTGCTGGTGGTACGGATTGCGGATTCTCGGAGTTCCGTTCCTGCTTGCCAATATCGAATCGAGAAACTTGCGTATTATTTCCAAGAATTTCCAACCGACATCTAGGCTCGACAAGATCCAATTGCATATCCCACTTCCTTCTCTTATTCTCTTGCCGTTCACGTTCTCATCACACTTCTGATTCATCCTCTAAAATTGAAATGTACACGGAATATACTATAATACAAAGCAAGACGCTGTGCATATTAAGGGGAGGGACTCAGATCCACATTACTGATATTCATCGAGATATCTCATTTGATTATCTGCTGATGTCATTAAATAGTATATTACACTACAAGGGCAGAAAGTTGAAACTTCTGCACTGCGTGATATTGTGGTCATCATGGACCACTATTGTGGTCACGTGGTCATATGGGCATCATATCTCGCAGTGCAGGGCTTTCAAACTTCTGCCTGCGTGGTGTATACTATTTTTCTTCATAACCGGTCGAAAGTACGGTGATGAATTGTATTTTAATAATCAATATATGTACGTTTTAGCATGATGCCTGTCCCGACATTCGCGGCACGAGCGAAGCGAGTGCTGCTGGTCGGGGGGACAGGTATTAAATACATCGACAAAAAGAAGTATCATCACACATTTTCAAACGAAATAATTTTACGTCGATAGAGAACTTTAATGTTCTTTTCGCCATTTTTTATAAGTCTCGTAGACTAGTGTATATCTGTCAGCAAATTTTTGGTAACGTTTCTGTTTGTACTATTAATTGCGTTTCGGCATCAAAATCTTTGATAACCTCTTCCTCGTCCGTGGTTTCGTCAAATGAATCCATTTTGTTCATTTGTGATTTTTTTTTATTAATCTTTAGTCAGTATTACTTTGTACATTATATTAACTAACAGCTAAATACATAAATTATATCCGAGCGAGTTTTGAGGTTATATGATTCTGTCTGGCGGCAGCAACGAGTCTCATGTATTGAGTAACGGTGCGTGCGAGTAAGTTTTTGCTCCCGCTGTTACAGAGGGCGCGAGTGTAGTTCTATCAATGCTTAAAGTTAGACTTTCTGCTTTACAATCGATGCAGGAGGAACGTACTTTCGACCAAGGTATGAAGAAAAAATCTTATTTTATTTCACTCAGTGCGTAGAACGCGGTTTTACGCACGCTTCGCGTGCGTCAAACATCGTTTACACACCTCGTGAAATAATAGTACATTACGATACTAGTGCGAAAAAACTTTTTCTGGCGAGTGTGAGTTTGCAACACGAGCCGAAGGCGAGTTTTGCAATCACACGAGTTAAGAAAACGTTTTTCGCACGAGTATCGTACAAAATTTTATTTCACGAGGTGTGTAAATGGGGTTTGATGCACGCGAAGCATGCGTAAAACCGCGTTTTACGCACGGAGTGATATAAAATTTTGTACGATACTCATGCGAAAAACGTTTTCTTAACTCGTGTGATTGCAACACTCGCCTTCAGCTCGTGCTGCAAACTCACACTCGTCAGAAAAAGTTTTTTCGCACTTGTATCGTAATGTACTATTATGTATCAAGTGCGTAAAGTAGGTTATTTTCGCACGAGTGCTAAAGATCACACGAGTTCACCCAGAAAAAAGATCTTGTTAACGGGACTAGAATCTACGCATCGAAACAAAATTTCTTATTTGACGACCTACTAGACTTCCATTCACCTCAAATAAATTTTTTTATTTGTAATTAATATACTTGTTAAATAGTAAATATATTCAAATCTAAGAAATATTTATTTGGGTCTTCAGTTATATAAATGTTGATTAAAAAAAAAAAAATTTATTGGGATATTCCTCACTATCCCTTACCCGACTAGAAATTCAGTTATGGGGAATATCAGGGCCGGACCTGGTAACCGGATTCTAAATCCAAGGCCCCTGTCTGGCTACCTTATACGGCCCTGATTGGAAATGTAACGCTTTGGCACATCAGGGCCAGTTCAAGTTTACCACATAAGGACCTGATAAAAATAACCATTTAAGGGCCTGATAAATATAATCATAGATATATAAATACATATACTTATCTTTATATTAAATTAAAAAATAAATTATTAATTTCAACAATAATATTCTATTAATATTACAAAAAAAAAAAAAAGTCGTCTGCAGATACGGTGTTTCGTAACATCATTCGGGAAGTGATGCACGCGGGATTTGAACCTAAGACCTACGGGACCTACCTATTTACCTAACTACCTAACCGAGCACGCTAACCACTAGACCAAACCGACTATGTGGATATCTCGTACAGTATTTCCATAATAGTTCAATTTACTATTTATTTAAATAATAGTTCAGTTTTTAACGTAACTGATTAGGAATTTGAACTTAAAATTTGTAAATTCAAAATGACGGGTTTAAAATTAAAAACATATTGAATGCGACATTTTGATTTTATAAATGATATTCTTAATTCCGCCAATATTTCGATCAGGTCTACCTTATCTATGCCAGGTCTGAACCTGAATATGGAATGCCTTGTCAGGTCTACCTTAATTTTTCCCGATTTGGCCCTGAATAAGATACACCTTATTAGGTCTACCTTAATATTTCCCGATCTGGCCCTGAATAAGATACACCTTATCAGGTCAACCTTCCCTTTGCCAAATCCGGTCCTATTAAGGTACATCTTATCAGGTCTACCTTATCTATGCCAGATCTGGACCTGAATAGGGAATACCTTAGCAGGTCAACCTTCCCTATGCCAGGTCCGGTCCTAATAAGGTGCACCTTATCAGGGCAACCTTTCCAATGCCAGATCCGGTTCTAATAAGGTACACCTTATCAGGTCAAACTTATCCATGCCAGATCAGGCCCAAATGTGACGGCAGGGCTGCCCTACCAGATTTCTAGTCGGGTAGAAGCTCAGAAAACTGCCTCCCGCTCAGCAGTTGGCGCGCAAACCAGTGTGCGGCTAAGCGGTCACCCATCCAAGTTATGACCGCAATTAATACCTCTTAACTCTGGGGACCGTCGAAGCCACACACCGACCGCGCGTCCACTTTTGCCGATTTAAAGAATATATAATTTTTATATAAATATACGACAAGAATTAAATCAAATCGATAAATGTTGCATGTTGATAATAATAGACTCCAATGATGAAAGGAAATAAATATATATTGGATTATAAGATAGTTCTAATTGATTTTATTAAAAAATATCTAATACATGTATTTGGTCGTTTTGACTAGATCTTTTTTCCGGATTAAGAAAGTATTTAGTAGCAATAAATAAAATATTTTTTTAGCATCCGCTGCACAGTGAAAATTGATTCAAATAAATAAATATGTTGGAAATTAAAAAACTGAAAAATTGAATGAAATACATATTTGTTGGAGGGAAAGTAAATTTTCGGTGATTGAAATAATTGAATGTTGAATAGATAATTTAAGTTAATATTACCAAATTTTTTTTCTGGGTGTAGAAAATAACCTACTAGCACGAGTTGCACATACAATTTTTTGTACACGGAAAAGCAAAATGAGGGGCACATTCAAAAAGTGATTGCACGCACTCACTTTTCGTTAGTCCATATAACCACGCATTTGTGAGTTGAATCAACTACTTATTCATTGTCTCAATTCACAAAATGGTCACTAAATACATCGTTCTACCAACTGATTTATAGCCAACTATATAAAGTTTTTTTAAAATTAATATACCGTATATAAAGCTCGGATACATATACCGTATATCAATTTTCAGATGCATTCGTCATTGACAAATACAATATTTGTATATTAAAATGAAGATTACAATACTCACGTATTGTAATTTTCAAATACCAGTATCGGAGAATTCTCATACTATTCATAAATGTACACCGAGAGAAAAGATTTCATTGACGTCACTGAAATCGGTGGATAGATTTTTTTTTCATTGATTTCAACGAAATATTTCTTTGATTTCAATGAAATAGTGTATTTGAATTTCAAAGGGAACATTTTATTGCCTGTAAATAAATATTTACTTATTGAGCATATAATAAAGAAACAGTTTTATTGTTTTAAAGAGACGTTTTCATTGGTTCAAAGAAGCGTTTTCATTGATCTCTCTCTCGCACCTAACCTCACTTTTTTGTTTTCCGGTTCTCCCGAACGAACGGCTTCGAGTTTCGAGGAGCCAGAAGCTTTGCCTATTTCTGCCATACTTCCTTACATACTCACAAAATGTGAGCTTTATCTGCCGCGTACTTCAGGAAAAAATAGGTTTCGAAATTTTGAGCTGGTAAGAAGAAGGTTTCATTGAATCAGAGACGATATCTTTGAAATCAATGAAAATGGTTCATTGGTTTAAAGAAATGTTTCTTCGAATCAATGTCACTACTTTTCATTGAGTTTGAGATCATTCAAATAAAAGATAGTATTGAAATTCAAGTATTTAATTTCATTGCCAACGATTTCCGTGAATCAATGAAACTTTTTCTCTCGGTGTATAATAAAAGTATATTAATATGGAATCAAATACCCGTTTCGTAAATCTCATATCATTTTGTATATTAAATTCACTTGCATTTTTAACAGTGTGGGAGTTGTCCCAACTAACCTTCTTCCTCCATGTAATCGCCGTGAGATAAGTGAGGTTTAACGGCGAGGCTAAAGTGCGAGTTTTCCTAATTTCGTACGTAAACAGAACACGAAGTTTCCTTCGCGGATAGCGTTTGGGAAATGTGCACTTTAGCCCCGCTAACCCCCCAAAAAGTTAACTTTTCGATTGGCTATTACAAAAAAAAAATTTACTTCACTTAGTGAGGCAATAGACGTTTTAGACACGCTTCGCGTGTGTAGAATCCCCATTTTCACACCTTGTGAAGTAAAATTGTGTACAATGTTCGTTGGAAAAACTTTTTTTTCCCGACTACGCTAAAATGACCATGTTCCATGCCTGCAATGCGGGTGGAAAAGTACGTTTTTTTACTAACGTTGCAGGCATAAGAATATGGTCATTTTTTTTGTAGCTGGAAAAACGTATAGTATACTACTCGGGAAGGAGCGGTTTTTCAAAACACGCACTTCCCTCTCTTGTCGCATAATGTACTAATTCTTAACTCGTGTGATTATAACTCTCGCTTTCAGTTCGTGCTGCAAACTCACACTCGTCAGAAAAAGTTTCATCGCACTTGTATCGTAATATACTATTTTTAACTCATGCACGGAAAGTCCCGTATTCTGTGCCTGTAAAACGTGACGAGAAACTTTGTTTCAAAATGTCTTTCACAGAAAAATTGGCTCGATTATAAAGCACTTTGTTTCGGAAAAGCGGCAGCAATCGCAGGTTGCCATTTTTGGCGTAAGATATGATCCGCCTGCACTGTGGACACTGATCGTTTCACAGTTGGCCTCTTATTGCCGATTTTACAAGTCGAAATTATACACGATCTCGTCATTTTGTTTAATAAAATTTTGCATAGGTTTGCAAAAATACGGTTTCGAAAATTCTGGGAAAGTTAATTACTTAACGTATCGAGCTGTAACGTAAACAACATCCCGTACGTGTAGCGCACCTAGTAGCCACCATGAGAACTATGCGAAACATCTTCGCTAAGGGTGACACCCCCACCACCAGAGTTTCCAGGCCTGTATGTAAGATCGTGATCGAAGAGAACATTTTTTATACGCTGTAGTGAGCATCTCGAGAAAAGTATGATGAAAACAAATTTGTTTTTCAATTAGGAAGAAAAAATAACAATATCTTTATAAATTCATCATATAAAACACTTGAACCTTACAACTTTAGTATAAGGCAAATTTATCTTTTCAGACCTTCGGAGTTTTACCAAGTATGCAACTAACAACAAGAAGATACCAACGCGACTAAAAAGAAATAAGAGTGATTGTTTATAACAGGAATCAAGTAGAAAATCGCGCATTGCGTCATCTATTCATCTAATATCACATGTTTAATAAATTGTTTAGTGCTTCAACTCGTTTTCTGGTCATTTGCTATGTTATATGAATTATTTCTACAAGATTAGTAGGAAGATGAGCATATGTGTGTTTGTGGTAGTGAGGCGGATTCGCCAGAAAAACATCGATATTACAGAAATCGTTTATTTTTTCGTTAATTATAAATAATCAAGATAACGAGTAGGTCTGCGCTTTCTAAATTTTAAGTTTGACTGTGGCAAGTACCGATCATTTGATTAAATAACTCTTAGTGAGCGAAGAGTAAATTTACGCTATTTGCTTATTTGTTCTACAAACAATTTGATATCAATAATTTTTATAGCATATTTATATAATTAATAAAAAAATATATCAATATTGTATTAAAAATAAAAACTCAAATGTTTCTTTACAGGTTCGTTAAAAAACGTCCTAAAAAGAAAAGTAATCGTTCATTACTTTCTTCATTATTTTGACTTTTGTGTCAATATTTAATTAATTTTTGTAGACACAATTTTTCATTTTGATTTTAATAAAATGTAAAATTTAAATAAAAAATTAATAAAAATGAGTTGATACAACCAATCATTATTCTATTTCCCTTATAACTCAAATGGTAGTGCCAACGATTCGAATGGTAATACCGACAATTCGAATGGTAGTCCCAACGATTGGGTTGGTTAACCTCACTAATCTCGCGAGAACTAATCGTGAGTAGTTGAGGTTACTACTTATTCGATATGGTTGAATAAGTAGTTACTACTTATTCGATAAAAACTAATTTTTGAGACATTGTGTACAGCAAATGGGAAACGTGGTTGTCACAACCAAACATTTCTTTCCTTGTATTCTCAAGTAAGTATTAAATGCCATAAAAATGACACAAATCCTTCAGAATAAACCACAATATTGATTTGATACGTAAAAGTTTATCTAAAGGTTAGTTTTTTCCATAAATTTCTCGCAGTCAATAAATGAGTCACCTAATTCAGGTTACGTTGCAGTTTCTAACACGTGACTATATCTGCTGGTAACACACGCCTCTATTCGTTCAATTACGAAATTCATATTGACTGTAACCCTGTTTTAGACAGAGAGAAAAACATAGTAATTTTTAAAAAAATAGTCCGACGATAATCTATTTTATGGTGATAGCAAAAATAATTTTAGTAGCAACCATCAAAATGTTAATAATTTCAAATATGCCGTTTCGTTGCATATATGATTTCAATGTTTGTTTCCAATAATCTTGCAAGTATCGTTTATTGAACTATATTATCATCGCTTCAAACATAAAATATTGCAAGCCTTCCTATATTCGTTTTATTATGTGAAATCGTTAAATGAACGATATACTTTTCTCTCAATGTAACGTAATTACCGTAATGGCTTAGGATGGAACTTTTCATAGTCAATTCGATGTTAAGTTTTCCCGTAAAATCAAATAAAAAGGTGTTCCTATGGACGATGTACTTTAAATGCCATCGTTCTGAAATTCCTATAGAGTGTTCGCTAATAATTTTAAAAATTTTCTGCAGAATTTGAATCTGATCGCCTACCGTACTTCGGAAATATTCAATGTCAAAGTTGTTCATGCAGTATACGCCATAGGTTACAGTCGCTTAGAAAGAATAGATGATGAAATGAAAAAAAAAGCCAAAAAATTGTGTCGAGAAGAAAATTTTCTTCCCCAACTTGTGCTCAAATTTCAAGTCGATTGGCTACTTTATTTTTGAGATATCATCAGAGAAAGTATCTGTTCTCTCTCTGCCTCATGCATTTTCGGGTTATCGCGTTCTCTCGCACCAACACGTTGATTGTTTATCTTGCACAGAAAACAATTGATATCTGCCCCTCTGCCACCCGCATAGCGGGCGTCCCTAGGAACTCCTTAAGATCGAACTTACGTTGAAAAATTCGACGCTTAGTTTCCCGTAAGATCTCCGCGCACTTACAGTTTTGATAATATCGTGTAATTAAATTCACTCAATATTAAGTGATAAAAGTGTTCGCTTATCTAAAAAATTTCATAAATCACCTGAATAGTCGTGACAACGGCAATAATAAGTAACAACAAAGTCTGCGCCTGCGGACAACAAAAGATAAATAAAATACTTAAAATTCTACCTTAAAATTCGACGCTATAATTTCCCGTAAGATCACCGCGCACTCACAATGTTGATAATATCGTGCAATTACATTTCTAACAGTTATTTTCATATGAGCAGCTTCACCCAATATTAAGTGATAATAAAAATAGTCATTATCTAAAAATGTGCTTAAACCACGTGAATAGTTGTGACAACTACAATAACAAGTAACAGCAAAGGCTTGCGTCTGCGGACAACAAAAGATAAATCGTACACAAGCAGAAATTGACACAATGAAGGTACTGTTAACGCTCGCCGCGTCTCTTTCGCAGTTTCCCCCGTTACCACCTCATTCGTTCCGTCAAACGCTTTCCTTCATCTCCTCGTCTGCCATGAGAGTTCTTTTTATTTTCTCTCGCGCAGCAAATAGAGTTGCCGTAGTCTCGGCATTGGCAAGGCCCGCGGGATTACTTACATAGCGAAGAAGCCGCGTCCTGTGGCGGGAAAGAGGAATGGCGGGCGGGGTTAGAGGCAAGGAGAAAGCACGAGTGAAAGGCTTCGGTTGACTAGTCGATTCTAGTCAGTCGCGCGTGATGTGTACCTCAATGCCCGCTACTCGAGTCGCGCAGCCCCAAACCTCAACCCGCAAACCTTGCAGTGTGCTCTCGACGCTCCCGCGAAAGATTATGCCGCCATCTTGGATGTTGGTAAATATCTCGGCAGGAAAGAGAGCTTTACAAGCTGCAGAGAAGGGAGTTGTCGGTGATGAGAAGAAGAGGAGGGGGCAATGGGAGTGGGAATAAACGCGGGGAAGGGGGGCATGGGCGGGGGCCGAAAGCCGCGAGCGTCGAGCAGGAGACAAAGACTCGGAAGAGTGAGAAGGAGAGAGAAAAGAGAGAGAAAGCTTGAGTAGAGGGTGATCGAAGACAGCAGAGCGGGTGAAAGAGTCCAGAGTAGAAAGAACGGATATGCCGGTGGTATGGTGGGAAGCGAGGACGGAAGGGAAAGCCGAGCAAAGAAGTGCCAAGTGGTGCTTGGCAGAGCCCAAGGCGGTTATAGGCCAGCTACAAAGAATACTGTCGGCTTTGCACCTTTCCAAGATGCCGCGTGGCGCCCACTTAACTTGGCGCTCCGTTTCTCCTCCTCCTCTTCTTCTGTTTCTGCTTCTTCTTCTTCTTCTTCTTCTTCTTCTTCTTCTTCTTCTTCTTCTTCTTCTTCATCTTCTTCTGCTTCTCCTTCTGCTGCTTCTTCTTCTGCTTCTTTTGCTTCTTCTTCTTTAAAACTGAACCACTACTGACTGACGGCGGCGTGGAGCTCGGAATTGCTCTGTATATACAGCTTTCTCCCACCTTATCTTGCGCTACCGCGAGTTTTTTTTTGCTACCAGCCTCTTTTTTTGCAAATATAAAGGGAACAGCTTCTAATACCGCCGCCTTTCATCTACAAAGAACCTAAAAAAGAAAAGATTAGTTGCCATAACCAAAAAATTAGTTGACACAACCAATCGATTATTCTATTTACCATACAACTCAAATGGTATTGTCAAAGGTTCGAATGGTATTGTCAAGGATTCGAATGGTATTGTCAACGATTCAAATGCTATTATCAACGATTCGAATGCTATTGTCAAAGATTCAAATAGTATTGGCAACGATTCGAATGGTATTGTTAATGATTCGAATGGTATTGTCAACGATTCGAATGGTATGGTCAACGATTCGAATGATATTGTCAACGATTCGAATAGTATTGTCAACGATTGAAATGGTATTGTCAACGATTCGAAAGGTATTGGCAACGATTTGAAAGGTATTGTCAACGATTCGAATGGTTACGCTTACTAATCACGTAACAACTAATGGTGTGAATAGTTGCGGTTACTATTCGATATGGTTGGGGCAATTAATTTTTGAGACATTGTGTATAGCAAATTTGAAAACGTAGTTATCACAACCAAACATTTCTTTCCATGTACAGTATTTTACAAATATTCGTTATTCTTGCTTATAGACATCGATACGCTAGATTATAGACGATTTTTTTAAAATAAATTGAATCAGATGGTGCTACGAACGAGATTTTTTAGACGTCGCCCATTGATTTCCTTTGATTTTCTTTGTGCCATCCGCAGATGTAGAGACGCAGCTTTTGGTAACGCCAACTTCTATCTTCGCGATTCTGCATTTGTTCGTTATTTTTTTGAAACTTCATTAATTGTCATACTACACTAGATTGCTGATGATCGAAAAATGGAATGCTTAATTTAATAAGGCTTCATACATAAGTATCTAGTCAACGTTTTGATTTCGTTTTAATCTATTTGAAATTTAATGTACTTTTATTGGAAGTTTTTATGCATAAACTAGTATATTAAATTTAATATACAAGTGTAATGTAAAATTAATGTATGGTACAGTACATTCAATAATTTACTTTAATTTTACAGTATAAGTACATGAATTTTATACCACAATTGTATATTAAATTTCGATTACGAGTTTATGCATAAAAACTTCCAGTCTTTGCTAACTCTCCGATCGTTCTGAAATTTGATATACTAACGTATTTTGACCTTTGATTTTATACTACAATAAAACCAAAAAGTGAATATTGAACTTGTTGAAAAAGATTGCTTAACAAATCCGATATACTAGTGTATTACAATACAAGTGCGATCAAACTTTTTCTGATGAGTGTGAGTTTAAAAAAAGTTTTTACATCGAGCATTTTACAACATTTTATTTCATAACGTCTGAAAATTGCGTTTTTAACATCCATTGTTGCACCGTGTGGTGTAAAACTTTTGAACATTTTTTAAAAAATTTATGATTATTTTTTAATACTTTGATTTGGTAAAGAACGTTTCAACTATTTCGAAATCATTTTTTTTCGTACTAAGATTCCAAATTAAATACGAGTAATTTTAGGATCATAGAACGACCAGTTTCATAAAAGCAGCTTTTTAAAAAATCTCGAAATCAGAAATTAAAAAATTGTTACAGAATCCTAAAAGAAAATAATCCTAAATTCAATAAAAGCGCAATCCATTTCACATGACATTTAAAAAAAATTAAACATTTTTGTCATTTACACAAATATTAATACTTTCAGTCACACAAAGACCAATACTTAGAGAATTTTCTATTCCCACTTAATTTTGAGCTTCTTTGTGGTGAACAGTATTAAAAAGTTATTCCACTTTATTTCCCCTATCTATAAGAATCGTTCATAGGACGAAGAATCGTTGTACTCTGCGATTAACTAGTGTGTACTCTAAGGGTAAGAGTTCTGAGATCAAAGTGCAAAGCTATTTTAACATTATAACAAATTTACCAAATTAGCATTCGGTTAATAATACCTCTTAAGCTATATAGCCAAACCTCGCAATGTGCCTCATAAACTTAAGATATATTATTAAGGGCACATATTATACAACATATATCATTTAAAAAGGTGAAGTTTCTCTTAGCAAATTTGTAAAACGTTTTCACTTATCGCAAATAAAGTTCCTTCTTTCTCTATATTTCTTACATATCTTTAGATATGTGGGTAACAATTAACAGTTGTTTACACTCAGAGAAATCGTAATAGTACAGTCAACTATAAAGTGATAACTATTCATTTGTATTACACGCAACTATTTTTATAGTTACGATAACTACGAAAATAGTTATGGTAACTATTTGCTAGTTATATTAACTATTTGATAGTTGTGTCAACTATAAAAAAATTGTTGTACCAATCATAAATGAATAGTTGTCACTTTATAGTTACTAATACCATAATTTTCTCTCAGTCTAGCTATTTGTTAGTGTTTAATAATTAGTAGTTGCAACACTATCACGATTTCTTTGAGTGTTTATTGCAATGATATGTTTAGGATAGTGAGTCGTAATCGACTATACCAAACACGTCAGAGTATTTTATAAGATGAAATGGATAGAGATAGAATCGAGTGGCAGGATATTCGTAGAGCGCATGATCGAACCGCAGCTTTGCCAGCGGTTGGCTGTGCAAGTGCGAGCGCGGCTCTAATATTCCGATTTGCGTTGGAGTGGAGTGTTAAAATCGATAACGTTCTCGATGTACATCTACCGCCCCCGATGCCTTGCTGTTTGCATAGGTACTATACGTAATATCTTGCTTATATATGCCTGTATAAATGTGCTTGTATTGAATACAATAGATCGAACGAGGCATAAGTAGTTAACGAGTACTTTGCTATTTGACTTTCCACGTACCCTGTTTTCTTGTTTTTCCTGGTCAAGTATTTTTTTTGTTTATTAACCAAGTCCAAAAATTTGAATGCAAAAATATATTTAACTAAAATAATTGTATCCACAGTCTGAGAAATAATTATTGTTTCGGTAACGAATAAGTGACAATTATTAATTTACAGAACATGCGACTGTTTCCATAGTTATATTGAGGATGATTTATACATATATTCATAATTATAATAAGAAGTTTGTTACATTCAAAATTTCAAAAGAAATCAACATCATTGAAGATAATACAAATATTGATTTTTGATAATAACAGTGCGGATAAATTATAAACATATTTTTTTCTTAAATGTTCAACCAATTACGCAGAAAAATTTTCTCAAAGAAAATTAATTCTACATTTTTTCGGAAAAAAATATGATATTTTTTATTATGATATGTAATAATTTGAAAATAAACCTTTTCTAGAATTTTTCAAGGCTTTTTTTTCATGAAACGGGTTCGATCAACAATTCTCAAATTTCTTATGTATGATGCGGAAACTTTCTACGAAAATATATATAAAATTTGGATAATTTTAATTATTTCCTACAATCATAACAAAATTAGATTAAAAAATTATGTGTGTCTGGGCTTCCACTATTAATTTAAGAATTAATTTCTCAGATTTTTTAAACGATTCGTTAAACAATTTTTCAACTTATTAATCAATAATTATTTGGCATTATTATTTTTCGAAATAAATGTTCTTAATACATCAAATGGCATTGGCGATTTTCAGATTTTGTGGCCCTATAAAAATAAATAAAATATATGCGTAACCAGATTGAAACTATTATTACAACAATATTCTAAAAATTTATTGGTTTACTCAATTTTATATATCTCTATTTTCATAGTGGAAAAATAAATTCCTAGTTATAATCGCAATATATGAAGATGGAAGCCATTTATAGACGTTTTAACCAAATAATACTGTTCGAGTGGTGGATGGTAGTATTTATCGCTGACACGATACCTACAGCGATTTTTTTTCTGTGCTTCACGGGAGAAGCTGATGATATGTAATAATTTGAAAATAAACCTTTTCTAGAATTTATTAAGGCTTTTCTTCATGAAACTGGTTCGATCAACAGTTCTCAAATTTCTTATGTATGATGTGGAAACTTTCTACAAAAATATATATAAAATTTGGATAATTTTAATTATTTCTTACAATCATAACAAAATTAGATTAAAAAATCATGTGTGTCTGGGCTTCCACAATTAATTTAAGAATTAATTTCTCAGATTTT
Source organism: Ephialtes manifestator (assembly GCA_963970395.1). Classification (NCBI taxonomy): domain Eukaryota; kingdom Metazoa; phylum Arthropoda; class Insecta; order Hymenoptera; family Ichneumonidae; genus Ephialtes; species Ephialtes manifestator. The sequence goes on from OZ019968.1 coordinate 35,958,810, forward strand.
TTAAACGATTCGTTAAACAATTTTTCAACTTATTAATCAATAATTATTTGGCATTATTATTTTTCGAAATAAATGTTCTTAATACATCAAATGGCATTGGTGATTTTCAGATTTTGTCGCCCTAGGAAAATAAATAAAATATATGCGTAACCAGATTGAAACTATTATTACAATAATATTCTAAAAATTTATTGGTTTACTTAATTTTATATATCTCTATTTTCATAGTGGAAAAATAAATTCCTAGTTATAATCGCAATATATGAAGATAGAAGCCATTTATAGACGTTTTAACCAAATAATACTGTTCGAGTGGTGGATGGTAGTATTTATCGCTGACACGATACCTACAGCGATTTTTTTCTGTGCTTCACGGGAGAAGCTGATGATATGTAATAATTTGAAAATAAACCTTTTCTAGAATTTATTAAGGCTTTTCTTCATGAAACTGGTTCGATCAACAGTTCTCAAATTTCTTATGTATGATGCGGAAACTTTCTACAAAAATATATATAAAATTTGGATAATTTTAATTATTTCTTACAATCATAACAAAATTAGATTAAAAAATCATGAGTGTCTGGGCTTCCACAATTAATTTAAGAATTAATTTCTCAGATTTTTTAAACGATTCGTTAAACAATTTTTCAACTTATTAATCAATAATTATTTGGCATTATTATTTTTCGAAATAAATGTTCTTAATACATTAAATGGCATTGGTGATTTTCAGATTTTGTCGCCCTATAAAAATAAATAAAATATATGCGTAACCAGATTGAAACTATTATTACAATAATATTCTACAAATTTATTGGTTTACTTAATTTTATATATCTCTATTTTCATAGTGGAAAAATAAATTCCTTGTTATAATCGCAATATATGAAGATGGAAGCCATTTATAGACGTTTTAACCAAATAATACTGTTCGAGTGGTGGATGGTAGTATTTATCGCTGACACGATACCTACAGCGATTTTTTTTTCTGTGCTTCACGGGAGAAGCTGATGTGCGGCATCGGGTTGGCTAGCACTGGAGTCATCTATATTAAAATATTCCGCGCGGTAGGTTGGTTGGCTGTCTCGGCACCCTCGGTGAGTGGGAAATCGGCTGTATTAATAATTTCATTTCGTCGTGAGTAACACTTGAACCGATAGCAGAGACGACGGCGATATAGTGTATTAAGGTTGTACGGTGATACTTGTTTGAAATTCAATGGGATGCAAATTCGTTTTGAGTGGCGAAACCTCACCGCCATCGCTGTACCGCCCCAACATCACCAACACCGCTACCATTTTCCGTATGCGACATGTTTTACCATTCGCCGCAGTTAAAGTACCTCCTCGGTAAACACTTGATTCTTTTTAGCGAGCTTGTGGAATATTGATAAGCCTCCGTCGATCCACGACTCAGCAGCTAGTCATTCAAAGTTTCTTTCCATCTTTGAACCTTCATCTTAATTCCATCATTTACTTAATTAATAATATTATTATTGATATTCATTTTTTTATAAAATAATCGGTGTCTCAATAAATAGTTGTAATTTAACAACTTCGAGCATCAATTGTTTACATGATCCATTGTTTTTATAAACATTGATGCTATATTATGGTGCCATACAATTCAAACTTTGAATTTATGGATTTTCACGCATACATTTGGATTTGATTTGAACGGAATTTCAGAATATTGCAAAACAAATTGTAAAAATCAACGTTATTGAAAATTCTAAGGACTGTGATTATGTATAATAATAATGAATAAATGTTATTCGTAAATTCGTTTTTAGAACAATTTTACCAAATTCGATAGATTCGACATATAATTTGCTATGGAATTCTGTAATACTTCTGAATTTACGGCTTTATTTTTATTTTCCAGATATGGTTGCAGAATTGCGAATTTTAGATATTTTTTCGTAAAAAAGTTTCATATAACATATCAAAAGTTTTGGGATCACTGAACGACTAGTTTCTCATAATTTCAAAATGGTTTTAAAAATGGCACCAAAAAAAAAACAACTTTTTTTTTACTAATGTATAATAATACTTCGGGATCGATATAATTATTATAGAAAATCAATGTTCTTATTATCTGCAATGACGTTGATTTTTTTTCAGACTTCACTATTGTGAAGTACCGCGATTCTGAACAATTATGAAGAAGGTATCGACTATTAGATACAAAACGCTTAATACCGTACTTCATCTACTGTGTTCTTGTCTATTGTCAAAGTGTCCTATTTTCGAAGTACAAAAATTTGGAAACCGTTTATTGGTTCTAAAAAAAGCTAAAAATCTCGATTATAAAATTTTAAAGTTTTAATTTAGCACAAATTTCTATTATTGAATTTTACTGCAATTTTTACTACATTAGAAGCATTGCACCATTAGCTCTTTTTTTAACTTCATGTCCTCTTGTCTATTGTCAAAGTGTCCTATTTTCGAAGTACAAAAATTTGGAAACCGTTTATTGATTCTAAAAAAAGCTAAAAATCTCGATTATAAAATTTAGAAGTTCTAATTTAATACAAATTTCTATTATTGATTTTTAGTGCAATTTTTACTACATTAGAAGCATTGCAGCATTAGCTTTTTTTTACTTCATCTACTGTCCTCTTCTCTATTGTCAAAGTGTCCTATTTTCGAAGTACAAAAATTTGGAAACCGTTTATTGGTTATAAAAAAAAAGTAAAAAATCTCGATTATAAAATTTAGAAGTTTTAATTTAATACAAATCTCTATTATTGATTTTTACTGCAATTTTTACTACATTAGAAGCAGTGCAGCATTAGCTTTTTTTTTACTTCATCTACTGTTCTCGTGTCTATTGTCAAAGTGTCCTATTTTCGAAGTACACAAAAAATTTGGAAACCGTTTATTGGTTATAAAAAAAAAAGATAAAAATCTCGATTATAAAATTTAAAAGTTTAAATTTAATACAAATTTCTATTATTGATTTTTACTGCCATTTTTACTACATTAGAAGCATTGCAGCATTAGCTTTTTTGTTACTTCATATACTGTCCTCTTGTCTATTGTCAAAGTGTCCTATTCTCGAAGTACAAAAATTTGGAAACCGTTTATTGGTTATAAAAAAAAGTAAAAAATCTCGATTATAAAATTTAAAAGTTTAAATTTAATACATATTTCTATTATTGATTTTTACTGCCATTTTTACTACATTATAAGCATTGCGGCATTAGCTTTTTTTTACTTCATCTACTGTCCTCTTGTCTATTGTCAAAGTGTCCTATTCTCGAAGTGCAAAAATTTGGAAACCGTTTATTGGTTATAAAAAAAAGATAAAAATCTCGATTATAAAATTTAAAAGTTTAAATTTAATACATATTTCTATTATTGATTTTTACTGTCATTTTTACTACATTATAAGCATTGCGGCATTAGCTTTTTTGTTACTTCATATACTGTCCTCTTGTCTATTGTCAAAGTGTCCTATTTTCGAAGAACAAAAAAATTTGGAAACCGTTTATTGGTTATAAAATAAAAGACAAAAATCTCGATTATAAAATTTAGAAGTTCTAATTTAATACAAATTTCTATTATTGATTTTTACTGCCATTTTTACTACATTAGAAGCATTGCAGCATTAGCTTTTTTTTTACTTCATCTACGGTTCTCTTGTCTATTGTCAAAGTGTCCTATTTTCGAAGTATAAAAAATTGGAAACCGTTTATTGGTTATAAAAAAAAAAGATAAAAATCTCGATTATAAAATTTAGAATTTCTAATTTAATACAAATTTCTATTATTGATTTTTACTGCAATTTTTACTACATTAGAAGCATGGCAGCATTAGCTTTTTTTTACTTCATCTACTGTCCTCTTGTCTATTGTCAAAGTGTCCTATTTTCGAAGTACAAAAATTTGGAAACCGTTTATTGGTTATAAAAAAAAACGATAAAAATCTCGATTATAAAATTTAGAAGTCCTAATTTAATACAAATTTCTATTATTGATTTTTACTGCAATTTTGACTACATTAGAAGCATTGCAGCATTAGCATTTTTTTTACTTCATCTACGGTTCTCTTGTCTATTGTCAAAGTGTCCTATTTTCGAAGTACAAAAAATTGGAAACCGTTTATTGGTTATAAAAAAAAAAGATAAAAATCTCGATTATAAAATTTAGAAGTTCTAATTTAATACAAATTTCTATTATTGATTTTTACTGCAATTTTGACTACATTAGAAGCATTGCAGCATTAGCTTTTTTTTTACTTCATCTACTGTCCTCTTGTCTATTGTCAAAGTGTCCTATTTTCGAAGTACAAAAATTTGGAAACCGTTTATTGATTATAAAAAAAAAGTTAAAAATCTCGATTATAAAATTTAGAAGTTCTAATTTAATACAAATTTCTATAATTGATTTTTACTACAATTTTTACTACATTAGAAGCATTGCAGCATTAGCTTTTTTTTGCAGCATGTATTTCCATAAGATTAGAGTGCACCATTATTCAAGAGCTCCCCCTGAAATCTGCAGAAACACCGACTATCGAAGGAGTGAAACAACAGGCCCAGCTATCCAAATTATAAACATTTCTCGTAGCCTCTAAGAGCAGTTACATTCTCCAAGTGCGCGGTTCATTTGCAAATCCGGGCGCCGGAGCGTTCTGTGATCCTCTCATTCCTTGCCCTTTCTCTGTGTCTCCCTATGTCCCCCCGTCAGTGCGCGCAGCTTTTTTCTCTACGAGCAAAAGTACTTTCGACGTTCAAGTGGCACCGAGTACATGCGGGTTAGTTTGCCACTCGCACTCTCGCCAGGCAGTGCCTATACACACCCGATGCACATACGCACAGCCCGCTTGTCCGCAACCCTCGACCTCCGACGCAAGAAACAATTGCATCGTCGTCTGCAGTCTCGAGCGACGTAAAACCTACAGTATACTCCACTCCCGGCCCTCTGTAACTACTACAAATACCACTACCAACAGTCACCATTATTATACGGTGATTAATGCAACATTGGCTCTTTTTTCTTCCTTGTACAAAAAGCTTTGTTTTCGTAAAAAAGATTTTTTTTTTTCGAGATTTTTATGTCTACACTTGAAACTGGCTAAAACATCGAGAAAAATGGTGTAAAAAACTTTATAGAATAAAAATATCACGCCGCCGTCGCTGTGTAGAAGAATCGAGCGGTCGGGGGTTCCAGGCCTGGATTTTTAAAAATTCATCATGGGCCCTCAAGTTTGGATTTTTTTAAGTCCTTCATGGGTCCCCAAGCCTGGACTTTTCCAAGACCCTCATGGATCACCAGACTTGAATTTTTCAACGTCCCTCATGAGCGACGAAGTCGGAATTTTTCCAAGTCCTTCATGGGCTCTAAAGCCTGAATTGTTCTAAGTCCCTCATGGGTCACCAAGCTTGAATTTTTCTACCTTCCGCTTGGCTCCCCAAGCCTGGATTTTTCCCAGTCCCTCATGGATCACCAGATTTGAATTTTTCGACGTCCCTCATGAGCGACGAAGCCCGAATTTTTCTAAGTCCTTCATGGGCCCCCAAGCCTGGAATTTTCTAAGTCCCTCATGGGTTCTCAAGCCTGGATTTTTCCAAGTCCCTCATGGATCACCAGACTTGAATTTTTCAATGTCCCTCATGAGCGGCCAAGCTCGAATTTTTCCAAGTTCCTCATGGGCCCTCAAACCTGGATTTTTCTAAGACCCTCATGGATCCCAAACTTGAATTTTTCAACCGCTCTCATGGGCCACCAAGCTCGAATTTTTCAACGTCCCTCTTGGGCCCCAAGCCTGCACTTTTCTATGTCCCTCATAGGCCCCTAAAGTATTTTATCCACACTTGCTCTAACGACCAATTGATTGGCATTACAATTGGACAGAATCGCCAAAGTGGTTTGAAGTAAATAACTTGCAACCGTTGTGTATACAACCACAACAAAACATAAGACGCAAGTGTAAACACCTGTCATATAGAATATACGAACCACTAGAGCTCACAAACAACGAAGAGAACCAATTAGCAAAAAATATTTTTTTCAGAATTTATTCCTTTCATCTAGACCTTATTGCTATAACTCGGAAAATGCTCGACTTTGCATGGGCGTGGAGAAAATACTACCCGACTATTGTGATAAATTTAATTAAAATCGACAAAGCCATTCAGCATTTATGAGATTCGATTGTATGTAAAAAAAATGAAAATCAGAATAAAAACCCTGTATTGTTTAAATATCGAGATTTCGAAGTGAACATTTATACATAAATGAAGTTACAAATGAGATTTGTACGTGTTAGTAGTCTAAACCGAGAATACCAATGACTCCCAAAAGCTACAATTTTTTTCTTCAGACTTCCCAAAACGGGTGGGGATCAAAATAGCGAATGACCAAAGTAGCGAATGGCTAGAATAACGAATCTCAAAATAATGGCCATTCTAGATTAAGACGTTCATTATTTTGAAATACTCTATTTTAGCCCTTCGCTATTTTGGTCATTCGTTATTTTGACCCCCACCCCTCAAAACTTCCTCTATGAGGAAGCCAAAATTGATCATTACATTTCCTCTTAGGAAAATAGCCATAAGTGAGCGCAAGAAATTTAACTACCAATGTCGTAGAACCTAATCGACCTCTTCACACTCTGTGTCTACAAAACTGATGCCTATCTCTTTTGATCTCCTCGTGCATTATATATAATAGTCGTAGAATAGCGTTATTAAGAAGAAAGAAACTTGGGGTCCGCGTTATAGTAAAGCATAAAGATAGTGTGATGATAATTTGTTAGCATGAAGCGCGCCCCAAATGCGCGTAATCCCGACTTCCGTCCTCGTAGCGGGAGCTGCGGCAAGCCGCGGATGCATTGTTTCCTTGTTTGCCGCAGGTGTTTCGAGTACTCGTAAACGCCGGTCGACGAGTACTCGAGATCTCTACTACAACGTAGAGCCTACGCCAGCCGCTAGCATTGTGGCGAGCAGCAGCAGTAGCAGTAGAAGCAGAAGCAAGACCCACCGGCAGCACCGCACCCTCCAACAAAGCCGGCAATCTAATGCTCTTTTATTCTGTGCATTGTGCACATGCCAAATCAAGGCTGCTGCTGCTGCTGCTACTGCTACGGCTACGGGGTTTTGGACCAAGAGCCACAGAGAACGACCGAGAGGGTGAGCGAGACCGAGAGCGGTTTATACGAGCTCGAGGACGCCTGCAAGCTTTTGAGCTTTCCAGAATTTGAGACTTATCGTATAACTGGGTCGTGAATTTTACGTCTCAAAGTTAAAAATACATCATGACTTGATTTCAGCTACTCCATAACAATCACGTAGAGGCGAATTAACATTTTTTTAAAAGTTTTTTCTAATTTTTATTTTTGGTTTAAATTAATTTTTATTCATTATCATTCATTATTGAAATTCCTGTTGTGGAAATAATCACTACGAGTGACATTGTAGTATTTAGTTTTTATTGTCTTCGTTTATTGTACCAGTGAAGGGGAAAGAGCAAATATTAATACACATATCGAATTTAGAATTGTTTCAGGTTTTTTAATTGATTCGATTTTTATTTTAGCCACATTTCACGACGCGATTATAGCTAATTTAGAAAGTTTGTCTGCAGTTGAAATAAAAGTGTCTACATATGAAAATATTCGGCTACACCTTGCTTATGATCGCGTGGGAATGCCTATAATACACAGCCCAAATCAAGGCTGCTGCTGCTACTGCGACGGGGTTTTGGACGAAGAGTCACAGAGAACGATCAAGAGGGTGAGCGAAATCGAGAGCGGTTTATACGAGCTCGAGGACGCCTGCAAGCTTTTGAGCTTTCCAGAATTTGAGACTTATCGTATAACTGGGTCGTGAATTTTACGTCTCAAAGTTAAAAATACGTCATGACTTGATTTCAGCTACTCCATAACAATCACGTGGAGGCGAATTAACATTTTTTTAAATGTTTATGCTGCGGCATGATCCATACTTCTAGTTTTTATTTTTTGTTTAAGTTAATTTTTATTAATTTTTATTCATTTCATTCATTATTGAAATTCATGTTGTGGAAATAATCACTACGAGTGACATTGTAGTATTTAGTTTTTACTGTCTTCGTTTATTGTACCAGTGAAGTGGAAAGAGCAAATATTTATACACATCGAATTTAGAATTGTTTCAGGTTTTTTAATTGATTCGATTTTTATTTTAGCCACATTTGACGACGCGATTATAGCTAATTTAGAAAGTTTGTCTGCAGTTGAATTGAAAGTGTCTACATATGAAAATATTCGGCTACACCTTGCTTATGATCGCGTGGGAATGCCTATAATACACAGCCCAAATCAAGGCTGCTGCTGCTACTGCGACGGGGTTTTGGACGAAGAGTCACAGAGAACGATCGAGAGGGTGAACGAAATCGAGAGCGGTTTATACGAGCTCGAAGACGCCTGTAAGCTTTTGAGCTTTCCAGAATTTGAGACTTATCGTATAACTGGGTCGTGAATTTTACGTCTCAAAGTTAAAAATACATCATGACTTGATTTCAGCTACTCCATAACAATCACGTGGAGGCAAATTAACCTTTTTTTTAATGTTTATGCTGCGACATGATCCATACTTCTAGTTTTTATTTTTTGTTTAAGTTAATTTTTATTAATTTTTATTCATTTCATTCATTATTGAAATTCATGTTGTGGAAATAATCACTACGAGTGACATTGTAGTATTTAGTTTTTATTGTCTTCGTTTATTGTACCAGTGAAGTGGAAAGAGCAAATATTTATACACATCGAATTTAGGACTGTTTCAGGTTGTTTAATTGATTCGATTTTTATTTTAGCCACATTTGACGACGCGTTTATAACTAATATAGAAAGTTTGTCTGCAGTTAAAATAAATGTGCTACGGGGTTTTGGACGAAGAGTCACAGAGGGTGAGCGAAATCCCTAGAGGGTGAGCGAAATCGAGAGCGATTTATACGAGCTCGATGACGTCTGCAAGCTTTTGAGCATTCTAGAATTTGAGACTTATCGTATAACTGGGTCGTGAATTTTACGTCTCAAAGTTAAAAATACATCATGACTTGATTTCAGCTACTCCATAACAATCACGTACAGGCGAATTAACATTAGAAAAACTTTAAGCTGCGGCATAATCGGTTCTTCTAATTTTCATTTTTATTCAAGGGTTTTTACTCATTATTAAAATTCCGGTCGTTGAAACAATCACTACGAGTGACATTGTAGTTTTTATTTTTTATTGTCTTCGTTTATTCTACCAGTGAAGTAGAAAGAGCAAATATTTAGACACATATCGAATGTAGAATTCTTTTAGGTTGTTTGTTAGATTCGATTTTTATTTTAGCCCCATTTGACAACGTTATTATAGCTAATTTAGATTCTTTGTCTGCAGTTCAACTAAAAATATGTACATATGAAAATATTCGGCTAGCACCTTGCTTATGGTCATATGATCACGTGGGGATGCTTATAATCTGGTGGACATACAAGTTGCAATTTTGTTATCTGCGAGATCGAATCGGTAACGGTTATCTGTTCGATGAGCTAAAAACCAGATTCCCCATAAAATGAACTTGTGAATTCTTGATTTTTAATTGTGTTGAGGTTTCCTGTAAAAAAAAGCTTGGTAACCAAATTTACCATTGGATAATAGCAAAGTTTTTCGTTCAGTGTATATGATATTTAAATGTAAAAACTTCATTTTGTTGAAGGTTGATTCAGTTGAAGATCTGAAACTATTTGAAAAAATTGGATATTGCTTGTATTTGCAGAAGCATAAATAATTTTGAAAAGTAATTCATTGACAACATAATTTAGTTCAAGGATAATGAAATAATAATAATTGTTACGTTTATAAATTTGCGTAATTTATGTTATTTCCCAATTATTATACCTAATATTATTATTCAAGTCACCTTCGGAGATCCGCCGAAGGATTCGCGCTAATTACAATCTAAAAATCATTAATTTATGGGACGTTTGGGTTCATGAGATGATTACGATAGAGCAGATGATGGTAATTGTTTACAAGAATAGTAAATACAGTGAGAACTCGACATATTTAAATTTTTATTAGAGCACTGTAATTTCACACCGTTTTTTTCCCCACAAACAATGATTCTCTGCATGCACACGGAACTCGTAATTAATCTCAGCACATTCTCTCTCTCTCCTTTCTCGATAATACAACAGAGGATTAGAAAATCTCGAGGTCATTAAAGCCTCACGTTCATGCACTCCAGCGCGCGAGTTTTGTGTCGAGTTTCGTACCAGCGTTCTTTTTATTTCACCCACGTGTAAATAAACTAAATAAATACATTAAATTATTACAAGTATAAAAACAAAACGAACATTAATTACATAAAAGACAAACGTAAAAGACTAGCAATTGGTGATTGAGTTAAACGACTAAAACTATGCAGTTTTATCCCGTCTCTCGTTGACTAGAATGGGTAAAAATATAAATGCGACAATAGCGAAGGAGCTGAGTCCAATCCAAGCGAGCTGGTCCAATTAAAGGCAGAGATTTAACAAATACAATTCATTTTTTTTTCATCATATTTCTTTCCAACCAATTCGAACGGATCGGCGGTAGAAAAATGGTCTACTGATCCCTCGTATTCATACCCATTGTCAATAATAACCTAACAGGGTACAGTGCGGTACAATACAGTATAATATTATAGTATCGGGGGAGGCAAGCGGGTACAGTTGGCATCGATGTCGCCGTAAGTCGAGGCGACGCCGACGCCGACGTAACATTTCGGCCAGCCAGCGGGAGGAGATCACTTGAAAAAGTCGTCGTCGTCGAACGGATCGCTCTCCCTAACGAAAATATTAACCGATTCAGACTTTTTAATATCATGGTCACCCTTCATCTTGTTATTGCCATACTTGATTTGTCTAGAGTTCTTCAGCGACATAGAAGCCGTCGTTGTCTCAGGAACGCTGTCGGCCATCTCGGACTTGAAGGCGAAAGCATCGTCATCGAATCCAGGACTTGGATTGCCATTGAAAAACGAATCCCTGGGGCTTTCCTCAGGGACAAAAGCTTCCCCGCTGGTAGCTAGTCCTTTTCCAAGTTCCGTTGGAAAGTCTTCGGGCGTAGATTTGAGATCCGATGGAATTCGCACTCGTTCGCCGGTACCTTCGTTCGAAGGTGACTCCTTCTCAGAGTAATTGGAGGCTCGACTTCCAGTAGAAGTTTGTTTGCCATATCTATTACCCCGAGGATCTTTCCTTAGATGTTCCTTGACATTTCTCGGTGTAGTGGGTTGCTTGACTTCCATATCGATAGGAACACCGCGGGAGCCATCGGGTGTAAAGGATTCGAAAGAAGGTTCGATGCGATCGATGCTCTCCGTAAAATCATCTTCAAACGGTGAGCTCTGACTCTTCTGTGATGTTGGTCGGCTGGTCTTGTGTCTGTTCATTCTGCGACGATGAAGAGACTCGCTCTTAGCGTCGGGACCTTCGGACCAGTAGAGTCTCTCGTTACCACTTCCACCGCCGGGCCAGCTTTCGAACTCCTGATCGCTTCCCCAGTAGCTCTCGCGACTGCGTGATCGGTATGGTCGATGGTAGTGTTCGGAGTCATTGTCGCTGCATTCGGATCTCGACATGCCGTACTTAATGCGAGGATCAGCGTACACAGGTTCTGCCATGTTCCTCTCGTCATTTGCGCTGTTGGGCCTCTTAGGCCAGTGACGTTTCCGCGTGAGGTACCTGGGCGAGTTGTCAGGCCTGTCGGGAAGGGGAAGAGGAAGGGAATATTCGTCTTCGGGCCAACATCCGGTTCCACCGGGTGCTACCTGTGGGTACATTTCGTGTGGGACTCCTGGACGTTCCCTGTGATCTCCTCTTTCGGGCCGGCAGTAGTGCTGCTTTCTGTAGAGTTCGTGGGGAGGAGGAGGTCCGTATTCGCTTCTAGGATCGAGTCTCATATCCCCGCGAGGTTCGCCCTCGCCAGGGCCTCCTCTTCTGGGCCAAAAACGGCTTCCCCCAACGGTTTCCTCCTCCCAGCGATCGCGTCGCCTATCGTACTCTCTCCTTGGCCATCTCTCCTCCTCGTCATAGCCCATGCTCTCCTGGCTGCTAAATCTATCCCTCTCGCGCTCCTCCTCTCTGTCTTCGCTCCACAGCATCATTCTCCTTTTAGCGCGATCGTCTTCGTAGAACATGGGATCGCCGGGAAAGTGTGGGGGTTGCGATGGCGGCTGTTGCCCTGGCTGTTGGTTGGGGTTTCGGAAACCCTCGCGGTCTCCGTTCCAGGCCCTCTGCTTCGTTCTGCACTTCCAGTAGCCCTTCGAAGACTCTTCTTCCTCGTCCTTATAAAGATTTCCCGGCATTTGCTTCCTTCCCGTTGGGTATCTTCCCCTCTGAATACTGTGCTGATCGTCCTCGTCTCTCGGCCACCCTCTACTCGCTGGCTCTTCGTGCCAAGGAGACGAGTCGCGGGCTCTGTGAGTGCCGGGTTGTTTCGGCCAAGGACCTCCTCGGGACTTTCTGCTACCCCGATCGCGTTCCCGCTCGTAAAAATGACGCTCCTTCTCCCCAGGCTCATCGTAATAAGGCCCTTCCTCGCTCATATCAAAACGTGGATGCCTTCCGCACCAATATCCAGGATCGTCGCGGAATTGTCTTCTCCCGTTGCTCTCCTCACTCTCCTCCTCGTCCTTCCACTCATTATCACTCTCACCGGAGTGTAATCTGTGCTGCTGTTGTTGCATTTTCAGCGTCGCTTTGCCCTCGCCAACGCCACCTTCTGGCGTCTGGAAGTCCTTTTCATCAGGTGACCACGGTGATGTTCCTCCTATCGAGACTGGATCCTCGTAAGAAGATTTGTCGGAATTAAATACACCAGAGCTCTCGAATTTTGCCCAATTTCCTTCGTCCTTTACGCTCCCCGTCGACTCTCGTCCGTCTTTGCTTTCCTGTTTGGATTCAGGGAAGGGACAAAAAACGTCTTCGAATCCCGTGGTTGCCGGTCGAATCCCCTCTTTGCTCGTCCTGCTCCCCGTCTGGGACTGACTTCCACCACTGTTGAGCATTCTTATTTCTTCAAAAATATCCGAACTGACAGCTCTAAGATCTTCTTCGTTTCTGGAAGGCGTTTTTCGCGGACTAACACGATCCGGGACTGGTTCCGAGAAAAGCTTCAATAGGTCGTGCTCCGCTAGAGTTTTTGGTGTCTGCTGTTGAATCGGCGATGTGACCAGCGAACCAGGTGGCATTTCTTCTACTTCCGCAGATTTTGGCTCCGATTCATCGCCGATTTCACGCAGAGCCGCGTATCTGTCTTTCGTGCCTGATGCGGCGGTAGCTAATTTACTTTCCGAAGTTGTCTTTTTTGTTAGCTCTTCGTTACCTGCAGTTTCCTGATCTTCTTCCTCTTCCTCTTCATCCTCTTCCTCCTCGTCCTCATCATCCTCCTCCTCTTCGTCCTCCTCCTCCTCCACTTCGCCCGGTTCTTCTCCACGCTCTACTTCCTCCCTAGGAATCTTTACCTTCATCTCTTGACTCTTTTTCTCTAAAACTTCTACCCTTTCCGTATCGACATTTTCGAAGGATTTCGTTTTGTTCTCGTTGTTCTCAAAGGTACCCGATAGTGGCCTCTTCTGCCTCGCGGAAAGTTCGCCTTCACCTTGAAAATCGATTCTATTTTCATGTGGCGATTTAATATCGCTTTCACTGGCCTCCTTTGCCGATACCTGTTCTGAAATCGGCTCTGTACGTTCGTGCAAAGTGACTTCAGCTTTCATTTCACGCTTTGACGATTGCTCGTTCAGGGGCGGCAACTCTACACTCAGATTGCCCATCGAGAGCAGACTGGAAAGTCCTACTAATCTATCTTTTAGCTCAATCGTTCCCGTAATAGAAAATGTGGAAGTAGTCTCTTTATTATCATCAAATTGCTCTTCCGGCGCTGGACTGGCATCCTCCGTTTCTTTGGCAGCGCTTTCCTCCCTCAATTGCTCCATTTCCAGAAGTTCCCTAAACACGGCATACTTATCGTACACAGGATTCTCGTCAGGCTGCTGGTTTTGATGTTTTGCTCCTTGATCAAAATCGGCCTTAAAAAGTGGCTCGCTGGACACAAAAGACGTTTCTACGAGTTTCGCAGAAGTGGGAGGAGATTTAGCAAAACTAGTGCTAGCATTAGCGCTGTTACGTGCCGAATTGTTGGTACCGTTAGCATCACCAGCCGACAATCTCGCGAGACATTCGGTGAGCTGCTGAAGAGTCAAATTCGTTAGTTCAGCGACGCTCATATCGAGGCTCGTGGCAAATTCGTCCAGATTCGAAGAGGTCAGCTGACTCAAGGTTATATCTAAAGAAGGTTTCGTTTTAATTGCGGTGGTGGTCGTATTAGCGGCGCTGGAAGTCGCAGTGATTTTCGTGGACTCTCCTGACACGTTACTCATGTAGGGATTGCGGAAAAGATTCGAAAGAGTAGTAGGAGTCATATTGTCGAACCTCGAAGCCTGCATGACGTTACTAGAGGCAGAAGAACTTGTCTCGCAACGTTTGAGAGTCCTGGGCGATGGAGGACTAAAATTATCATCGAACCTTGGTTTTCCGTCGTCGAATTGTCCCGGACTTCTGGTGCGTTCTCTTCTCGTTGGGGAAGGCGAGGTTTCTCTTCGTTCAATGAAATCATAGTGCAAATGACTGTCGGTATGTGGCGGTCGTGGTGGAGGTTTGCTTCCACCTCGAGCGCCTTGCTTTTTCGGGGGCAGTGGAGGTGGATTAATGAGAATACTGGCAGCGCCTCGAGGCGGCGGTTCCGGAACTATATCCAGTTCGGCACTAGAGCTCGAGAGTCTAGAATTAGCGTCGGAGGAACAGGAACGCAAAGGAGAAGCCGGCATTTCGCTGGCCTTTGAGAAATCCACCGGAAACGACTTTTCCACAGATTCTCGCATCCTGGAACTCGACAGCTCCATGTCCAATTCTTTTTTCTTCATTGACTGATATTTCTTCGGGCTCGGAAGTCGAATCAGAGACTGTATCGAGTCGCCAGACTCTTTCAACATGGAGGGCTTATGATGCACCGGGGATTCTTCGGGTGGAAGGGAAACTGATAGTGGCTGATGATGAATCATTCGCTGATTGGATCTGTGACTTAATTGCTGGGGTGAGTCGGTTTTTGCAGCCACGACTGAAGGCGACACTCTGGCTGTTGTAGTGACAACCGGAGCTTCGGTTTCGTTGTCGAATTTCTCGAAATTTGCGAAATCACCGTCTTCGAAACTCTCCGTTGACTTTTGCGTGACATCGCTTCGTACTTTGATGGGATCCAGGGGGTCCAGGGTAAGATCAAAATTAGTGGGGAAGGTCTCACCGGAATTTGTTGTCACGAGGTCCTTTAGCACTTTCTTAGGTGGATTCTTCAGATGTTGAAAGAAATCCTTTTTGTCGATGTAAGGCTTGCTCAGACCCGTTCCCAGAGGATCCAGCTCCGTGAATACGTCGATTTGGGGACTTTTTCGAAGGCTCGTTGACGTTCCCGTTGATCCCTATTTTGTAAATACGAAATGTAATATATCAGTGCTATTTTATATGAAATTACAAGAAAAAATCGCCTAGTATAATGAATTATATACAAAGATATACAGTTACAATTTTTTGTAGACACTTACGTTTTCCTTTTCCTCATCGCCGCTGGGAACATTTGTTAAACTGGCAATCTCGCCATCGCTGAAGCGTTTTTCACTCTCATTCTCTAACCATTTTATAGACTCTTCAGGCGGTGGAGTTTTGCTGGATTGAAATACTTGATGGGGCGCTGGGCTCGATGTGACTGAAGATGGTGTCGCTGGAATCGTTTGTTGACGTTCGAGGTGTCCTCTCTTGGACGAGAAAGGTGGTGGTGGTAAAATGGGCTGGACGCTTCCCGTTACCTATTAAATAGCCAGAAAAATCGTTTAGTCAAATGAAAATTATTTCTCAAAACGTCAAATAGCGCGCAAAAATCGTAGCATTAAA
Organism: Ephialtes manifestator; assembly: GCA_963970395.1. NCBI lineage: Eukaryota > Metazoa > Arthropoda > Insecta > Hymenoptera > Ichneumonidae > Ephialtes > Ephialtes manifestator. Next base: position 35,974,781 of record OZ019968.1, read on the forward strand.
ATAGTATTACGAAGTATTAATTGTCGGAGTATTAACTATGTTGTATTGGACTGTATTTAATACTTCGGAAATTTACGTTTTCAGTGAATTACCAAGTATTAAATGCAGTCCGATATGACATACTTTTTTTGAAGAATTTTAATACTACGATTTTTGCTCATCAATAGACACGTTGAAATTAATAGAAAATTCGTACTTTCATGTTTGCAAAAGAATCTCCGAATGGATCGCTCTCAAAAGGATCCTCGGAAGATGGTCTGGGATTGTCGGGTGTGATTTTATCCATCTGATGTATTCCCTGTTGTAGCGAGTTGAGTTCAAACTGCAGATCCAAAAGGTCGGCAATCACGTGGTCACACTTTTTCTCATTGCTGCCACTATTGCTGGATGCTTTATCAGCATCAATACTCGCCGTTCGTATGCGCTGAAGACAACTCTCCGTTCCAGCCGCACCCTGTCCATCGTGACAGCCAATAACGTTCTGTATATTAATTATCGCTGTCTCTCCACTACACGCTTGCTTTTTCACTTAAGGTGTTTGCATAAGCTTGGGGTCCAAACAAAAAAGTCGCTTTAAAATTGTTTTTTTCTGATGAACTTATTCGGTTGAAAAGGTCGTGATTATGTTCAACATTAATAAAAACTGTCATATTTGAGTATTGAAAAAGTGATTTATCCGGCGTGGGAGTTACGTCATTGATTTTCGACGTACATTCTATCTGTTGTATTAATTGTGCGTAAAACTCTGAGCTTTTTATCCCTCCACTCTCATAAAAATATTGAAAACAACCGGTTTTTTGTTCTCCAAGAGCACGCAAGCCTCTTAAATACAGTAGAATGAGCGACTCACCTTTGTGTCTGGCGCTGGCTCTACAAAAATTCCGCTTATATGAAATTTGCTCGAATTCTGCTCCATGTTTTGCTTGGTCAACTCGATTTCTTTTTTCTTGAGCTCGAAAACTACTTGAAACAGGTCCCTCATGGCAATCACCACCTAAAGAAGCGAGAGAATAGAATGATTTGCATTTTTTGAAATACAAAAAGGGTTGTTGAGAGATGAGGGCGCTTTGCGCCTGGCAGAAAAGACGAAGAAGACGGTGCAGGAGGCGAGGGGCACCGTCGGATCCCTCAGACAAGCAAGTGTCGTCGACGAAGCGATAATAATTCGGTGCAGTCGACTAAACGTGATCATTGTGTAACCCCGACCAACCGGCAATGTAATACAATTATTTACGTACGACCCTCGAGTTATATACAGTGAAAGGCAGCGGGTATCATCGCCGGGCGACAAACGAGTATTAGATTGCTACCCCGCGAATTGGGCAAATACAATTTGCATCGAAACGTTTCGTCCCAACGTTATTTAAAAGAAATCGTGATCAAATTTTTTTTCATCAACATTTGTCTATAGGGATACGTTTTACCATTACATTTACTTTTTAGGTACGAAAACTGTAGAGTTAAGTTATATTTCAGAAATATTGGAAGATTTAAATCTTATATTTATTGCAAAGTGGGAAACTTACCTGATTTGCTGCCTTGTCTGTCTTTATTCCGAAAAAACGATGCCCCGTATCTGGAGAACCAAATATATAGCCAAAAGCTCGTGAATCGCTCATGTCCTGCGCTATGAAGGATATTTTGTGAACTGGATGGTGATAGAGGCACTCCTATAGGGCAATACAAAGTCAAATTACCATAAAATCCATGAATCTATACCGAAATATCTAATGATTGATTAACAAATATTCTAATAAAAATACTCTATTATTTAAATATACAATTCTAATATGTTATGAATAGTCATATAATTAATCTGTGAAATAAAATGTACTAAACTCAACAACATATGATCCTATTATTTTCCAGAACATATTCTTTTCGTATGAGTAAATACATTTTTTAATCAAACTTCATTTTCATGAATGAAAAAAAATATATTTTCAAGCAAGTAATGCAAAACATATGTTATAGACTTTAATAATGTTTTCTGATACTATATCTATTATTTTTTCTTTCAAAAATATTCTTTAAATAGTGACTTAAATGAATGTTCCACTTATGAAAAAGAATGAATTTGATATTAATTTCAGAATAAGAGCTACCCCGGTCTTCTCGTCACGCAGACGAAGTCCATCGATGCTGACTTGCACGGCTATTCGTTGTTTGTGTTCGCCGGCAGCGCGAATAGCCATCTTGAGATCGGCAAGAGCAGCCTGACACATCCGGTCTCCTCGTGCTTCCGACACCTCAAGAATACCAATCAACTTGGCCTTGAAGGAGACGCCTTCGCCGAGAAATCTCGTCGGCTCTTTCTTGACTGAAAAAAATAAAAACCAGAATTCAGTCTCTTTATAAAAACCGCTTCTGTATTGGTAAGACTAAGCGTGAAAGAGGAAAGCAGCAGCAGAAGCAGCCCTAGATTAATAAGAGGGGCGCATGGATTTATTTTCATCGTAGGGGTCCTCACCCGTGGAGCTAAACCCACCGACGAGCGACAATTGCTTCGAGCTCTGCGGGGCTCGATCGAATTTCGTCGTTGCAGGGGTTGCGGCTCAGCACAATTAAATGATCCACCGCTTGGCAATCGAACCTAACAGCGCACTTATCCGAAAAACACTTTCTCTCCGCCTGCTTGGTTAATATCAATATCTACGTATTTTCTCCCTTCATTTAGTCTCTTCAGAATAAAAAACTAGGCGTACTATGGAGAATTAGGTCCGCATCAATAATCACAAACGGTGACGAACAAGTGTTTTATCAAATCATCTAATTTACGAATTGTTTTCAGTTATTAAGCAGATCGTATTGCGTCATTGGGTTTGGACAAGTAATTGAAGTTTGAAAAGGATAGTTGAATTTGCAGACAACATTTTTTCCATTACAATTCTATATATATCATTAACAAAGAGTCGCATATGGAGATCTACGAAAGATCATGAAAATACCAGCGTCAGCGCTTAAAGAGTGTTTACATAATACCACAGAAATCTCAAAACTACTAAAATACTGCCAAAAATGTCGATTTATACGAGAACCTATAAATAATTTATTCTGTATCCATATTAAGTTTATGTGATGTATAAGCTGTTAAATGTTTTGCGGTCACTAATAACTTTAGCTGTTGATTCAACGTAACATTATGGAAAAGCAAATCTCGTATAATACTAGCAGGTGCCAACAATGTTCCCAAATTAAAGTGAACGTTCACCATCACATCACGATCGATGACGATCAAGTGTTTTATAAAATCATGTAATTTACGAATTGTTTTCAGTTATTAAGCAGATCGTATTGCGTCATTAGGTTTGGACAAGTAATTGAAGTTTGAAAAGGATAGTTGAAAGTGTAGGCAACATTTTTTCCATTACAATTCTATGTATATCATTAACAAAGAGTTTAAATGTCGCATATGGAGATCTACGAAAGATCATGAAAACACCAGCGTCAGCGTTTAAAGAGTGTTTAAATAATACCACAGAAATCTCAAAACTACTAATATACTGCCAAAAATGTCGATTTATACGAGACCCTATAAATAATTTATTCTGTATCCATATTAAGTTGGTGTAATATATAAGCTGTTAAATGTTTTGTGATCGCTAATAACCTTAGCTGTTGATTCAACGTAACATTAAGGAAAAGCAAATCTCGTATGATACTAGCAGGTGCCAACAATGTTTCCAAATAAAAATGAAGGTGCACCATCACATCACGATCGATGACGATCAAGTGTTTTATAAAATCATGTAATTTACGAATTGTTTTCAGTTATTAAGCAGATCGCATTGCGTCATTAGGTTTGGACAAGTAATTGAAGTTTGAAAAGGATAGTTGAAAGTGTAGGCAACATTTTTTCCATCACAATTCTATGTATATCATTAACAAAGAGTTTAAATGTCGCATATGGAGATCTACGAAAGATCATGAAAATACCAGCGTCAGCGTTTAAAGAGTATTTAAATAATACCACAGAAATCTCAAAACTACTAATATACTGCCAAAAATGTCGATTTATACGAGACCCTATAAATAATTTATTCTGTATCCATATTAAGTTGATGTAATATATAAGCTGTTAAACGTTTTGTGGTCGCTAATAACCTTAGCTGTTGATTCAACGTAACATTAAGGAAAAGCAAATCTCGTATGATACTAGCAGGTGCCAACAATGTTTCCAAATAAAAATGAAGGTGCACCATCACATCACGATCGATGACGATCAAGTGTTTTATAAAATCATGTAATTTACGAATTGTTTTCAGTTATTAAGCAGATCGTATTGCGTCATTGGGTTTGGACAAGTAATTGAAGTTTGAAAAGGATAGTTGAAAGTGTAGGCAACATTTTTTCCATTACAATTCTATGTATATCATTAACAAAGAGTTTAAATGTCGCATATGGAGATCTACGAAAGATCATGAAAATACCAGCGTTAGCGTTTAAAGAGTGTTTAAATAATACCACAGAAATCTCAAAACTACTAAAATACTGCCAAAAATTCGATTTGTACGAGAACCTATAAATAATTTATTCTGTATCCATATTAAGTTGATGTAATGTATAAGCTGTTAAATGTTTTGTGGTCGCTAATAACCTTAGCTGTTGATTCAACGTAACATTAAGGAAAAGCAAATCTCGTATGATACTAGCAGGTGCCAACAATGTTCCCAAATTAAAGTGAAGGTGCACCATCACATCACGATCGATGACGATCAAGTGTTTTATAAAATTATGTAATTTACGAATTGTTTTCAGTTATTAAGCAGATCGTATTGCGTCATTGGGTTTGGACAAGTAATTGAAGTTTGAAAAGGATAGTTGAAAGTGTAGGCAACATTTTTTCCATCACAATTCTATGTATATCATTAACAAAGAGTTTAAATGTCGCATATGGAGATCTACGAAAGATCATGAAAATACCAGTGTCAGCGTTTAAAGAGTGTTTAAATAATACCACAGAAATCTCAAAACTACTAAAATACTGCCAAAAATATCGATTTATACGAGATCCTATAAATAATTTATTTTGTATCCATATTAAGTTGATGTAATATATAAGCTGTTAAATGTTTTGCGGTCACTAATAACTTTAGCTGTTGATTCAACGTAACATTATGGAAAAGCAAATCTCGTATGACACTAGCAGGTGCCAACAATTTTTCCAAATAAAAATGAAGGTGCACCATCACATCACGATCAATGACGATCAAGTGTTTTATAAAATCATGTAATTTACGAATTGTTTTCAGTTATTAAGCAGACTGAATCGTGTCATTAGATTTGTACAAGTAATTTGACTTTTAAAGGGATCGTTGGACTTCAGGGCAAAAACTTCTTCATTGTTATTCAATGTATATCACCAACGAGGTATCCACAAGTCTAGTATGATACTGGTAGGAGGGAACAATGTTCCCAAATGGAAGTAGAGGAGGTAGATTTTTTATTCAACGACAGCCAAGTGCGCTTTAAACGATCCGGCCCTTTTAATAATGACCCGCGATTGCAGGAGCCTCCTGCATAGTCGTAAAATCGCCGACGAGCTAGCTAGTCGTCGAGTGCCTAACGCCAACTGTCGACACTTGAAAATCAACGGGGCACGAGCTGCGAACAACCAAAAGTGCTCTTACTATGCTGTAGGAAACTTATTATTATTGTCTTTCTTGCAACGCCTTGCAGTTACTACTTGCGAAATTCATAGTATAATGCTAGAAGCATATCTCTAGTTCTTCCACTATGTTGATTGATATTGCCACTATATAGCTACAATTAGTAACACTCATGTTATTATCAAACAGTATGAAAAGCACCTGTTCGGAATTTAATACTATTAATGTCTTCTATTGCAGTATTTTATAGTTAGTACTGGAATTCATTATAGTACTTGATGTCTTAAAGAATTGTAAATTTATGGTACAGTTGTGATGTAAAATGTATGTGTTTTACAGTGAAAATGTAGCAGTTCGTAAAAATTTTAATACTTTATACTAAAATTCAAATAAGTTAGTCAAAGTTTCCTTTACTTTTAGCAGTCTTCCCAGTAAACACAAAATATTGTTATGTTGCTGTTCAATTACAATTTCCTACTCAGCAATGTTACTGTAACATAACAACGGTGTTATGTAACAGTTACGTTACTGAGTAGGAAATTGTAATTGAACAGCAACATAACATAGAAGTTACATGTAATGTAGCAAAGTTATTCATATGACATGTCGAAATTATACAGGGTGACAATTATAAGTTGGACATCTTTGCTTGAGGGTGTTGTGCCGATGTTTGGATTGATTTAAGGTACGATTCTTGAATGGTTTTGCAAACTCTTTTCAATAACATAAACGATTTTTTTTTCTGTCGTATAGTTTTTAAGGGAGAATAAACTGTAAATCAGATTTTTTTTAAAATACGTTTCGATTACGGGACCATAAAGTAATTAAAAAACTGGATACAAAATATCTATAGAAGTATTTATTCGAACATATTTTCATAAAGAAAATTAATTTGGTAGTTTCTGCTTTTATCAGCCGTTCCCTGTCTAAAACAGAGAACGCCGGATGTTGCGAGTGATTTTGGTGTTACTGCTATATAACAAATATCATGTAGTCGTTACGTAACATGCTTGTAACAATTTTAATATAACTTTAGTGATACTGAGGTAATGTTAATGGTGTATAACTTTGTAACATTGCATTAATGTACCACAAATATATAACACCCTTATAACGATGTAATATACGCTAGATGGCCGACGGCTCGAACGCCTCTCCCAAGCGATTCGTGACCCAGACGTCTATAAGACTGCGAAGCTACGCTGTTCCAACTACACTCTAGGGGTCTACCCTTTGGAAGTATCGCACTGAGAGTAATATCGGGTAATTAAAAAAAATATAATTAGACCGGCGATAATCTAACTATAAACTATAATTCCCAGGAGGAACGTCAATATTTTATGGTTATAGCAAATATAAGAAAATAGTTGGATGAACCATTGATATAATTCCCAGGAGGAACGTCTTTATTTTATGGTTATAGCAAATATAATTATAGTTGCAATCATTAAGTGATAATAGTTTCAAAAACTATTCCAATCGTTTCAAATATGCCGTTTCGTTGCATATACGATTTCAACTTTTGTTTCCAATAACCTTGCAAGTATCGTTTATTGAACCATATTATCATCGCTTCAACCATAAAACATTGCAAGCCTTCCTATATTCGTTATATCATATGAAATCGTTAAATCAACGATATGCTTTTCACTCAGTGCGTGACCCATGAGGGTTGCGTACCACGAACTGGTTCTATGTTTAGTCGTAACGGCTTATTTTTGTAATAACCAGGCTTTGGCAGTAGCGATTTCCCAACCGTTGGATGCTTGAAAAATGCAAGGCGATCCACTATCATTTCCTTATAACTTTTAACTCGGAGCTCGGAGAGTTAAACAAATAAATAATACTCAATAGGCGTAAATAATTATTAACAAATGATAAAAATGTTAATAAATTATACCAGTAATATAACTATCATTCAATTATTTACATTGGCGTTACATTATGCGAAAACATCTGCAATATTAATTGAATGTTACGGTTATATAATAATGTAATATAACAATGTTATATTGCTGAATCGGAAATTGCAACTTGCATGTTATTTACATGTAACGTCCAGTCAATATTACCTGTTATATTCGGTTACGTTGCCGTTACATTGTCGCAATATAACTGTGTTTACTGGATGTACATTAATTTTACATCGCACTTAAATATTACATTTAAGATTATGCATAAATACGATACGTTAAATATTTTTTTATGATTCAGTTTAATATCTAATAATCTTCATATCAGCCAGCTCAAATGCGGAGTACCTTTAGTTATAGATAAATCAGTATTTCGGAGTGATCAGGATAAGGAAACATGGATTTTTCATTAAAGTTTGGAATATGTGTAGAGTTTTATGTATCAAGCAATTTCTGGGCTTATTTCGATCGACGCAAGTAATGCAATCGTAAAGAAAGATCAATCTTTGACCAAGCTCAGAGCATACAAAGGCCCGTTTACCGAGGATTATGTCCTATTGGGATAGCAAGCCTCGTGGAATCATCTGTGCAAACAAACCCATTAGCTGAATCGTGAAATTTTACGAGGGTCAACGTTAGAACAGGATAGGCAATAAATATGGATTTGCGAGATAAATGGAGAGTCGACCAGTCAAAGAGACGATGAATAGCGAAATATATGTGTTGTGGTGGAATATTGGAATCGAAGGGAAGGCGAGTGATCTTCGACGGTACAGCGCGCATTGCCATGACAATTTATCACACTCCAACCCTTGCGAGGCTTTACTTGCATCTCTTTTCGACAAATATTGTTCTCTGTAGTGATCATAATAATTAATATCGGCTGGGCATTCAATTTATCTCCTGGATATAATATTTGAAAGCTTAACTCAGGCAGTATGCTCGAAATCCATTTGCGCTCGCTCTTTCTAAATCATTCGAACGAAAATTGAAATTTCATTATTATTATTATATATACAATCCTTATTTACCGCCAGCGAGAAACGATGTAGTCTTTGACACGCAAAGTAATCATAATTGAACGTTATTAAAATAATAATAATAATCTCAATAATAAATGTTCATTAACTGAAACTAATATAAAGTTCATGACAGCCATTACATCTTTGCATATATTAGTTTGAGGGCTCTGCATAAGCGTGAGGCCCAAAAAAACAAGTTGATTTTCAAATTATTCATTCAACATTAGATTAGGGACAAGAAGGTCGGAATTTTATACACAATTAATATACATAATGTTGCCAAGTTTGAGTTTTTTTCTTAAATTCAAAAATATTCATAAGCAATGAAGTTATTATCATTTAATCAAAGTACCGTCGAATTATTTATTTGTCTGACCGGATAATGTTTAAAAATTATAAAATTTATGATAATAGTGATCTACAGAAAAAAAGTTCGTTTTTAGACCAAAAAAGTACAACTTTAATAGTTTGTTATTAACAACTGAATAAATATATTTTAAAAGTCATTCGGTCGTACATAATCGGACGAATAGATTATTCGATGGGAATTTGTTTAAACAATAATAACTTCGTTGTTTATCAATATCTTGCAATTAAAAAAAACATCAACTTTCCAAGACTGTTACAAAACTATTTATAAAATTTCTACTAATTACTCCAAAACGCTTCGTATTTTCTCAAACGCAACTTATTCATTTTACTTCAAATAAAAATTTACAAAATGAGTATGAAACCTCGAAAAATTTATAAGCAAATTGATCACTATACAAATGCGCTGTTGTACCGTCGAATTTTTTTTTCTTCATATTTCATTATTATTCTTTATCGAAAACCAGTGAAACAATGTCATAAAAAAATGTAACATTCCCTAACATTGCTCTATTATAATTATTAGTCGAAGTTGACTTAAATTATAACGCCAATTTTTCGTAAGTTCAAAATCCTATAAAACCCGAACCTCTTTACGGATCTTCACCAAATTCGATATCTACTACAACTGGTTATTAATTCGTCCTTGTAGAAGATTTGAGCAGGGTTGGTCGAAGTTAACGTGAATTAGAACGAAAACAAAAATTTTTCGAAAATTAAAAATTCTATAAAATCTGAACCGCTTTATGGATTTCGCTCAAATTCAATATCGACCGTAATTTTTCATTACTTTATTTGTCAAGAACTATTTAGCTCACAAGGTAAAAAATTACGGCAGCTAGAGAACATACATAAATTTTTCGAAAAATTCAGTCTTATAAAATCTAAAAAAATGTTTCAACTTTTTCGTAAATTTACATATAGGAAGAGGCGTTTTGATACAGCAGTTTGAATTTTGCAATCCTGCCACACACACACACACACACACACATCCATCCGAACATGTTACATTGTAAAAAAAATCTACTTGAAATTAAATGTACAAGTATTGGAAGTTTTTATGCATAAACTGGTATATTAAATTTAATATACAAGTGTGATGTAAAATTAATGTATGGTAGAACAAATTCACTAATTTACTTCAATTTTACCGTCAAAGTACTTGAATTTTAATAACTTGCTTTAATTTTACCGCAAAAGTACATTAAATTTATATCACAATTTAACATTAAATTTAGATGACGAGTTTATGCATAAAAACTTCCAGTCTTTTCTAACAGTGTATCTAAACCACTTTTTTCGATGTTTTCGACCATTCTGAGTAATCTGACATGAAAATCCAGGAAATTTTTTTTTTCGCGAAACCAAAACTTCTTCTATAAGGAAGTAAAAATTCAGTAGCGGCAATGGGTCAAGAAGAGAGCAGACATAAGCAACGAGTAGGGTTGTTCGGGACCTCGAAGCGACAAGTGGTGTCATCTGATGGGGGGTTGACGTACCGCAACGAGCAGCAGGGTGAACCGGGGACAGTTCAGTAGCCAGACAGGGAAAGAGACAGAGAGCGAGAGAGAGAGGGAAGCGAGAGTGAGAAAGAAAGCGAGAGGGAACGTATGAGGGGTGAAGGCGAATTATATACTCGACATACTCAATACTACGATATAGTACGTCAGTTTTCGCGCACAACGTTCTCTCACTCATAGAACGTGCATATGCGTTTGTTGATTGAGTCACCTTGCGTGCTCGCACGCCCAACTGCATCAAGCCCAAAAATAACGCAAAAAAAAATTCACAAATTTCAATATTTATGTTTAAAATTCTAGGCTGAACGAGCGTGAATAAGTAAATTGTTCATTAGCCTCGAAGTAATGCGAATAAAAAGCCTTCAAGATCATCTTTACACATATAAAAACTGCACGTACATAAATTGAAGACAGAAAACAAAAAATGATGACGGAACTGCTATTATAGTTTCACAAGCACAACGTATAAAAAGTGACAACAGTTAAAATACTTACACTTGCACGGACTGTTCTTTTTACGTAGGGTCTGCATTGGGAATGTCAGGTGGCGGAACTTATGCCGCGAGCTCTCGAAATACGAACCACACACTCCTCTCCTCGTCAACATCAATCAACACAGGCACATTGGCAGCTCCAACGTAGCCAAAATTCGGGCGTGTATTGCACTTATGAACACTGGCAGGTTCTCGCTGTCCGATATCCTTTGGTGTTGCTGCTCCTTCCGATTCGCGTCCTTCGCGGCCTGTGTATAAAAGCGCAGAGCTTTGCGTTATTCCATCGAATGTTAACCACGTTAATATCGTGATAATATTGCAACAAGAAAGGCTTTACAGTTAGACTACCTCGCGTGTACGACAGACCCGAGGTGTAAAAATACAGGGGTAACAACAGCTGCCTCCGCCGGCACGGATCGCCCATGCCAGCTTCTCATATTGATCAATAATACAGTTTCTAGTACGCGGTGGCGTCGCCTCAGCTCGCCCGTGCATTTCCCTCCTTCGTCGACATCGGCTTAAACCATCCAACTACATACGTATTATCATATCATTTTTTTTTAAATCAACCCAAACGAGTTTTATCAAGATTAGGCAATCTTTCTGCGTTTTCACTATCGCGTTTATTGACCAGCGTAATAAAACTGTACGACATTCCACGTGGTCACTGTACAGTGCATAGACCTTTATGTATATATAGCTTTGTTATATCAATTCTCATTCATCGACCATTTTTGCACTGGTATTTTAGTGTCTATTCTAAAAATAGGAAATTTAGGTCAAATATATTACAAAATGAGCTCTTTTTGTGTCAAGGTTACGAGACAATGTAGCTGAGAGATTTTGAGAGTTTGAATTTTACGAGATTCGAAAAGTGCATAGCACCAATACGCCACCTACGTTTTCTCGTAATAGAAGTCGAGAAATATGACGGATAAACGGCTATCTATCAGTTAATTTCCTCGTCCGAATTTTTTTACAAAAATTACTTTATTTTTTTAATCGTTTACCGATATTGTTAAGGAAAATTAACTTACTGCAGAATTTGAATCTGTGAATATATGTTAGTTATTCAGTTATTATACAATCTTCTAACAATTAGTCCAAATGAGTTTTATCTAATTAGCCAATATTTCAACATTTTCGCTGTCGCGTTTATTGACCAATTTACTAAAACTCCACGATATTACACGTGGTCATCTTACAGTGCATAGACCTTTACGTATATATAGTTTCGTTATATCAATTCTGATTCATAGACCATTTTTGCACTCGTATTTTAGTGCCTAGTCTAAAAATGGTACGTTGGGTTTAAAGATTTTTTTAACTAAGCTCTTTTTGTGTCAAGGTTACGAAACAATGCAGCTGGAAAATTTAGGGGGTTTGAATTGCGAGATTCGAAAAGTGCATGGCGCCAAGACGCCACCTACGTTTTCTCGTAGAAGTCGAGAAATATGATGGATAAACGGCTATCTACCAGTTAATTTCCTCTTCTGAATTTCTTAACAAAAATTACTTTATTGCTATCATCGGTTGTTTTCCTGAACAACCAAGTTTGTTAAGGAAAATTAACGTACTGCAGTATTTGAATCTGCGAATATATGTTTATTATTCTGTTATTATAATACAGTCTTCTAACAATGAACCCAAACGAGTTGTATCTAATTAGCCAATATTTCTACATTTTCGCTATCGCGTTTATTAACCAATTTACTAAAACTTCACAATACTCCGCGTGGTCATCTTACAGTGCATAGGCCTTTACGTATATATAGTTTCGTTATGTCAATTCTCATTTATCGACCGTTTCTGCACTCGTATTTAAGTGCCTATCCTAAAAATGTGCAAATTTAGGTCAAAGATATTACAAAATAAGCTCTGTTTGTGTCAAGGTTACGAGGCAATGCAGCTGCAAGCCCAAGTAGCACAAAGACAAAGGATATCTATTTGGTATACGAAAAGGTATATTAATTTCCGTCCAAATGATATCTTTTTGGATTTGGATATCTTAAGAACGTCTAAAAGATATCCAAGTCCAAAAGATATCATTTGGACGGAAATTCACATACTTTTTCGTATACCAAATAGATATCCTTTGTCTTTGTGCTACTTGGGAGGTTTTGAGATTTTTGTAATATTCCAAGATTCGAAAAGTGCATGGCGCCAAGATGCCACCGACGTTTTCTCGTAGAAGTCCAGAAATATGATGGAAACGGCTATCTAACATTTAATTTCCTCTTCTTAATTTTGTTACAACAATTACTTCATTATTATTGTTATTATCGATTACCAAAGCCGTTGAGGAACATTAACTTCCTGTAGAATTTGAATACGGAAATATACGTATTCAGTTATTATGCATTCTTCCAACAATTAACCCAAACGAATTTTATATTATCATCAGTCAGTCTTCTTCCGTTTTCACTATCATTTTTACTTACTAACCAGCTTACTAAAACTCGATGTCCCACGTGGTCACCGTACAGACGTTTATGTATATATATATCTATATAATTTAGTTAAATTAATTCTCATTCATTACCATTGCCCCTGTATTTCATTTATTATGTAAAAAATTCCAAACTTGGTTAAAAAATATATAAAACTAAGCTCATGTCGTCTCAGGGTTACGCGAGGCTCTGTACCTGAAAGAATTTGAGAATTTTGAATTACCACATTCGAAAAATGCACTGACTAAGACGCCACCAATGCTTTTTTATATTACATATATGGTAGTGTAGTAGTAGTCGTGAAATATGACACATAAACTGTATCGATGGCTATCTACCATTTAATTTCCACTCGTTCCTGAATATTTTGACATCACTTACTTTATTATTATTATTATCGATGACCAACCGTTGAGGTGAATTAACATATCGTAGAATTTAAATACGTGAATAAATGTTAATTATTCTCGGACTTTGAGAAGACAAAAACTCTTTATAGTACCGCTGACTACCTCGTTCCAGCCGGAAAGCAGGTTACCGTGACACTTGTGTATTTGTTCCTTCGGGGTAGTAGTAAGAGACGGAAGATCAGTTTAAAACACACAAAAGAGAATGTCACTGCTCCGTTTTGTCATAGCGTCCCGATGCTCCGCCACAAAAGCCGACGTAACCAGGTATTTCACGATTATTCAGTACTTAGCTGTTGTCATTTCTTAAATTTCATGTAAATTCGATCTTTTCGAGAAATTTTGAGGTTAAACATGAACATGGTATTGCAGGCATTATTCCTGGAGAAATGTTCTGGAAGCAAAGAACAAACTGCTGGATAGCATAAGGAAAACACCTACCAAATTGCCAAAATGTCCACATCATACAACCAAAGCTACAAATTTAAAATCACTGCCGTTAGTTGGAAAACTTGGTTTATTCACCGTCGGAGTATCAAGCGTTTGTGCTCTTCGGTTTCAGGCTTCAAGGGCATTCTGCAGAGCGCAAACTAGTAATGTCAGTCTCAAAGACGATTTATCTCAGGAAGGACATTTAAAATGGCACAAAACAGTCCGATATTTACTGCCACATTTGTGCTTCTTTTTCATTGCCATCACGGTAAGTCATAGAGAAACCAGAAGATTTGTAGATGGTTGAGAGAGGAATTACTTTTCTTTCAATTTTTTATAATTCAATTGTTCCATAAAAAGTTCAGTATAACTCATTGTTTTCAAATACCGTATTTCATTAAAAGTAAAAATTTTATTAACAACAAAAATGTATAGTTTTTCCATATTGTAAAAGAAAAAAACTATGAAATAGAGTAATAGCCTATCCATTGGTCAATAAATTCACTTTCTATTGTTTTTAAAAATTGATTTTATCTTTAAGAACTTTCAAATAAATTTCAACATAATGTTCAGATATTTATTTGCCAATGGCGCAGAGAATTTGGAAAGATATTCAATATAAAATAATTTATGGATCAAATGGAGTGGGTCGAGAATTAATGAAAGAGTTTCTACCCTGTAATCAATTTTACTTAAGCCCAATATCAATTTTTATGCCAGAGCGCGTTTATTGTGGCGATACTGAATATCTGGATACCTCAATGCGTTGGCCAAGTGATTAATGTGATAACGAACGTCAGGCGGGAAGCCAAAGCCGGATACAGCGAAAGCGATTCCCTGACTAGCGTCTTTCAGCAGCTCGCCGATCCGGCGTTCAAGTTGGCTCGTATGTACGTAGCTCAAGTATGTAAATTGTATATGATAACATGCTCCACTGTTGTTCTTATCAGGGATGGACACGATTTTAATGAAAAAGTATTTTCTCTACTCCTCGTAAAAATAATGGATTATTACGCGTTCAAACGATTATTATTCGTCGTAAAATGATAATTATTCTGAGGAATTTCGGACGGAAGTGCAACCTTAAAATCATCCATGAAGATCGAATTCTGCCCGTAATTTTGCTCTTAACAATAAATCATAATAATAAGGAATTTATTACGTACTCGGCGATAAATCTCTTAAGAGCACAGTTGGAGAAAAAATAAAAGCAAGAAATATAAAACTAGAACGATATAAAAGAATTAGAATTCTTTTTTTTAATATTGTAATAACTTAAATTTACTTCACCTAATACAGAGCTTAACTTGGGGGATATTCAAAAAGATTCTGAACACTACGCTCACGTGATTAAGAAACTATTAAGAAATTCAAAAAATGAGTTTTCAGGTCGCGAAAATAGAACTGGCAATTAACCCGGCGGCGACACAACATTAATTCAGTCTGATTAAGTTAAGGTTGAACTTAAGATCGAATTTCCAAAAATTCCACCCTAAGCCATGTGTAATTATTGCAAAATCATGAAAAAAAAATTCTACACAAATTAGACACAAAGATTAATTCTTATTCATGTTCGTAATACTTTTATATCAAAATGGTACCCATACCTGGCTTTTAGATCGATTCTTTCAGTATATGACATTTTGGTTTAATTTTTCGTTTTTTAAACATGATTCGGAGCAGACACATAATGATTGCAGAATTATTCAATAGATAACGATACATTTCCCGCAGGCTCTCTTCACGTTTACTTACATCTATACTCTCACATGCGTCGGCGAAAGAGTCGCCGCGCAATTGCGCCAGGATCTCTTTAAATCTATAGTAATGCAGGATATCGCATTTTTTGATAAGCATCGATCGGGTGAAATAGTCAGTAGATTGACGAGCGATATTCAAGAATTAAAAAGTTCCTTCAAAACGCTGATAGCGCAAGGTTTGAGAAGCGTCACGCAAATTCTTGGCTGTGTTATATCGGTGATAGTAATTTCGCCGCAGTTGACCGGTGTGATGGTATTATGCATGCCTAGCATAATTTTCGTAGGAACTTTGTTGGGGAGAAGTTTGCGAAAGTTATCGTCGGAAGCGCAGGAACAAATTTCGAAATCGACGGCCGTGTGCGAGGAAGCAATTCATAATATTCGAACGGTAATTACAGAGTGATATAAAGATTCGAAATAATTAATCTAGAATAAGAAAACGAATGTTATATTATTAGAAACAAAATGCAGGTGAGGGCGTTCGCTGGCGAGGAAAGACAAGTCGAGGCTTTCGCTCGAGAAGTTGAAAAGGCTTCCTCGTTGTACGAGAGATTAGGCCTTGGAATCGGCTTTTTTCAAGCGGGAACTAATCTCTTTCTCAATGGAATTATACTGTCAACTTTGTACTTTGGTGGACACTTGATGTCCAGCGGTCAATTATCGGCCGGAGATCTCATGGCTTTTCTTATGGCTACGCAAACGATCCAGCGATCTCTCACTCAGCTTTCTTTGCTTTTCGGAACCTACGTGAGAGGATCCAGTGCAGCTGCTCGTGTTTTCGAAGTAAGTTGATGCAATGTTTACTAAATTTACTTAAAATGAATAAAATAGTACAGTAGAGCGTCGATTATCCGAACGTCAATTATCCGAACGATGATTTGGTTTATCCGAATCGTCAATCATCCGAACAGCGATTCGGTTTATCCGAATTTTCGGGTTTCCGAACGAAAAAACCGAAAAAATTCTCCATTTTTTCCCAAGAAAATAGCATATTATAGAGTCCGGAGGTTTGATCAGAATATATAATATATACTAACAATGATATATTAAAAATATTAATTTTCGGTAAATACATACATATTACATATATGTGTATTATATTATACGTATATATTCTAATATTTTAAGCGTTTCAGTTCCTCCCTCCCCCTTCACATAATATTGATATTCGGTCATTCGAATTTTCGATTATCCGGACGATAGTCGGTCTCTATTAGTTCGGATAATCGACGCTCTAATGTATACCATTAGCGTATTGACTCGTAGCGACGAAATGTACGTAAGCCAAACATGTACTATATGTCTTACATCCCTCTTGTCTCTAGCAATCGATATCTGACACTGAATGTGAACAACCATTTATTTCGTCTCTGCGATCTTAATTCATTCATTATTTTTTTTAATTGTATAAAGTAAAGGTTTTCTTTATGTAATCTCCCTGACGGATCCTAAATGACTTCTGCTCAGTCATTTTGAAGTTATTCGCCAGACACCGACCGGTCGGGGTCATTTAGGAGTTAAAATTTCATTATAGCCCAGTCAATTGACTTGATAGTGACTCCAGGGTCACTTAAATATGATAAATCATAAAGTTCATTTTTACAACCGGTTAATGACCAAATTTGAAGGTGTTTTTTGGTAATTTATGAGTAGTTTTGCGGTCATGTAACTGAGATCGGACCTAGGATTAACTGTTACTGCACTCATTTACAGGGTTAGTTTCAAGTCAATTTCAGGTATAATTCGAATAATTTTTCGGTCAAATGACTGAAAAATCACTTAAAAATTACTTAAAAATCACTTCATTTATTAGTCATTTATCGTCGATGTCGGATCCGTCAGGGCTGTAATAAAAATAATAATATAAAACTCTTAATGTTTTCAGTATTTGGATATGCCGCCCGCAGCTATGATGGTCGGCGGTGAGAGAGTCGATAGTGATTCCTTCGCAGGAAACGTAGAGTTTAAAAATGTAGAATTTACTTATCCGACGAGAACTGACGTGAAGGTTCTGAAAGACTTTAATCTCAGGATTCCGGCTGGAAAATCCGTCGGCATCGTTGGCTCCAGCGGAAATGGAAAATCGACGGTTGCCGCGTTATTAGAAAGGTCGGTTTATACTAAAAATTAAGTTAAACTTGAAATAGTTCGGAACAAAAAAGAAAATTCACGCTATACGCACAATTAATTATACTTTGTAGAATGTACGATGTTACGGATGGTGCAATAACGATCGACGGTGTAGATATTCGATCGGTTAACTCGAGGGACCTCAGGGGTCGTGTATTGGGTTATATTGATCAAGAACCTATTCTTTTCTCCACGAGTATCTTGGAAAATATTAGATACGGGCGAGAAGGAGCAACAGATCAGGAGGTATTAAGTTTTTTACATTATTGAATACTGTTGATGACATATTATTTGTCGTTCATAGAATTTATTATCTATAAGATAAGTTCTTCCGTAGATTTTATTTTCAATTCTTACTTTATTCCAGGTAATCCAAGTAGCAAAAGAAGCTAATGCTCATGATTTTATTACCGCATTTCCGCATGGCTACGAAACTCAAGTTGGCGAACGTGGCGCTCAGCTTTCCGGAGGCCAGAAACAGCGGGTAGCCATAGCTCGAGCGCTGCTGAAGAGACCGTCGATTTTGATACTCGATGAAGCCACAAGGTATGAATCAAAAGGGCGTAATTCATTTTATTTATCACAGAAATGACGTATTTTTTATTCTAGTCATCTAATAAACAAGACTTTATTTAAACCTTCCGTTACACTTACTCATTTTGTTGCTACATAATTTATTATTTAACTTACGCAGTGCCTTGGACTATGAAAGTGAGCGGGTCGTGCAAAAAGCGCTAGAAAATGCGACAAAAGGTCGAACAGTCCTAATAATTGCTCATAGATTGAGTACCGTTATGGGTGCTGATATGATAGTAGTTTTACAGCGAGGAGCTATAGTCGAGGTAAAATATCTCAACAATTCCAAATAATGTCCAATCTTTATGGCGTTTGACAATTTTTAAAAAATTCTTACAGATGGGCACTCACAGCGAACTGATCGCGAAAAAAGGAGCTTACTTTAATCTAGTGAACCAAGAAGAGAACGAAAACCATTGACAGGTTCCACAGGGAAGTTGCAGACCAAATGTAATAATTTATTAGGGACAAAGTTGTTTGTATAGTAATACAAGAATTTCATTTTTTTATCCTCTGCGATATTATGACAAAAACGTAGTTGAGATCCTAGACAATCGAAGCGACCAAAGCGCACCTACTGAAATCCTCTTTAATCGTTTTCTATCTTCAACAGTGAATATCAAACTTATATTTTTGAACCACAATCTTTCAGAAAGTCAGTTTATCGCAGTATGACTTTTTCTAGTCATCGCAATTTACAAAAGCAGACGCTAGAGCCAGGCAGAATTTTATAAACTGTTATAATATATTATTAGCCCGTGAAACCCCACTGTGGGAAATAAGCTGAAGAATTTATCGATCCTATTCGCGTTGATTATGAGCTTTCAGTTCTATATGCTCCAGAAGTGAATTCAATTGTTGAAATATTATGTTATCTCCTTGAGAGCTCTAAATTTGTTTATATGACGATTTCGTAAAATCTAACCTATCGAGATTTGATGGGTGATTTTTCTTTTGCGTTTTTACTTAATTAAACTGACGCGATTGTTGATGAACTAGTTTCAAAATAATCTACTGTCGTTCGAGAATTACTAGCAGAATTTGACGCATCGTATAATGTAGATTCGGTAGTTAGATCAGAAGGAGTACCTGTATCAAAAGAGTTCTTCAAGGCTTTCAGAAGAGGCCTTAAAGTATAAGGGAGAGACGTTGTATAATCGTCGGAAAACGCAGGCTCCTCGCTAGTCGAGAAGAGCAGCGATCGATCAGTCGTTGACTGTATATTTGATGTCATATCTGAATAATTCTCGGTTTCGTCCGGGCTTTCAGAGGTGGAATACGTATCTTCTGTTGTATCGGTTTCAAAATCCATTGTGGGTGAAATTGATGAATAAGATGATTCTGTATTGGTTGAGAAGTCGTCCGTAACTTCAGAACTGAGTTCTGTGGCTGCTGTTGTGCTAATTGTCAATTCTGCAGGTCGTGTTGAAGTATATGATGAGGTTGATGGTATCTCGGTTACAGAATCGGTTGATATCGTGCTGGAATTATCCTTCGGTATTTCTGATGGTCCGTCATCGGATCCACTAGTAGTTGGTTGATTCTCAGGTAAAATTGTTATCTCGTCATTAATTCCACTAGTTTTACGTTCACTCTCGGGTAAAATTGTTGTCTGGTCATTAAATTCACCAGTATTTAGTTCATCCTCAGGTAAAATTGTTGTATGGTCATAAAATCTTTTAGTATTTATCTCATCCTCATTCGAAACTGTTGTCTGGTCAGACAATCCCCCAGTATTTACCTCATTTTCAGGTAAAATTGTTGTATGATCACTGAATCTTGTAGTATTTATCTCATCCTCACTCGAAATTGTTGCCTGGTCATACAACCCTCCAGTATTTACCTCATCTTCAGGCAAAATTGTTGTCTGGTCATTAAATTCTTTAGTATTTACCTCACCCTTAGGCAAAATTGTTGTCTGATCATAAAATCTTCCAGTATTTAACTCATTTTCAGGTAAAATTGTTGTATGATCATTAAATCTTTTAGTATTTATCTCATCCGCACTCGAAATTGTTGTCTGGTCATACAATCCTCCAGTATTTACCTCATTTTCAGGTAAAATTGTTGTATGATAATTAAATCTTTTAGCATTTATCTCATCCTCCCTCGAAATTGTTGTCTGGTCATACAATCCTCCAGTATTTTCCTCATCTTCAGGTAAAATTGTTGTTTCGTCATTAAATCCTTCAGTATTTAACCCATTCTCAGGCAGAATTGTTGTCTGATCATAAAATCTTCCAGTGTTTAACTCTTTTTCAGGTAAAATTGTTGTATGATCATTAAATCTTTTAGTATTTATCTCATCCTCACTCGAAATTGTTGTCTGGTCATACAATCCTCCAGTATTTACCTCATCTTCAGGTAAAATTGTTGTTTCGTCATTAAATCCTTCAGTATTTAACCCATTCTTAGGCAAAATTGTTGTCTGATCATAAAATCTTCGAGTATTTAACTCATCTTCAGGTAAAAGTGTTGTCTGATCATAAAATCTTCCAGCAATCAACTCATCTTTAGGCATAATTGTAGTGTCGTCATTGAATCCTCTGTTATTTAGCTCATTCTCAGGCAAAATTGTTGTCTGGTCGTTAAATCCTTCAGTATTTAGCTTATCCTCAGGTACAATTGTTGTCCGATCATAAAATCTACCAGTAATCAATTCGTCCACAGATAAAATTGTTGTTTTGTCATAAAATCCGTTCGTATTTAGTTCCCATTCTGGTGAATTCGTTGTCTCATCGTCAGATCTACCAATAGGCACTAAGGTAGTGACATCGTAGTTATCAGCTGCTTCATTGTATTCTATTGGTTTACTTGACTGCAAAAACGATGTCGAAGGATCGGAAGTTGTATCAAAGCTGTCGCCTGAACCAACATCAGTATTACTAGTCCAACTATTCTCAGTGGTCACTTCACTGTTCCTCAAGGAGGTTGTTATTAAAGTTACAAGATTTTTAGGGCTCTCTTGAACAATGGGCGTCGATTCTGAATCACTTGTTTTGGAAATAATGGTCGTTGTGTCGACACTGTCCATTTTATCATCATCCTCATTTTCATCGAAACTACTATTTTCCGTACTTGATTCGCCCTTCAAAAATTCTTCATTTGTATAATCATTGACGACAGTCGTTGAAGTTATAACATTTTCAATCGCACTCTCCAGAATATTCGACGTCGTCGTTTCCCAATCGCCTGTAGTTGTCAACAAATTATTTGGCAATATTTCACCGGTAACTGAGGCAAATTCCGGTTCTGCTGCAGACGTGGTCGTCAGTATTATAACTTCTGGAGTCTTTTCGTCTACGACAAAGCTCGATGCACTAGTTGCAGGATTTTCTGTCGTAGTTAATAACATAGTAGAAGATTCTTCTGCTCGAGTGGCATCGAATAACCATTTTTCTCCTAAAGTTGTTGGTGTTACACTATCAGCAGTGTTTTCTCCTAGCACAGATGTCGTTTCTAATTCAACGGTGGTCGTTGATGGAGTTGTCAATAAATTATTTTGCAATATTTCACCGGAAACTGAGGCAACTTCCGGTTCTGCTGCAGACGTGGTCGTCAGTATTATAACTTCTGGAGTCTTTTCATCTACGATAAAGCTCGATGCACTAGTTGCAGGAATTACTGTCGTAGTTAATAACATGGTGGAAGATTCTTCTGCTCGAGTGGCGTCGAATAACCATTTTTCTCCTAAAGTCGTTGGTGTTACACTATCAGCGGCGTTTTCTTCTAGCACAGACGTCGTTTCTGCTTCAACGGTGGTCGTTGATGGATCCTGTAACAATATTTCACCGGAAGTTGTTAACAACGTTGAAGAAGTCGTGAATAATGTTCCCGCAAGATTCGGTGAGTCTGAAGCTTCCTTTGCGGTTGAAACTTTTGTAGGATTGAAATCAAATAACCATCTTTCTGTAGTAGTAATTCTGTCAGCTTCGCTCGTGTTTTCGGACAAATATGTAAGAGTAAATTCTTCAGATTTCGGTTCAATTGTTGTAAAATATTCAATTGTAGTCTCTTCGTCTTCACCGCCATTATTAGACAATGTTGTTTCTGCTGTAATCGGAGTCACGTTACTCTCATAATTCTTATCAGTAAACGTGATAATGTCGGGACTAATTGTTGTTGACTCCTGAACACTTCTTACAGAATTTAACGTTGATATTTCTTCTATACTACTAGATACAGCTATAGAAGGATTTTCCGTAGTCATGACTTCTCTTGGAATAAATGTAGCTTCGTATGTTGGAGTCGTTTCCTCGTTTTCGTAAACCTGTGTCGTCGACATCTTCAATAGTTGATTTGCACCAACAATTTGATCGGTGGTCGTTAGAAATTCATTCTCGGTAATCAAATTTAGCGGCGGTGTGACTGAAGTTGTCTCTACTTCATTGAATTTACTAGCTATGGAGGTTTTCATCGTTTCACTATCAGAATTATCCGATAATCGAAAATTCGAAATGGTTGATTCTTCTGAGACTGAGAAAGGAGTGGAAGTATCCAGAGGACTTGTTTCCTGCCAATCATTCGTCGGAGGCGCAGCCGTCGTAAAAGTCTGAATTGTAGTTGTTAATGCAGCGTCTCGTGGATCTTCTGGAGTAAATATAGCCTCATAAGTTGGAGTCGTTTCTACATTTTCATAATCCTGCGTTGTTGATCTCATCAAAAGTTGATTTGCACCGACAATTTTATCAGTAGTTGTGAGAACGTCGCCCTCTGTAATCAAATCGAGTGGCAGTGTGGCTGAAGTTGTCTCTACTTCATTGAATCCACTAGTTGTAGACGTTTTTATCGATTTTGTCGTAGTATCACTATCAGAATTATCCAATCCTGGGGAATTTGAAATAATTGATTTGTCTGAAACTGAGAAAGGAGTGGAAGTTACTAGAGGACTTGTTTCTTGCAAATCGATCGTCGAAGGTGCCATTGTCGTAAAAGTCCGAGTCGTAGTTGTTGTTGCAGCTTCTCGTGGATCAACCGTCGTTGATTTTGACTCAGGTTTAATTTTTGCCAGTTCTACATCTGATTCACTATCTTTATCACAAGCAAATTCCGGAGAACACATTTTAGTGAAGGGATCAAAACCAGTTAAAGGAGGACATCTGTAGATGGTTCGAAACAAACGAAATCCATTGGAAGTGCAAGCGTAAAAAATGGTACAATTTCCTTGCGGAACCGGAAATCGTCCTGGTCTCTGGCAAGCCGGAAGATGGATATGATTGTAAGCCTCGGGAGAATCTTCGACATCAGAAAACTCGTCCTCGGAGGAGGAGGTTACATCGATAGCACACCTCTTTAAACGATTTTCAAAACGTTGGCCGCTTCTGCACTCAGCTAGAATGGTTTTGGTCTTTCTACAGGCGTAGTAACTGCTTGGAAGAGTCGGATGTGGTCTCAGAGCTTCGACTTCGCACGTTGTATCATCGTCGATCGAGATTGCCGTTCCGCCACCGGGAATAATCATGCAGCGACCCTCATGCTCGTCCAGGTATTGATTGAAAGCACAAAAACGTATTGTATTGTTGCCGAACCACGGATGCTCGTGGTTTTTCATTTGTATGCTGTACTCGTGTCGATGCACATACTAGAAGAAGACATGGAAGGGCTTGACGATGTTTTGTAACAAGAATATCTAAATATTTTGTCATTTTAGAAGAATCCAAATATTTTTGAAATTCAAAAAAACTTTTGAAACCATTTTTCTTAAGCGTTTTGAACAAATCAGGCAAAAAATGCCACTGTTCGCGACTTTTAATTTTGGATTCTATGATAATTTACTTGGTTAGCACTTTTGAAAAAAAAATGTTTAGGAAGTTTCAGCTGTCTTGAACTTCTGCTTCCTCGCTCAGTTTTTAGACACTTTAAGCTCAAATACTTAACTAATTTGGATAACAAGTAAAAAATTTAATCACGAATAATTTTAGGAAATATTTTAAGAAACTAAAGATCTAACAAATCACGGGATAGATAAATAGAAATAAATTTGGTTGCTACTTACATCAGCCGATCC
This sequence comes from Ephialtes manifestator, assembly GCA_963970395.1. Classification (NCBI taxonomy): domain Eukaryota; kingdom Metazoa; phylum Arthropoda; class Insecta; order Hymenoptera; family Ichneumonidae; genus Ephialtes; species Ephialtes manifestator. The sequence goes on from OZ019968.1 coordinate 35,999,470, forward strand.
TATAGTCACAAACCATGCCAGAAAATAAAGTCTCGCGATTGAATAAAGTTCCTCTCCCGCCATCATTTAGTTCGCAGTAGCGAGTTTCGGATATGGATTAAGACTGGCATACAATTCTAATGAATAACTCTGACCAAGCGTTAATGACAGAACAATACAAATTCGAAGAACGAATCATCAGTGCCGGGATTATCGAGAACGTGCTCAAAACCTCATATTCCAGGTACCTACGCAATTCATTATCGCCGGCGTCAGTAATCTTCGGTTTACATTATTACAACCTCGATTATGGGGTCTACCCCGAATTCTTATCTCCAGCGTTACGGCAGAAAAATGTTCTTTGTCCTGAAAGGGAAATTCAATTAATTGTAGATTTTCTAGAATTATCGATCGAGACAATCTCTCCGCAAATCTTCGAGTAAGTTTACTGCAATAAAAGTCCCGTTGATGTTGACTCGTTAAAAACTTGTTTGTAAAAGCATTCGGCATCGAAACGCTACCGCATTTCTTGACATTAATGGCAGGTTGACACGATATAATTTTATTTACATTAATTTAATATTCGTGATGGATACAACATTAGGTTTTTGGATCTTCTCATATAGTTTTTTTAACAATTTGGAAGCGGATTTTTTACAGAGTATTTTTTCACTTCACCAATCCGATTGTGGTACTTTGTACGTAAAATTGTTACTTCTAATGATATTTATCCCCGCACCATAGTAAGGCATTACGTAGTGAGAACCGTCGGCCGGGCCAACGATTTGCGTTGCTATGAGTATCACGTCGCAGAATTGACCGAGAAATAGGAAACCCAGAGTGCTTAATTTCAATAAACCGAGCGCTGGATAGCCGAGGTAGAATCTATCTGCGCCAAACATGCCAAGAAATATGGATAACAGCACAGACGTCTCGAAGGAGTAGCCATTGCTGAAAATAAATAGAAATTTATGAAATATAAAGGATTTATTAAATTTTTTTTATACTGAGGATTTTTGGAATACTCACGTCCATTTGCATGGAATTTCTTTCTTGAAAGTGTTGTTTTTTGTTTCTGTGCAATTCAAACCATCTGCGGCTAAACATGTAACTGGAAAAAAGAAACAAAAGACAACGATTATTTAGACCGACAACAATGGACGTTGCGGTTGATGTGTGGCTCCAGCGGTCCCCAGAGTTAAGCAGCATTTCTTGCGGCCGTAACTTGGATGGGTGACCGCTTAAATGCGCACTGATTTGCGCCCTAACTGCCGAGCGGGAGGCAGTTTTTCCGGCAGTGACTTTATTTTTACTGAGTTTCTACTTTATGAGAATACATTAGAAACTCAGTAAAAATAAAGTCATCTTCATTAGCCAAGTTTTCTCAGCAGTTTCCCTGGGCCTTTGTGCAAATGTGATACCGTAGTGAATTAGGAAGAGTGAGAATGAAATGGGGAATAAAGGGGGTAGCGATAGTAAAAGCCAATAGGCGTACTTAAGGACAAAGATTATTTAGAGGCTTAAGGGTGTGAAATGAGATGAAAATTAGAGTATTTTTAATGAATTTGTTGACATTGGATAAAAAAACTACTTGATCAACAATAAAAAGATTTGCTTTGTTTCCTATTAACTGATTAATTTGACAAGCTCAACTCACTGAAAAGGAATAAGGCATTTTTAAGGAAGCAAACATGAGATTAAATTTTTAGGAAACTGTAAACAAAAACTGGACTAGAACAAATAATATATATATTTTTTTTTCTCCTCGTAAGATTCATTTCACACCATTGAACAATATGAAATGCAAGTAATATTTTCTATTTATAAATATTTTCTAAAGGCCAGTAATTTTTTTTGATTGATAATATATATAATATATAAATAAAGGATACTAAATGACTGAGTTTTTAATATCTTGTTCTTTTTGCTGAATTTGTTATTGTTTCCAATTAATGTCTCACAGCTCCAATCCCTTGAAAAAGTTTAAAAAAGTGTTTTTTGGACTAAAACCAAAGAAGAGAATAACAGTACAATACACAGGGAAAAGAATAACAAACCTTTAGCTTTATTCTCTTTAGTACAGCCACGTGGCTGTTGTGTCTTTGGATCAATCAAGTCATAATCTGGATGAGGACAGATGTACTGTCCCATCAACAAATTATTGCAGTCTATTTCATAGGAAGCATATTCTGCTCCATTGCTGATTGCAACTGTTGCAATTAGCAAAAATCCAAAATATTTCAGAAGAAAATGAATCATTTTGTTTAAATGATTCTACATATTTCGACATTAGTTTCTCTTCACAATTAGTTCACAGCATACGTTAACCTCATTGGTGAATTATTATTTTCTTCGAAAATTTAACACTTTGGCATTACAACACTTTGATTTTTTATAATCGTCTTCACTTTGTTCTTTTTTTTTTTTTGTTAAATAGCCTTTGGTATTAGCAGCAGTAATCACACAGTGTGGGTCCTTCGACACTGACTCATTTGTTTACAACGTGGTCTCGTTCGACAGATTAAAGCCGAAAACACGATCAGCTGTTGCACGATAATATGAGACGACAGAAAAAAAAGAGATTGAGAGACCAGCAGTAGGTAGTGCAGAAAGTGGATTTCTTCCTCTCCGGCAGTAGAAAGTCTGTTCATTTTGAGTGGCGGGGTTGTTGCGATAATTGAACATATTTATTTAGTACTCAGCTCGCGTTAAAAAAAAACAGTAATCGCATAAAGGCAATATTAACGAACTGTCGAAAGATTCCTGCAGTAAAAAAACACTTGCACATCTGACAAGCATATGAGGCATTCTTCGTCAATTCAGCCACTTTTTTTTCGAACCTTTTTGATTAATCCCATAATTGGATACATTGTAGTACCACTTAAAATTAATCACTCCTAATTTTTTCAGATTTTTAAATCCAATATTATGAAAAATGGGCTATTTCTTTAAAGTCAATATATCTTGAAAAATTAAAGTCATAGAAAAAAATTGTTTCAACATAAAAGTTGTAGTTTCATGTGAAATTTTATATGAAATTTTCCAAATAATTTTGTCGGCCCGATAACAATGCTTTTTTGCTAAATTATATAAAGATTATTTTTTTAATAAAAAAATGCAATTTTCTTTTGGCTGAAAAAATTACAGAATCTTTGCGCCTATCTATTGATAACAGAAAAATTGTCAGAGTGGGTCCGATCAAAGTTACGGAATAAAAAAATAATTACTTCAGAGTAAAAAAAATTTTGTCCAGACAACATTTTTAAAAAGTCTATAATGGACCAACTATTTTATTTATTTATCATTATATGGACTACAAGTTTCAAATAAAAGCATTGATAACATTTTTCTTTTTTTTTTCTCAACAAATTTTTTTTTACCTTGAACAAATGATGTCTTTACTCCGGAACTTTGATCGGACCCATTCTGACAATTTTTCTATGTTATCAATAGATAGGCGCAAAGATTTTTTAATTTTTTCAGCCAAAAGAAAATTGCATTTTTTGATTAAAAAAATAATCTTTATATATTTTAGAGAAAAACCATTGTTATCGGGCCGACAAAATTATTTGGAATATTTCATTGAAAAGTTCACATGAAACTACAACTTTTATGTTGAAACAATTTTTTTCTATGCCTTTAATTTTTCAAGATATATTGACTTTAAAGAAATAGCCCATTTTCCATAATATTGGATTTAAAAATCTGAAAAAATTAGGAGAGATTAATTTTATGTGGTACTACAATGTGTCCAATTATGGGACTAATCAAAAAGGTTCGAAAAAAAGTGGCTGAATTGACGAAGAATGCCTCATATATATATTTCTTTTAATTACAAAAATTCGACAAAATCCTCCATCAGAGGTAAATTAAAACGAGACGATAACGGAGTATTTTGAAATTATTCGTGGATAATACAAATAAAAATAATGTATCTGTTACTGTATGTATTGAGGATATTATGATATTAAGGATAAGGATTAGGGCTCTCGTTGATTCGCACTGTTAAATTATTGTTCCAGTCTCTTCGGCCACTAAATCATTGTATAGATATTAGATACCACACTAATTTTCTTTTAATACTAGGCGTCGAGACACTACCGCGTCTCTTGATGTAGTACTTCAAGTTAAAAAACTCTAATCGGCAAAAAGCACTGTAATATTTAATCAAAAGTAGGAAGATTCTTGAAGTAAAAAACATTTCCACGACTCACACGCATATATATATTTTTCTTTAATTACAAAAATTCTACATCGCATCAGCTACTTAAAATAAATCAGCGGTAAATTAAAACGAGATGCTAACAGCGTCTCTTGACATTATTCGTGGATAATAAAAAGTAAAAATAATGTATTTGTCTTGGGTACTGATGATATTGAGGATATTAAGCTCCCGTCGATTCGATCTGTTAAATTATTTTCCAAGACTATTTTCAGCAACGTTATCATCGTGCAGATATTAATACGCACATATAAATAAAAATTCTAGGATTTGCATCTAGACACGTACAAACCTGACAGAAAATTGTAGAATCCAAAAAAGAAAATACTGATAACTACTTGATGACAATTCTAAGACACTTGTTAATCTATGGTTGTAATATTGGATCCAATGTTAGATCGAGTAATGAGATGCATTTTTTTGCACTTTAGTGCATCTTTTCTGTCAGGAAATCGATGCAACGATGACGTTGGTAGAATAAGTACTGCAATTAAGATGATGCCGATAAAAAAAGGTAGTCAAAAGATATATCCGACGTTGTGAGGTTGTCAGAAATGCTTTTACAATTAGATAACAAGTATGAGCTCATATTAGATGAATATTTTCATTTCGCGCCGAGTTTCCTTGATGCATAGAGGAGCGAGCCACTTCGAATAGCGAGGGATCGGTGTAAATTGGTTCACTAGGGTCAAAGCCACTCCTGCGACTCGTCGCAAGTCCAACAGCTCCTTCCAATGCCGTTGAAGTTGAACGATGATTCATTACGTGACTCAGTGAACTATAAATTAATTTTTTTGTCTATTAATTCCTAAATCAAGCTTTTCCTTCGTTTATTGAGTAATTTGTAGTTTCTATCTACTTACGAGTTCTGAAATGGTTTCTGAAGGCCAGAGCGCATAAATGAGAAATTATTCGCTCGTGTACTGCAAGTACCGACAATCGGGCTGTTGCTATGAGAGACCATTACTTTATCATCGACTATTCGGTTTTTTCTCAAGACCGAGTATCCATATTTTCTGAAATTAGAAGAATTTTCCCAACGTTAATATGAATTTGTATTTTTATAATTTAAATAATAATGATGAAGTACAAATTACTGAAAATCCATTCACTGACATTTGCAGACACTCGGTAAAAGAAGTTAAAGGGTTTTGCATAAGCTTCGGGCCCAAAAACCAGCATGATGTTTTATATATTTTTTATGAGAGATTTGAATCACGAGTCATACAAATTTATCATAAAAATAGACGAGAAAATAATCGACGCAACTATAAAAATATATTTAGAACCATTTTCTATTTAACGTAAGTACAAAAAGTTCCAAGAATGAAAAATGAATAGCAGTTACATTGTAGTTGTCAAAACTACCACAATTTCTCTGAGTGTATAGAGATTATGACCCCCTAATTTGAATATAAAGAGTGCATTACCTGTATATTAGTAAAGAAAGCATGACGACTGATGAAAGAAGTACTACAAGTCCAACTACAGCCGTCACCAATCCGTAATATTCGTTCGGCGTTATGCAAATCGTTTCTGGAACGGCAACTCGTCTTTCAATAATATTCTCCTCGTACATATCCATCCTCGAGTCCAGTACCTGTTAAATATACAGGCATTAGGTATATTCAGCATCAGATATATACCATTAATCATGTAAAATATGGTCGATTATATAAACTCCCTAACAGCAATTTTTATTTTTTCAATTTTTAACCCTTTGCGTCACTTGTTTTCGCTCAAATCTAATTGTTTTAACCTAATTTCTAATAATAATTAATGAGTTTTTGCTTTCTCATAGAGGAAGCTTTATTTTCATGAAATTTTTTTTTTTTTCGAGATTTTCATGTTAGTACACTCAGAATGAGCCAAAACGTCGAGAAAAGTGATTTTAAAAAAATGTCTGTATATGTGTGTGTGTGTATATGTGTATGTTACACGATCGAAAAATGTAAACCTTTGTAACTCGGGAATGCCTTGAGATATCAAGCTGAAATTTGGACCATGGATAGAGGGATCAAGCCTCATCGTTCATACAGAATGAAGGTATTTTTACTTCAATAAAGTAGATTTTTGTTAAAATCCACTTCATCGTTAAATTATTACGCGTTTTTTAATTTTTTGAAAAATCTCTGTTTACGCGATAACTCTTTCAATTTTCGAGATATTGATCTTAAAATTGGTATGAATGTGAGCTTTCATACGCCGATGATCGCTATTGAATTTGGTTAAGATCGGTTGAACCGTTAAAACTTTATGATGTTTTGAATTTTTCAAAAAATTGACCTTATCGCTCTATTGTAACTTTTGCAAAACGTAAGATAGCGAGCTCAAATTTTGTATATAAATGAAACAATATTCAGCCATTATATATGTATAATTTAGTGACGAACGGTATGAAATTTTGGATTTTATGGAATGTTGAATTATTTTTAAAAATATACATTATCACATTCACTTTCGGAAACGCTCTAATAATCACGAAATAACGTAATAACGAAATAGAAAAAGCGTATCCACAACATGTATATTTATCTAATTAAAACAAGGATGCAAAGTAGAACATTGCACATTGCTTCCTCATTATTTCTGCGTTTTACAAAGCTTCCTCTATGAGGAAGCCAAAAATTGAATAACATACTTCCTCATAGAGGTAGCTTTGTAAAACGCGAAAAATTATGAGGAAGCAATGTGCAAGTTTCTACTTTGCATCCTTGTTTTTAAGATTTTCATGTTAGGACACTCAGAATGGTCCAAAACGTCGCGAAAAGTGGTTTAAACAAAATGCTTGTATATGTGTGTGTGTGTGTGTGCAGATTCCTTGTAAGCACGATAACTGTCGTAATTTTAGATCTATCTTCGTCAAATTTGGCACTCAAATGGGCTGTCATACAAAAACGCTTGGGATTGCAGTTGAAGCAAATCGGTTGGAAAATTCAAATTTTACAGCATTTAAAAAAAATTTTAAATGTCGTTTTCACGCTATAACTTTGGCAAAGATATATCGGGGTGAAATTTTGTACATAAATGCACTACCATAAAAATATGATGTGTACCAAATTTCGCAAAAATCGATAGGGTGGTTATAATTTTATTGCAATTTCTATTTTTTTTAAAATGTCTTCAAAGACTTCATCTCCTGTAAAATCTGATACATCCGACTGCAATTTTCGACATGATTTCACGATTATTGATTATTAATTATGAATTTAGTCAGAGGAACTATCGATATGCCAGTTAATTTCGATTTTTGTGAATTAAAAAAAAAATGAAGTCACGAAATTTTTTTTTTAAAATAATTCTCACAGATTTATCTTAAAGTTTGTTCACATACGGGCTATCATCTAAAAACATTTGAGTACAAATTTGTACGTAGGTCTGTCTAGCCGTTCAAATTTTATGGCATTTTCAATTTTCCAAAAAATCTCATTCTCGCGCTGGCTCGTGCAAATTATGAGATACAGGGTTCTAATTTGGTCTACATATGGACTACCACGGAACGAGATTTTAGTACAAATTTGAGAAAAATCCGGTACACGGTTAAAATTCTTCGACACTATGAATTTTTAGAAAAATGTCTAGAGCATAAACAAGCCTGAAAAGTAGAACTTTGTAAATTGCTTCCTCATTTTTTTCGCTTTTTCCAACCCACATAGAAAAATATATATGTAACATATATGTTAAGTATATGGCGCCTAAAAGTTCTATATGCTGCATATATTCTGCATATATGTGTGCTAAAATACATGCAAAATATATGTAAAATATATTTCATATATGTTTAGCGCCAAAAAGTTCTATATGTCGAATATATCGTGCATATATTTCTATTTCCATGTGGGAAATCTTCGTCTATGAGGAAGTCAAAATCGATTACAAAAAGTGTAAAAGAATGAGGAAACAATTTGCAAAGTTCTACTTTGCAGGCTTTTTCATTTCGGCAACGAAAAATACATGGCTCAAAGGGTTAAGATCTCTAAGCTCGAGAGTAAATACCTCGATCATCTCCCTGACGCGTTCCTCCTCGCCCTCTTCGCCCTCTTCCATCTCGCTTTCCATGGTATCAGTTCCGTTCTTGATATTTAACGATAAAGCCTTCAAAGAGTGATCTTGTTCGGAGTCATTTGTAGCAACGGTATCGTTCGCCATTGCTGCTTCTCGTCTTCTTCGTTTGCCGAACGAGGGTTCGCTTCTTCCAGCACTGCCTGAACAGTACGCTGGTTGGCAACCATCTCGACAAGAACGCACTGTTGCTTCGAATACCAGGAAATTAGATTCCGGAATCTTAAAAGCGTTGAACCTAGCCTCGAGACTATCACCGTCTCTGAGGCGATCTAGACCCGGAAATACGTAATTATCCACGGGGCATCTACAAAAATAATGTTACAAATTAGAAAAAAATTAATTAAAAAAATAAACTATATTGATTTTTTAAAAATCTAAAACAATTTCCTGCAACCTCATATTGTAGAATGCGTAATTACCCGTATCTATCGATCAATTGAACGCTCCTGCCAGAATAGGGATCCCTTGCAATAACATTGGTCGCAAATATGTCTGTCACATAGTTATACCTGAAAAAAAAATAGAAAAAAAAAATATATATTTTATATGATATTTGTTTAAAATCTAATACGGTATAAAAATGTGTATTTAAATCAAAAGAGTAAATGAAATTGAATTGAACATTAGAAATTTAATAAATATTTGTATAAGTTTGTTTGAAATATAATATTGGTATAAAAATATATATTTAAATGAAAAGAACAAAGGAAATTGAATTGACCATTAGAATTTTAATAAATATTTGTATAAGTTTGTTTAAAATATACTATGGTATAAAAATATATATTTAAATGAAAAGAGTAAATGAAATTGAATTGAACATTAGAAATTTAATAAATATTTTTATAAGTTTGTTTAAAATATAATATGGTATAAAAATATATATTTAAATGAAAAGAGCAAATGACATTGAATTGAACATTAGAAATTTAATAAATATTTGTATAAGTTTGTTTAAAATATAATATGGTATAAAAATATATATTTAAATAAAAAGAGAAAATGAAATTGAAATGAACATTAGAAATTTAATAAATATTTGTATAAGTTCGTTTAAAATATAATATGGTGTAAAAATATATATTTAAATGAAAAGAGCAAATGAAATGGAATTGAACATTAGAAATTTAATAAATATTTCTAGAAGTTTGTTCAAAATATAATATGGTGTAAGAATATATATAAATAAAAAGAGCAAATGAAATTGAATTGAACATTAGAAATTTAATAAATATTTGTATAAGTTTGTTTAAAATATAATATGGTATAAAAATATATATTTAAATAAAAAGAGCAAATGAAATTGAAATGAACATTAGAAATTTAATAAATATTTGTATAAGTTTGGTTAAAATATAATATGGTATAAAAATATATATTTAAATGAAAAGAGCAAATGAAATTGAATTGAACATTAGAAATTTAATAAATATTTGTATAAGTGAATTTGTTTGTTTAATTAAAGACTTACCCATCTTGAGCTTCAAGCCTGAAAGTCAACGGATCGCCGACGGCAATTGTGGTCGTTGGTCTGCCTTGATAAAGGATGAGTAAGCGCACTCGAGAGCTTAAGGTATTTTCCGCTGGGAGATACTCGATAGGAATGGGAGAACCCGATCTACTGAGAATTTATAGGAAATTTCAATTAATTTTTTGCTTGTATATTATAAAATGTTTGTATTGGCTGTAATTCATATAATGACAAAAAGCGTGCGTAGATGAAATTGACCTGGCGTACCCCGCACCGATGTAACCGGAAGTAACGACTGCCTCTCCAGGTCCTCGGAACAAACATGTAAGATTGAATCGTTTGTCCCTACCAGTTTGAACATAGTCCGAGAATTGAACCACCACGATATTAGTCATCGTGTCGCCGTACTGAAATCCATCTTATTTCATTATTACAATGTCTATAATTTATTCAACAGGCAGATATTAATTTTATCAAAATGTAAATGCAAGATTGGATTGCACAATTTAGATCTTACCCTCTGAGTTCCACATTCGGGATAACCCTGAGCTCCACTGATACGTAAAACGTTAACAGTTCCGCCGTTTCCACGGAAGAAACAACGATCGTAATAACCGTACGTGTAAATTCGACCGATAAATCCTTCGGGTGTTCTCAGTGTAAATTCCATACCATCTTCACTGCACACCTGGCTCACTGTTGCAATCAGAAGAATTATTCAGTTATATTAGTTTTTTGAGACAATAGTAGTAAACGTGTCTTATTGACAATATAATTATTATACATATTATAATTATTTACATTTTTTTTCCTTTTTTTTTCTATGAACATTGTACATTATATACATACATATATTGCCAATTGGCCATCGACCGAGGTCCTTCAGCCTAAGAGACAATATTAATCCAACTTGAAGACCTTTTTCTAACAGTTTAATCTAACGTTTTATTTTAAAGATTCTTACCAAGAGTTCAACGTAGAAATTTTTCTAACAGATTCTCACTAAAAGTTCAACCTAGACTTTTTTCTGACAGATTCTTACACAAGCCTTTTCGTTGAACTCTTGGTAAAAGACTGTCAGAAAAAAGTCTTTAATTTGAACTTTCGGTTGAAGTCTGTGAGAAAAATTCTTTACGGTAAACATTTGGTACGTCGGTCAGATAAAAATATTTAATTTGATATCTTTTGCTACAATTCTGTCCGAATGAAGTATTTAGATTTAACTATCGGGAAAAATCTGTCAGAAAAAAAATGCATTAAGATTGAACCTTAAGTAAAAGTTTTTAGTTTGAATTCTCGATAAAACTTTTCAGGTTGAGCTCTGGAGTAAAAGTCTAAATCGACATAGTTTATCTATATTGAATCCTGATAGATGAAACTTAAATTCAATCACACCCGCGTAAAAATAATTATGTCAAATTGTGATCATAAATTGACATATCTCAAAAAGTGCCATTTTCGAGAGGCATTAAGACGAAAAATCTTAGAAATGTTCAAATCAATTTTGATATCGACTTGATACCAAGTTTTTTTTACTTATTTAAGCGCAATTATTGCGCTGAAATTCAATTGTATACAATTGATTTTGATCGTTCAAATGTACAATTGAATTTGAGCTGAAATGTACAATAATTGCGCTCACATCAGTAAAAAAAATTTGCTATCAAATTGATCTCAAAATCGCTTTGAAATTTTCTAAGATATTTCGTCTTAATGCATCTCAAAAATGGCACTTTTTGAGATATGTCAATTTATGATATCAATTTGACATAATTATTTTTACGCGGGCAATGTCGAATCATCAGCTCCATTTATACATTTCAAGATATTTCATAACACGTATATTTTTTTTTTAATGATGAACTTCTCACCATCAAGGCACTCCCCATCCGCTCCCTGTCTGCCGTTGTTCCGTTCATAAAAATCATAATCAGAGCCGGTGTCGTAGTAAATGGGATTACCCATGTCCATATCTCGAGAATCTCTGTCGCTAAGTTCGCAGTTGTCTCTCTCGGCACCGTAGGGTGCAGCGTATGGCCTGTAATTGAAAGATCTGCAAACAAAGTCCCGTGCATCGGCGCATTCTCTCTCGCATTGTGGCAGTGTGGAAGCGGTGGTGTATCTTCGTACGAAAGGCTTGCGGACTCTGGTTCGCTGTCCGACTTGTCGGAAATTTTCTTGCTCGTCGCACCTCGAAAGCAAAGGCGGTCTTCCGATAATGGGTCCGCCGGCAGTTCCCACTGGCCTCGACACGTACGGGTCATCGTCAGGCGTATATCCACCATCCATTAACCCGGTATCACCGTATCCTCCTCCGGCTACTCCTCCTCCAGTTGCTCCACCTGTTCCATAGCCAAGACCGGGCCTTACGGGCACCGAAGATGCCCCGCCGTAATGCGGACGACCACCACCGTATCCTCCTTTAGGTCCACCTCTTAAATCATCGTCATAGCCACTGGCGGGATACAAACTGTTGCCTCCTATGACTGGATATCTGTTTTGGAAAAAAAATTTAAACCACCCGCGTATAAATAATTATGTCAAATTAAAATCACAAATCGACGTATGTCAAAAAGTGCCATTTTTGAGATGAGTTAAGACAAATTATCTTTATCGTTTACTGATATCAAATTGTAATTTGATATGTACGATTGATTTTGATCTTTGCGCTCTAATTAGTAAAAACAACTTGATATCAAACTCGGATATCTGGTGTGGCAAAAAAATTAAAACCACCCGCGTAAAAATAATTATATCAAGTTGAGATCACAAATCGACATATGTCAAAAAGTACCATTTTTTAGATGAGTTAAGGCAAATTATCTTAGAAAATTCCAAAGCAATTTTGAGATTGATTTGATATCATGTTTACTGATATCAAATTACAATCTGATATCAGTAACAAACACGTTTACTGATACCAAATTACACACTGAGAGAAATCGTAATAGTACAGTCAACTATAAAGTGACAACTATTCATTTTTATTACATACAACTATTTTTATAGTTACGATAACTACGAAAATAGTTATGGTAACTATTTGCTAGTTACAGTAACTATTTGATAGTTGTGTCAACTATACAAAAATTGTTGTACCAACCAGAAATGAATAGTTGTCAAAAGTGACAACTATTCATTAGTAACTATAAAGATAGTTACTAATACCATAATTTTCTCTCAGTGCAATTTGATATTAGTAAACGTGATATGTACAATTGATTTTAATTAAATTTCAGCGCAATAATTGTGCTCTAATTAGTAACAACAACTTGATATCAAATCGACCTCAAAATCCCTTTAAATTTTCCTAACATTTTTCGTCTTAACAGGTCTAAAAAATGGCACTTTTTGAGATATGTCAATTTATGATTACAATTTGGCATAATTATTTTTACGCGGGCAACCAAGTAAAATACCAATATTCAAAATAGAAATACGGGTCTTAAAATAAAGGGTCATTGGATTTTTCGACCGAAAGTCGGATCTGTCAATTCTGAAATCAGACACGGAAGAAAGTGACTTTATTTTTTATCATCGTAAAAAGACTTATACTTTCCAGGGCAGAAAATGAGACGTGAGAATGACAGAGAAGGACAAAATTCGATATCTTAAAGAGAAAAAAAATTGCTTTCTTTATGTTGGATTTTCCGACCGAAAGTCGGATCTGTGAATTCTGAAATCAGAAATGGAAAAAAGTCACATTTTTTTCTAATCATCGTAAAAAGGCATCGTAAAATTGTGGAATTTGGGATAAATTTCGTAGCGATAGCTTTACCAAAAAAAGAATTATGTTTCTTGTACTTCATAATTAGTGATTAACGTATGTTTCAAGTTACGCAATAAAAAGCAAGTTTAAAAATAGTTTGTCTTCGAAAAACATGACTATAACTTTTATGCCAATTATTACAAATATCACATGTACCCTATGTTTGAAATTTTTATGGACTATTACTGAAAGATTTTATACATAAGCTGGAATATTTGATTTAATATACATGTCTGCTGTAAAACTAATTTACTTTTACAGTTACCCCGTCTTTATTTAATTTTTTAATTCTCTGTACATTAAATTTATATCACAGTTTTACATTGAAGTTAATACACCTGTTCATACATAAAAACCAATTGAGCGATTTTTTTCCACATGCAGTTTCAAGTTATATTGAATAATTTGTTTTCAACAATTTATACAGCGAAACAGAAGTCCATATTTTTAAATCAATAAATCAGAAGAGAAGAATCAACAACAAAAAATAGATACAGTAATAAAAAGATCGACTGTTGTAGACTTACCGGTCGCGATTCGGATACGGATCTTTATCGGGATATCTATCGACGATCGGATACCGACTAGGTGGTAAACGGTTGGGTCCTTGAACCGGGTATCGAGTGAGGGGATCGGTATCCTGGGGATATCGACTGCCAGTACTGGGATACGGTGGTTCATCCCTGACAGGGTATCGGTCGGGCGTAGGTGGGTAGCGGCTTCCCGAATCTATTGGATAACGTTGCGACGTCGGCGGATATCTGTGAGACAAACCGCCCTCGTCGGCAGGATAATTATCACCACCAATTCCTGGATACCGATCTCGAACCGGATATCTGTCTACTGGCGGAAGTGGACGTTCCGGGATGACACCGGCAATAGGATAGCGATCTGGACGATCCGGATAACGATCTGGTCGATCGGGATACCGATCTGGACGAACAGGATAACGATCTGGTCGATCAGGGTAACGATCTGGTCGATCGGGATACCGATCTGGTCGATCAGGGTACCGATCTGGTCGATCGGGATACCGATCAGGATACCGATCTGGTCGATCTGGGTAACGATCTGGTCGATCTGGATATCGATCAGGGTACCGTTCAGGGTATCGTTCGGGATAACGTTCGGGATACCGATCTGGTCTCACAGGTGGATACCGGTCTGGCTTCGTTGGATACCGATCATCGACACCCTGGGGATGGAGTGCAGGAGGATATTTTCCACCACTGGGATATCTATCGTCCGGATATGGATACTGATCCGCTGGATACCGATCTCCCGAACCACCAGGACTGTATCCCTTGTCGTAATCGTCCGGATAACCTTTTTTCATTACAAACATACACCAAAAAAATTATACATACACTGCAAAAAAAATCTACTTGGAATTTAATGTACTTTTATTGGAAGTTGTTATGCATAAACTAGTATATTAAATTTAATATTCAAGTGTAATGTAAAATTAATGTATGGCACAGCACATTCAATAATTTACTTTAATTTTACAGTAAAAGTACTCGAATTTTAATAATTTGCTTTAATTCTACTGTCAAAGTACATGAATTTTATTCTACAATTGTATATTAAACTTCACTGACAGTGTATAAATTATACTGCCGTCGTTAATACGCTTTAAGGATGTGTGATAGGTACAGTCCCGCTAAACGTGAGTTTCAGAGAAAATTTCGGACACTTTCCGATCGGATAAAAATCAGAAAAAAATCAAGCATGTAAAAGGTGCTGAAAAGATGGATTTTGCATAATAATAATTCCAAAATGTTATTAACAAATTGATGAATAACCAAAATTGTTGAACAAAACACCCGACGACCTAACTTTTTTTTCGAATGAAAATGATTGGTCAATTTTTCCGAATACATATGAGTTTCGCAGAACTTTTTCGTTATTTCGAATTATTTAAATTTAATTTTGAAAAATTCGTTTTTTATCGCGCATCTTTCAAAATTAAAATAAAAATGCAAAATAAAAAAAAATTCTGAAATAATCGTATGTATTCGGAAAAATTGACAAATCATTTTCATTTAAAAAAAAGTTAGGTTGTCGGGTGATTTGTTCAACAATTTTTTATTCATGGATTTAATACTAACATTTTGAAATTATTATTATGCAAAATCGATCTTTTGAGCACCTTTTACATGCTTGATTTTTTTTCGTTTTTTATCCCATCGGGAAGGGGTCGAAATTTTCTCTGAAACTCACGTTTGGCGGGAATGTACCTATCATACATACTTAAAAAGAATAAAAATGCAAGTGGCATGCTTGACTATAATAATTTGCTATAATAAAAGACTGGATGCTTTACCGGGTCTTCCAAGAGACGGTCTTCCATAATTTGTGTCCTGACCCAAAGGATCTGGTCGGTATCCCGAGGTATCTCGATCTCCATCCAAATATTGATCTACAAACACAGTGAAAATGGTTAAAATAACGTTAAAAAATTATAGAAAATCTCATGGCCAATACTCACGCATTAGATTCTCGTAGTAGTCGTAGTCAGCGTCGTAGATGATTCTGTGACCATCGCGTTGATTGAAGCGGCTAAGCCGACATGTGTGATAATGCTCGGAGTAAACTGCACTGCGACATTGGAAGCTCGTTTGCCTAAGACACTCGTCCAAACATTCGCTCAGACTTCTGCCCGTAATTTCCGAGTGAAATTCGCCACTCAATCGTGAATTTCGATAGCGTTGGAAAGCAGTGTCTGGACGACGTCCATCCGTGAAGAGATGAGTCGTCACGCTGTTGTCCGGATACTCCGAGCCTCGCGCTAAGGACCGATCTGATAAGCGACCGGCTACTACTGAATCGGCACGATAGTAGCTCACTACTTAATATATTTTATCGTAGACAAAATTAACCCTTTAAATACTAACGCATCAGCATATTTGCTACACTGTTAAAAATATTTTGAAAATTAATATATGCATTGGAAGTTCTTTTGCAGATGTGGTATGTTAAATTTCATTTAATATTAAATTCAATATCTGCATATTACATTCCATTTAATATTTTATTTAATCGTGAATTATTAAATATTAAATGAAATTTAGTATACAGATATCTTGTAAAATTACAATAATTATATTATAAACACAACTGTATATTAATTTTACAACAATTTTTTTATATTTCAATTAATATTTGTATATTCAATTTAATATATGCGTATCCGCAAAATAACTTCCAATACTTTATAGTAATTTTGATACAAAAATTTCTAACAGTGTACGGATTAGCGATTAGGAATTATTGCAAATATAGAAAATAAATGCAATACCGAAATACTGGCAGTTTTTGACAAACACTGGAATTCCATTAGGGATGCATACTGCATTTCAATTTCATGAACGAAAAACTCCATTGCATGTAAAAATATATGAAATGATTTTTTAGTGTCGTTTTATTCAATATTTTAATTCGAAAAAATGTCATTTGAGATAAATTTTTGTTTTCACAAAAGAATATCAATATAATTAATATTTAATAGGTGCAATTTTATCTTCATTTGATATATTATGCTTTTTTTGTTGCAAAAATATGTTTTTCTGAATATAAAATTTATCGTTCGAGGGTGTCCAAGAAGAATTCGCATAGTAAAAATAATTAGAAATAACTCACGATTGTCGAGACAGACTAGATCATAAAAGTGATAAGTTGGACTACTGCTTATGCCAATATCGTCTTTCTGAGAGACTGAATCTTCCTCAGATATAACGCACTGTCTTGTCTGCTCGTCGAACTCGACGCTTCG
The DNA here is from genome assembly GCA_963970395.1 of Ephialtes manifestator. Taxonomy (NCBI): domain Eukaryota; kingdom Metazoa; phylum Arthropoda; class Insecta; order Hymenoptera; family Ichneumonidae; genus Ephialtes; species Ephialtes manifestator. The sequence goes on from OZ019968.1 coordinate 36,016,751, forward strand.
ACAAAAGTACTTTTCGGCTCGGAGACAGAGAGCTTGGCACTCGTCAAGCGTCAAGTTTGTATATATGTCGACTTCAAAGGGCCCTCGCAGCCTCTTGTTTTCTTCCTTCACGAAAACAGCCAGACCGTCGCAGCGACGTTCAGCTGCAAACAAAAGGAAAAAATTTGTTCTGCAAAACATTTCAACAATTTTTTTCAATACATAGCCATACAGATAAATCATACCATTGAGGAAATTGTTAATAACAACGAATGACAAAAATCATGCCATTAAGGTAATTGTTAATTCAGAGCAATAAAGAAAAATTCTACACAGAAATCGCGGTCGTTTAGGCAACTATTAAGCCGTAAGTGTAAATTTATAGTCCATGCAACAATTTGATTAGTTATTTGAACTGATTTATTGGATAAATTAACTACGTTATAGTTACTGTAACTACTTCTATAGTTGGCTTAACATAATGTCCTAGTAAACATATAGTGAAATACAACCTTAGCTATTTTTTTATAGCTAGTACTTTATTATTGTAGTTCCAATGACCATTTCAAAATTGTTAAATAATTTCTCAAGGAATACTATGCTTGTGATTATGTTTTCTATGAATAGCACGTTGCATCTATCGGTAAATTTTTAAAACAATATAATTTTTGTTACGATAACTATTATTAACTGTTGTATTCATTATGAATAATTAGTACAGATAACTTTTTTTAAAGCGCTGAGGTTATATTTCACTATAAATTTATAGTTACCAGTATATTTTTTTTCTCTCAGTGTATACCATTAAGGAAATTGTTAATACAGCCCAATAAAGAAAAATTCTACAATTGGGACAATTCTTAATACAGAGCAAGAAAAGATCATACCATCAAGTCAATATTTAATACAGAGCAATAAATAAATAATGTGCCATTAAGTCAATTTTGAATACAAAGCAATAAATAGAAAAACGTACCATTAAGACAAGTATTTTCGAGGTAATCGGAATTCGGATCGTCTTCCAATAACTCTGGATGTGTTCGTCTAGTGAATCGACTTAGAAGGCAACTACGTGCTGAGGCATCAAACGTCGCTGATCGACAAACGAAACTAAATTCGTTGAGACACCTGAAATTTTTTTTTAACATTAGTATTGTGTATTTTATGTATAATGTGTTTTACACATTATGACATAATTCAAATTAACAGAATTTCTGTTTATCCAACACCAAATAATTCTTAAATAATATTTTTAATTTAAATAAAAAATAAAAATGTAATTATTTCATAATAATTTAATAATGAAATATTAAGTAAAATCGTACCGATCTTCGCAGACAGTTCTATTAGTAGCGCTGACTTCTTTCACATCAGTCATTGGTAATTTTAATTTTTTTCTCGGATGTCTCTCGAAGACATAACGTCGATTAGGACAGTCCCTTTCTATTCGATTAGCTGATTACAAAAAAATATTTGTAGATTTTTATTACCGCAATGTAATCCGTGAAAAAAAGGGACGAATGATAAGTAATTTTTATACTCACAAGTGAGGCAGACCTCCACGAAATGGACGCTATTCGGCACTAGCATGAGATTACCAATACCTTCAGGCTGAGCCTGTTCTCGGGTTAAATAACACGTGCTCTCCTCGTATTCAGCAGCCCCACTAAAAGATGCTATTCTGCTTCCTGGCTGAAAATCGAAGCTCGTGCAGGGACGTGGAAGATTATTGTTTGCTGTTCTATCCCGCAAGCAGAGATCCTGACACTTTTCTAAAACTCTAAACGGCGGTGCAGAATCTCTCACCTGAAAAAATGTCATCCCTGGTAAAAATATATTATACACTGAGAGAAAATTACGGTAATCATAGCTATAAAGTGACAACTATTCATTTATGGTTGGTACAACAATTTTTTTATAGTTGCCACAACTATCAAATAGTTCTATAACTACCAAATAGTTACCATAACTATTTTCGTAGTTATCGTAACTATAAAATAGTTGCATGTAATACAAATAGTTGTCACTTTATAGTTGACGGTACTATTACGATTTTCCTGAGTGTAGAGATTGATAGAGATCGATCGAATTCGAGGGGCCATTCACTTCCCATTTAGACGCACACAAGTTTTTAATGAGGGTCTGATTTCATGCGATTTCCTGTGTGATTTCAGTGATTTCAAACACTTCGTGATTTTACTGAATTCATATATTTTCGGGTGATTTTACAAGATTCAAAATATTTCGAATTATAATTTCAAACCAGTGGAAATCAGTAAGAAATCGATTCTGTTTTCGGAATACTGAAGAGAAAATTACTTTTGCCGAGGGTTACTCAATACGGCGTCTTAAAGAAACACTTATAAAAGGTTTTTTATTTTCTTAAAGATAAAATAATTTATAGCTAAACCTTTTGTCGTTATGTCTGGTAGAGAAATAGGAATATGGTATTGATTAATAAATCGAAAGGATGAACGAGATTTGCGTGAGGGTATTGGTTAAAAACAGGAATTTATTTGATTTCGATTTCATGCATTCATATGATTTCTTATGATTTCGTTCTTGATTTCATACGAGGTGCTTCAGTGATTTCGCTAGTGAATGGCCCCTCGATCGAATTTGAATGGGATTTAATCGTATGTAATCATCTCAATCTATTCTTTGATCAATTTATACAAATTGAATCGTCGTTATTAGTTTCCTTTAGTTTTCGTTTTCTATTGGTTAAATACGATAGATACGTTATCGGGATGTGTGGTACACTAACAGATTTATAATATTTTATAATTTTTTTTAAACTGATTTTTTTATAAATTCTTGGACCTCATATTATCCGAAATCAATGCTTTTATTAGCATCTTGATATGCTTGATTATTTATTAGATTTTTCTCGTATCGCGAAGTACACAAACACGGATAAAATAAAACTTTCGGTAAGGAATGTATACGTGAAGCATTCTTAAAGAGTTAATTAACATAAATAATTTAGTAAGAAAGATGCTAAAAAACTGCTCAATTTACTGTTGTTACTCATAAGTACGTGAAGCGGCTTATATATTATTGACGTATATTATCTTATAAGAACGAGTTTGGATGGAATAGTTAGGCAGTCTATCAGAGATCATGAAAGTTGGCAGCTTGGGCCGCGGTCACTACGAAGATGGGTGACCAGAAAAAAAAGTAATTATCCGGTTGATTTCTTTTTTTTTTTGCTTGGAATTGTACATCATGGGTATATACGTACAATCGTATATTTTTTTTATTAAATTAAATACAAAAATTATATTATTTATAATAATATTATAGGATATGGACGAAACGTATATGATTTCGATCGTAAATTTATGATAGTACATCGTAAATTCACGAACCAAAGTCCGTATTCGAAACGATAGAATTTTTTATAATCGTTTTCTATAATTTATTTTTACCAGGGATTTACACTGTTTAAAAATATTTAAGGTAAAATTACTACACAGTGCAGAAAGCTCTTTTACATAAACGGATATAGAAAATTTACTACGCGAATATAACGTAACATTAATTTACAATTCTACTGAATTCGTAACGAAAGTCGTATTAATTCATGCATAGTATACTAAAATTGATGTACAGTTTGCAAATTCGTTACAGAAGGCGTATTAATTAATGCACAATATAATACGCCATACGAGTCGTGTTTTTAATATGAGTTAACTTTAATTTTGCAACAACCTCGTCTGCTGTTAAATATTTAAGGTAAAATTACTACACATGTGCAGGAAGCTCTTTTACAGAAACGGATATATAAATTTACTACACGAGTATAATGTAAAATTGATGTATATTTCTGCTAAATTCGTTACAAAAGTCGTCTTTTTAATATAAGTTAAATTCAATTTTCATTTTCTTTCGTATATTAAATTGGATTTTCTACACGGGTTCAGTAAAAAAATACAATACATTAAATTACTATACAGTATCTGAATTTTCTAAATATTTTTTTCAGTGTAATGCTATTATAAAAATAAATTAAAAGAGAACTTTGTTTTTTTCAAATGCATCACTCTTACCACTTCGTCATCGAAGCCCTGCAGCTGCTGGTCCGGCAACCTCTCGTAAACGACCCTTCCAGTGCCGCCGTTACATGTCGTTTGGGCTGTGATAACCAATAATTGTAAAATTAATTTGTTTATATCAGTCGAAGGCAAATCATAAGTTATTGATATAATTGATATTAATATGATACCCCAATTGCGATAAAGATAATTATAATGACAAAAAATGTTAATGTCAATATAAAAATAGTCGCATAGAATAACAGTAAGTACGTGTCATTTAATTTACTTGGGGCAACAATCAAGTTCAACGTTTTTTTAACTGAAATAAGTTAATAATTTGCTGATTGCACGGCAAAAATGTTAATAAAATGTCACTTTTAACTAAAGGTCACAATGGTTCATGTCTACAAATATCTGCATAAACTTTTTGGTAATGTTAGGAAAAAAAAGTTGGTCAATTTCTAGCTTAATTCATTATTTTTGTACTTTTTTAATAAAATTTTTGTAAAACTTATAAATTAACTAAAATTTGACTGTAGAATAAACAACACGTTTATATGGACAAAAACATTTTTTTTAAGTACATAAATTACAATTTTTTAAATTTTTGTCGGGTATGGAAATTATTTCTATTCCGCTCGGAGTTGAGAGAGGCACAGAAACTTATTTACTATTGTTGTACTTACCATTTGCAAGCATCTTCAAAATAGTGAGGACCGTGATAGCTTGAACCATACTGAACATGTTATGAATCCTTTTCATTTTGAGCATAGAATGCACGGGACACTATCGAGTGGTCATACCACTTGACCGATAATCCTGAAAGTTCACCATTGTGTATTTAGGTGGAAGTATTAATTACTTATTAATTATTTATACGAATAATTAATTAAGGGAAAGCCATTGCCATGGTCTCCGGAGACCTGCACTCAACGGACTAAATTAATTTCTGTGTGGATCAATTGAGGCTGGGGAAGTGGTCAAACGTTAACTACTACTCTATCCCCATTCCAGCATTTTTTCCCCATTCTTCCGGCATCGTACCATAACTACATACCATGAGTAGCAGTAATATAGGCAAAAGCTCCCCTTAATTATTAAGGGGAGAAAACGCTTTAGACCCGCGAAAATTAGTCATTTTGTACGACTTTTTTTAAAGGTGTTAAAATAATCTTATCATTCTGAAACTTTAACCTTATTTAATTAGATCTTTGAACATCTGAAAAACATTTTTTTCTTTACAACCCAAAATGACAGCGTTATGAATTTTTCTTTCAGGCTTCTTTTCGGCGGCATCAAAAACTGCTGCATTTACACTATTTTTTCGAGTGATCTGAATCAGAACACTAATTTTTTTTCGTTTACTGTCAATTCTAGGGGAAGGATAAACCTATAAAATTATTTTTTTTAATATTAAATTAAATATTAAATAGACTTTTGAATGAAATGCTCCTATTTTTGGCGATTTTTTCGACAATTTTCACCCCAAAAAAATAATTTATTTAAGCGATATCCTCAAAACTTTAGGTATATCCTTCCGGTAATGATATAGACAGAAACCTTCCAAAATTTCAGCTAGATCGGTCGATAACTTTTTGAGCTACAGCAGGAGCAGTTTTTGAAAATGTAGTTTCGGGATAAACGCGAGATAACGCCGCCATTTTGTATTGTAAAAAAAAATGTTTTTCAAATGTTAAAAGATCTAATAAAATAAGGTTGAAATTTCAGAATCATAAGATTATTTTAACACATTTGAAAAAATTCGTACAAAATGACTAATTTTCACGTGTCTAAAGGGTTTTCTCCCCTTAAGAAGATATAAATAAATTACCTAATAAAGAGTTATCTAGCAAAAAAAACTTAGGAAGACTTCATCGAGTTCCTCTTCAAATTACATAGAAATTGAGAATAAAAATACTTGGAATCACAAATTCCCAATTATTGCAGTGTAAGATTAAATATACAATGGAAATGAGCTTCACCGATACTGTTGAAATGGAAAAGTATCTTAAATACTCTTGGGACTAAATGGTAAACAAAATTTTTAACTTTTATTTATGCACAATAATTGAAAGAATTAATAGTTATTATTAGTATTGTTTGAACATTAATAATGGTAACAACATGCTTTAGACACTTTATTATTTGAATGATAGTGATTATACTAGAAAATGTCGACAAAATTACAACTTAGCTAAAAATGTTATTCCCTCTTGGGATCATCCCTAATTTTTTTCTAATTTCTAGGACATTATTTAATGTCTATACGGTAAAACCTAAATTTTAATATTTTCCACATTTAGCACAAGAAAATTCTCCACAAATGCCAGAACAGAAATTATTTGTTAATTATATTTTTTTAAATTGCAAATTACCTAATTTAAAATCATTATAGACACTGATAATTTGCATTGTAATTATTATGATTTTTCTACCCTAAACTTTTTTTGAGTCCTCAGAGAAAAACTTTATTTTCTCCCGTGTAACCCGATAAACACCTGCAAAACTACAACTAAGCTTCAAAATTTACTCCCACTTGAAACAACTCCTAATTTTTTTGTTTTTTCTCGTAGGACATTATTTCATGTTCATTAATTGAAATCTTATCTTGATTTCAACAAACCAACATTAACTCTCGCGTTCTTCCTGTAAATCACGGTAGAACGAAATCACCACATCAAAACAATGACAATCGTCAATTAAAATTACCTAATTTAAAATACATGAATACTTTTATTCGATTGATATATCTTTGGGTTTGAATAACAGGGGCGCCGAGGGCGGAGAGAGGAGAGCTTGGCTCACGGCAAGGGGCTTAATGGATACAAGTTGGAACTACGCTCTGGTGATCTTGCGGGCGTGTAGCAGGTATGCATGCATCCGCGGCGCATATACAGATAGATACGCGCTGGCCACCGAAGGGCCAGTCGCTGCCTATGCCGTGCGAGGCACTATACGACCACACGCGAACAAGCCAATAGTCCTGTAACCTCGCTCGGCCGCGCTCTACTCTCTATGGAAATGTTCAGGGTGAGCGCACATTTGGAATCCCATAACCCTTGTTCCGAGGCCCGCTCTGGCTTAAAACTCATACAACAATGTACGTCCGGCTTTCCGGTAGACCACCGGATAGCAAAGTATTCTCATATTCACGTAATTTTCATTAGACCTCCCTCTTCAGCTATTGACATTTCATTTCTACGACTTTAATCTCGAATTTCGATTAATTATTTAAAAAAATTGCAGTTATAGCGAATAATACACAGAGAAAACTTCTGTTGCATCAGCAAATCACACGGAAGGAAAAGATTAGCAGCCGTAATCAAAAAATTAGTTGACACAACCAATCGGTCATTCTATTTCTCTTACAACTCAAATGGTTGTACCAACGATTTGAATGGTACACTGTTACACTGTTAGAAATTTTTGTATGAAAATTAATATGAAGTATTGGAAGTTTTTTTGCGGATACGCGTATATTAAATTTAATATACAAATATTAATTAATATATAAAAAATTTTTGCAAAATTAATATACAGTATACTAAACACTTCATAAAAGTTGTGTTTATAATATAATTATTGGAACTTTACAATATATCTGTATATTAAATGAAATTTAATATACAGATATATTGTAAAGTTCCAATAATTAAATGAAATTAATATTTATGAAATATGAAATATATGTAATAATATGAAATAATTAATTAAATATTAAATGAAATTTAATATACCGTATCTGGAAAAGAACTTCCAATACATATATTAATTTTCAAAATATTTTTTAACAGTGTAGAAAAGATTGGAAGTTTTTATTCATAACCTCGTAATCGAAATTTAATATACAATTGTGGTATAAAATTCGTGTACTTTTCCAGTAAAATTAAAGTAAATTATTGAATGTGCTGTACCACACCTTCATTTTGCATTGCACTTGTATACTAAATTTAACTTACTAGTTTATGAATAAAAACTTCCAGTAAAAGTACACTAAATTTCAAGTAGATTTTTTTACAGTGTAGGGCCAACAATTCGAATGGCAGTCCCAACTTACAATAGAAGGCCTACACTGTTAGAAATTTTTGTATAAAAATTAATATAAAGCATTGGAAGTTTTTTTGCGGATACGCGTATATTAAATTTAATATACAAATATTAATTAATATACAAAAAAATGTTGTAAAATGAATATACAGTATACTAAACACTTTATAAAAATTGTGTTTATAATATAGATATTGTAATTTCACAACATGTCTGTATATTAAATGAAATTTAATACACCGTATCTGCATAAGAACTTCCAATACATATATTAATTTTTAAAATATTTTTAACAGTGTACCCTGTAAAAAAATTTACTTGAAATTTAATGTACAAGTACTGGAAGTTTTTATACAGAAAATGGTATATTAAATTTAATATACAAGTGTGATGTAAAATTAATGTATAGTACAGCAAATTCAATAGTTTACTTTTATTTTACAGTAAAAATACTTGAATTTTCAAACTTTGCTTTAATTTTACCGCAAAAGTACATTAATTTTATACCACCATTGTACATTAAATTTCGATGACAAGTTTATGCATAAAAACTTCTAATCTTTTTTAACAGTGTAGTCATTGGATTGGTTATGCTGAATAATCTTACAAAAATTAATAGTGAATAGTAGAGATGACTATTCAATATGGTTGGGGCAACCAATTTTTTAGGGCTTATGTACAGCAAATTGAAAACGTAGTTGTCACAACCAAACAATTCTTCCCGTGCAATTGCTAATATAGTGACAGTAAGTCTTAATTCCTAGCCTAACAATAAGGATTTGCTAAGCCAGTAAAAAGATTTGCTAGACCAACAAAAAGATTTGCTAGACCAGCAAAAAGATTTGCCAGGTCAGCAAAAATATTTTTTAGGCCAACAAATAAGATTTGCTGTCACTATGTCAGTAAATAATTTTTTATCTCTAACGCATTGAATAATTTTCAGTATTATTATAGTAATTTTTTTTTATGGAAAAGGAAAAAATGTGGAGTCAATTAAGTAATTCAAGATTATTCGGAAGACGTTGATACAAACCGGATTATTACTCGTTCTATTTTACGGAGTTCATTTTAAGGCCATTATTGATTAAATTAAATCCTTAAATTAAATATTCATTGCAAAAGAATATTCATTCATTCGTTATTTTATACGCAGTCAATTGCACTCAAATAGAAACTTTAATATGCAGCTGTTAACAGATCTTTTATTGTATTTAATTATTAATTAGTTAAGGGATTAAAAAGTTCCTTTATGAATGAATATCAACCTCATCTTATAGCAGAACCGATAAACTACATTGATAAAAGCTACTTCACAAAATTATTCAAACAACAATCAAAGGGTGAAGAAAAATATAATAAATTGCTGCCGAAAAAATCTTAATTAAAAAATGTTAGTTTCAACCGCATTGAACAATATCCACTGTTATGATAGTAATAAAAAATAATTGAATTCGAAGGGCCTAAATTATTAAAATATTTGTCTCTTTCGAATTGAAGTTCAAAGATTGGGCGGTGCATAATTTATCTCTCCGAGGGGGTCCCAGACTCGTTGCCACGCTACGTTGAATCCAATAATTATTTTTAAACAATATTCATTATCCTTTTACAAATAAAACACCATAGGTATCCAAATAATAAGAAAAAAAAATTTACGCTGGTAGGAAAGTGCAACATGCTACAGGTGCAGTCCGAAAACTAAATAATTAGTGAGATTAAAGCTTACCCTCTTAAAAAGCGTCTTTGCAGCCCTGGATAAATATTGTCCTCACGATAAAATATCGGCTGCCGATGGAATCCCATCCGTATTGGAATGTCCCCTCGTTTATAGGGAAAAAAAAGTCTGTAATGGAGAATTGGTCCGTTCTCCCGGTGGATATAAGCCGAATGGCCAAATATGGAGAACACGACCAGCCCGAATCACACCTGTAATCAAACTGAGGTCGAAAAACGGTGTGAACGGTAATGATAGGGAGAGCTGTCACCGGAGGCAGTAGAGGTGGTGACGTGCAAGAGGAGGTGGCACATGTGCTTCGGGATAAATGTTGGGCACAGTATACACGGGGGGCGAACGCTGCTGGGGGCACAAGCGCCGCACTACTCTGACTAGGGTGCTGCTCGCTCGCTGGCTGGCTAAGGTGTAATCAGAGTTGTAACCACCTCATTACTGTCAAACTTTATGGCATGAATAAATAAAAAATTATTTTCATTTATTCATACTAACTAATAAATAAAATAAATAAATAAATAAAAATAAAAAATAAATTATTTTTATTTATTCATACCATAAATAATTGAATAACAATTATATTTCTAAGAATATTTAACATTTTGGTAAGAAAATGTATACAAAAGTTATTATGTATACTTTATTATTATTATTATTATTATTATTATTATCAAATTTCATTGAATAGAAGTAAACAATATTTTTCCAGATTGGTTAATGAAAAAATGCGTTAAAAATAGAGTTAATTACTAATGCGGACATAGATGCTCCATTACTTGGAATTCTTTGGATTTTTTACTTTTACTTATATGGAAAAAACTTTTTCTTATTTATTTATTCATGCCATAAATAATTGAATAACAATTATATTTCTAAGAATATTTAACATTTTGGTAAGAAAATGTATACAAATGTTATTATGTATAATTTATTATTATTATTATTATCAAATTTCATTGAATAGAAGTAAACAATATTTTTCCAGACGGGTTAATGAAAAAATGCGTTAAAATAGAGTTAATTACTAATGCGGACATAGATGCTCCATTACTTGGAATTCTTTGGATTTTTTACTTTTACTTATATGGAAAAAACTTTTTCTTATTTATTTATTCATGCCATAAATAATTGAATAACAATTATATTTTTAAGAATATTTACCATGTTGGTAAGAAAATGTATACAAATTTTATTATGTATAATTTATTATTTATTGTTATTTTATTTTTTAAATTTATTATTATTATTATTATTATTATTATCAAATTTCATTGAATAGAAGTAAACAATATTTTTTCAAATGGCTTGATGAAGAAATGCGTTAAAAATAGAGGTGATTACTAATGCGGACATGGATGCTCCATTACTTGGAATTCTTTGGGTTTTTTACTTTCACTTATATGGAAAATACTTTTTCTTACACTGAGGAAAAAATGTTTGAATGGACTAATTTAGCGTACACCCTCGTTCAAATGAATTTTTTGTTGGTATAACAAATATTTTGGTTACCGCAAATAAATTTTAGACAACTGAATCTAATGATTATTGAAGAAACTAAACATCTGGTTGTCCTAACGAAAAACTCGTTTGAACGAGGGTTAACGCTAATTTAGTTCTTTCAAATATATTTTTTCGCAGTGTATTCTTTAATAAAAAGCTTACTTCTTTTTCATTAATATAGTGGCGTACAAAAGCAGGCGCAACATGTGCTTTGGGAAAAATGTTAGTCGTAGCACAGACGGAGGGCAAAAGCTGCTGGGGGCATAACGCCGCTCGACTCCTACTACGATGCTGCTGCTCGCTGGCTAGCTGGCTGAGCTGTACTCAAACTTGCAACCATCCTATAACCATCAAATTTATTATTTTTACTTATTTGTGCTAAAAAAAATGAATAACAATTTTTTTTATGTTTGATACTTTGGTATCAAAATGTATACAAATTTCATTAAATACAGGTAAATAATATTATCCTAGGTAAGTTAATGAAAAAATGCGCACTGAGAAAAAAACCAATCAAATGTGCGGTTGCGGATGGCTAAAGAAATATTTTGTTCCGTGAACGAAATAATAGTTATTGTGAATTAAGGAAAGTTGATTCAACTATGCGTTCGTTCGTTCAACCAAATATACATGTCCAATTAACCAAATGTTTATTTCGCCACCCGCAACCGCACATTCGGTTGGTCTTACCAATTTTTTTCTCGGTGCGGTAAAAAGAAAAGTAATGGCCAATCGCTAATGAGGAAAATGATGCCCCATTACTTTGAATTTCATAGATTTTTCATATTATTTTTTATACCAAAAACTTGTTCTTATTCTTTAATTAAAAAACAAAACGGATGGTTTCAATTTATTAATGATATTAATGAAGAAATAGGTTGAGTTTAAAAGTAATGTGTAAGTGCTACACCGCTGCATGGGAAAAGAACGGCTCGGTTAGCCAACTAACTATTTATTAGTTGTATATGCAATTGTTAACTTAACCAACTGATTGGTTAGGATAACAAACCTAGTGCATACATCAAATTCGATTAGTTAGTCGAAGTTAGCCTTACTATGAACAACGAATTTTTCAGTTCTCCGTTCAAAAAAGTGCGCTTTTCACAAGTTGTCGCTTGCGACAACTGCAATATTGAAAAGTTTCATTCAATTCTCAAGAGAAAATCTTTTTTCTCCCGACTCCGCTAAAATAACCCCATTTCGCGTCCGCAACGCGGGCGGGAAATCGCTCATTTTTTACGAATGACGTACGCATGCCCAGTCCGCTTTCAGTACCTCCCTAGGGAGGTAATCAGCTCATTCCTGTCCGGCAAGAGTAATAAAAACCGTACTACGCACGCGTGTCGTCATTTGTTAAAAATGAGCTTATTTTCCATCCTTGTTGCACATACGAAATGTGTTTTTCTCACCTCCGGGCCGAAAGCGACAACTTTCGTTCCGCGCAGCGGAACGAAGTTCCCGGTTTTCGGATCCGTCGATGAGAAAAATCGTATACACTTCTCGGGCAGTAAATAAGAAAGCCTCAGATCACATGTAATTGGCCGAGGCGAAGCCGAGGTCGACAATTACATGTGATCTGAGACATTTCTTACTTTACTGCCCTAGGTGTGTAATATACTATATTTTTTAGCGGAATCGGGAGAAAAGTCTAGTACGTTACATAGGAGGGGTGCAACTTTTCACCTTGTGTGAATTTCTGCCTTTGCTTCGCTTGGGCATCAAACTTCACTCTCGGTGAAAAGTTGCACTTTCCTCCCTTGTAACGTAATGTACTATTCTTCCCCAGTGCTGAATGGACTAGTTTTTGGTACCCTAATCAATTATATTTGTTAGTGCAACAAGTTAGTCGGCTGTACCACCTAACCTCAAAGTAGTTCACCCAGCTAATCAATCATTCGGCTGTGATAACACTAAGTTTAAACAATGGCGACGATAATCCGGTCGGTCGAAAGATTGCAATCATTAAATAAGGCCAATATTATTGTATTAATATTTTGGTGGAAGAGTCTTTTTAGAATATTAATATTAGCTTCAAGCACGCAAGCGATCATATTTTCCAGAAAATTATAAATTATGACGACCCACTAAGAGAAAAATATAGTAGAATAGTACGTCGAACTATACCGGTATAATTCCCGGTGACACGACATAATATAACAGTCAAATTATTACAATAAGAAATAATCAAAATGAGAAAAAATCACAACGATAAAATATCACAATAAGAAATAATCGCAATGACAAATTATCACGCGAATCATCCACTTATACTAACTTCTTTAAGTTCTTTAAGGCGATAGTTAGGTTGGCGTTCGTTTGTTTAGGGAGTTAATTAGTTTAGTATTTTTCTTATATTTGTTCTTTAGGTTCGTTAGGTTAGTTGTGGTTCTTTAGGTTAGGATATTTTGTCTGTGTAATATTTTGTCATTATGATGTTTCGTCGGTGTAATATTTTGTCCGTGTGATAATTTATTTTGTGATGTTTATTTCCCGATAACTTCGTTGCATACAAACAAGAGTGTCAAGTTTTGCAGGTTAAAAAATCCCAAGCGCTCGCGCGAGGGAATTTTCTGCAAAACTTGACACGATTGTTTGTGTGCAGGGAAGTTTGAGGGAAATACACGATTAATTTTGAAACTCGATGGGTATTTGTCGGATTATTTTTTCCATCGGAATTTCGGCTTATTCTTCAGATCACGTTCTAGTTCTCGTTAGAAGTTTGACAGATGTAAAGAATTCTCAGATTAAAAGTGGTTCAGAATTTGTTTTTATTGCTTAGCAACTTGTTAGGAAATATCCGAAAAATATCCGAAATAAAATCGACTAGGTTCCCCCACATGAGGCCAAATGCGTCGTTCCTATTGGCCGAAATCCTGATGGGAAAAATAATCTGTGATATTTTGTCATGTTATATAACGTCATGGAACCATAATTTCCAGGAGGGACGATCATATGGATTGGTACTGGAAACTATGTATTCGATTAGTTGAGCTATTATTATATTTGCAGATATTATTTTTATCATTGTCGTAACTATAAAGTTATGGTCCCTCCTGGGAACTATACTGTATGGTAAAAGTATAGTATTCTCGTTTCAACCATGTATTTTTCTCTGAGTGCTGAGAGTAGTTACAATTTATCCACAAGACGTCATGATGGCTTTTGAGATTTCCCAATATAAATTAATGCGTTTTTTCATATGGGTGCAATGCGCCCTCGCTGCGAAACCATATTGCAGGTTTTACTAGTCAACAGGAGGAGCAGTCGTACGGACTACACATTTCTGGCCTTGTCCATCCAACGGAAGCACCTATCGCTCATTGTTTTCAGCTTCCGCAGGGCATCCGGGAAAACGTCAAGAGCGGGCCGGACGATAGCGATGCTCGGTTCGATGCTCGGAAACTCACGCGCTGAGCTCAACACCCGCGGCCTGACATCTCACGCTCGGCGGAACCATGGATTAGGGATTCCGAACGGACGTGAGCTCAGCCTCAGTGGTATTAATGTCCCCGATAGAATAGACGAGTTTTTTTACTTCGTTTTTTTTTCTATTATTGTAGGTGACTGTGCGAAGCCACGAAACAGACTGGGAAATTCATATTGCATATCTGGTGCACGTATGCATGGTGGATTGGGTTTTCCTGGTAAGCTACAACGGTGATAATAATATATAGGTTGCGACAGTAATCATTTATTGTCGAACGCAAAGTTTATAGGTTTTTATTGTTGTTGCTATTATGCCTGAGATGACATCCTAATAAGGTGTGTTTGACAAGTCGTCCATAGTAGCTCGATTTTTTTCTGTTTTTTTTTTTTTTATTTCTTAAATAAAAAAAAACCTAAAAACTATATGAAGAAAAATCTTTCCTACACTCAGAAAAATCGTAATAGTACAGTCAACTATAAAGTGATAACTATTCATTTTTATTACGTGCAACTCTTTTTATAGTTACGATAACTACGAAAATAGTTATGGTAACTATTTGATAGTTGTGTCAACTATAAAAAAATTGTTGTACCAACCATAAATGAATAGTTGTCACTTTATAGTTACTAATACCATAATTTTCTCTCAGTGTACTTTGGCGCTAAGGTAGAAAATTTTGATATTCAACGGAGTATTTTTCAAAAATTTTTCAGATTTTTAAATTATATCGTGCTGGTACTAGAATGTGGCCTGTATGGTGCTGGAAGAGTTTTAGTTCAGAAAAATTTGAGGAATTCCTAAAAATCTGAAGAAGTTCTAAAAAATCCGAGTTTACGAAAATAAACGTTTGACCAATCGCCTGTAGTAGATTATTTTTTTACTTCGTTTTTTTAAATTTTTTTTATTATAGGTGATTGTGCGAAGCCACGAAACAGACTGGGAAATTCATATTGCATATCTGGTGCACGTATGCATGGTGAATTGGGTTTTTCCTGGTAAACTGCAACGGTTATAATAATATGTAGGTTGCGAAGGTAACCATTTATTGTCGAACGCAAAGTTTATAGGTTTTTATTGTTGTTGCTATTATGCCTGAGATGACATCCTAATCATTGGGTGTGTTTACTTTTTTGTATGTGCGCTAATCTATGAATAGACACTTAATTTGAAATGATGAAGGATTTTTTTTTTAAATTCTTTACTGATAATTCAATTTTATAGCTTTATAAAAATCTTTAATTAAATAAGAAATTGAGATTACGAAGCTTTAATATTTTTTGTTGGGACAAATTGTGATAGTTTAGGGGGTAAAGCTACTGATGCAATGTAGGTTGAGGATTTCGGGAAAGGATGAAGTGACGTTAGAATAATCATTTTTATTTAAGAATTAATTCTTATTGAAGGACATTTTGTTTATTAACTAAAATCGAAAATGTTATGTAGATTTCCAACTATCATTTTATCTTAATACTCGAGCCATCAACTTTTCAGAATAGGATTCGAATTAAATACTTCAACAGACGCGGTAGCGTCCTCACCGCAAGTATTAAATAGAAATTGAATTGAATTCTTAGTTTTACAAAAAGTTTTTTTTGCCCAGTTGGAAATGGACGTATAAAAAATCCTTAAGGGGTGGGAGTCAGATCAAAATTGCTGATATTCATTGAAGAATATCTAGCTTGCAGTTATTTCTATTTTCGACCGACAATTGATTTTTTTCAACAAATCATTTTTCGAAGAACTATAATTTTTTTAAAAATAGTTCCTTGATTAATTAATTAATCAACTCAAAAGAATGCCTTAGCAATCGTGACCACTGTCGACTTACCGTAAGAACCACCGGGAGGTTTTTTGTGAAAAAACCGAAAATCTGTCGTAACGACTGTCAAATCGACCACCCTAAAAAGTGTTGTTCGATCTTTTTTCGGTTGTCGATGCATGTAAACGACTGTTCACAAAATTAATATTCTGTAAATTTGAAAAAACAAAATGGTTTTTGCGTTTAATTTAACGAGTTATTTTATTCTTTTTATTGTATTAAACTGTATTCGACGATTTGGTACACATTTAATCACGAATAATGTGGTCTAGGCGGAGACCAACAGTCACAGGGTTCCAGCTTTAAATCCTGCCAATGACAAGAAGATGTACATTCTTTATTCGTGATCAAATAAGTACCAAATTATCGAATAAAGTCGAATATGAAATTACAAAAGCAAAATAACCCGTTAAATTAAGCGCAAAAACAATTTTTTTCCGGTGGTTTTGGCAGTGTTTTTGTTTCTATAATTACCAAAAAACAACGGAATCTAAAATTCCACGAACAATCGTTTAGATGCATTAATAACCGTCAAAACGACCGAATTTTCTTATTTAGCGCTGATGTCATTTTGACAGTCGTTACGACCAGTTTTCAGTTTTTTTTTGCAAAAAAACCACCCGTTGTTATGACGTTAGTTTTAACGCTAAATCAATCAAAAACCACGGCGGTCAAGATTGCTAGAGTAATAGTTTATCATTCAAATCAACCAACTCCAACAGTTAATTCAAATTAATCAGTTCTTCGATTGCCCATCATTCTCATATTTTCATTACGCAACTACCGACTGAAGTTTACGCCCATCCCAATTAAAGTCTACATAAAAAGAGCAATTACTTCTTCATTATAATTACATTCTTTATACTTTTTAATCCCTTTATCATTATTGATGTTACGTACGCTACTTAACTACATTTAAAAATAATTGCTAAATCAACATTTACAAGCGAATTTATTAACATGAACTTTTTCTAAATCTTTTTTCAATCTCATAATAGACGTGCGTAATTTATTTGGTTAAGCAAAAATGTATGTAGCACAGCAATGAAGTCGAGTAACACCGTCGCAATTGACTACGCAACAGCCTGACAACCCGCAAGGTATAGGAAAAAGGTCCTTGAATGAGGAGCTTAGTCAGATGTCGCTCCTCGTCGCTCTACAAAAACTCGATGAGTTTCCTAATACCATTACTTGGCCACCAGATGGCGAACGACTTCCGGAACAGGTAATTCTGCAGTTTTCCAAGCTGTATCACATTCCAAATAAACTGACATCAATTCCATCTCTCCAATTGCAATTTCACGATGTAATTAAATATATTTTTCTCCAACCTGGATAAATAGCATGTGTCCTATACTCCATAGCATTATGAATGACGTAAAGAATTCAAGTACACTAGAAGCTAAATCGATAGTTATGACGATAGAGGTCACCAACGCCGAGTGCTTTTTATCGAGTCTAGTGAAAACGACGGTGTGTTTGTTCATCGAACGAAGCTTCCAAATCCGTGCTATCCTGGGATATGTTGCATAAGAAAAACGACGCGCATAGATAAGAGCGAATTATATGTCATTGGGGCAATCTATTTAGGATCAGTCACTTATTAAGTGGCCGCCATCTTGTCATTGTGCAACTACAAGATGGCGGGTTGGGGGGAGGGGGAAGTCCATATGTGTGTCTGACGCTTCGAACGTCTTGCCAGAGAGTATACCTACAGTAATGCAGTAACTGCAGCGGCCCACGCCTCACGATAGTATGTCGCATCACAAGGATTGCCACACAAACATAATATATGCTGCACCATGTTATCCGCCGCTATATGCAGCCGACTACTAACTTCTACTGCACATGCATACGGCGCAGCCTCCGTCGCGTTTGCGTTCAACCGTACAAGGTCACGCAAGTGCCACAAGTTTAATTACATAAATTAGCTCGTTCGTTTCCCCTGCCTCTTTGGCTTCGCCATAGCTCCCGAGCTGTCTCTCGCCCTCGTCGTTCATCCGTGTAACACGAATCGGCTGAAACGAGCGATGAGTCTTATATTCCTGTAGCGGATACTTTGAATGATGCACTTAAATGCTATAGGTAAAGGTACCTACGTAGTTGCTGAACCGTTGATGAGCTTTGACGGGCCTGAGGTAGAGACGCACGCTAATTGATGCAACGGTTGGTAGGATTCTTGAAATTTATGAAAAGCTGTAGAGCCGTCAAGTGACGACAGTTTGTGTGCGTTGATAGCAATATTGAGATGCTGTATGTACTAATATTCGGCCTCGCCATTATACGGTGCGTTTAGATCGAATCGAAGCTGCGAATTTCTTTTCTTGATATTGATTCTTATATCTTCACGATTGTTTACAAATTATTTTGTAATAATTATAAATTGTACCAAATTTAGATTTACCTCAACTTTATAACGGTGGCGATGAGATTCTTATAATATTTTTCGTAATGCTAAAATGGCACCCTTGTAAAATTTTGTGTTATTATTATTATTTCTACATTAAATGCCCGACCGGCCCCGTAGGACATTATTGTTATTATTATTATTATTAATATTGGAGTTTCGTCTGCATCTTATGTACATTTTTGACATCACGTAAACATATAAGAGACCAGTTTGTTTTTAAACTAATTAATACCCTTAGGTTCGATGATCGTAGGGGGCAGTGTATTCAACTCGAAATTCTGATGCACAGAACGTGTTTCTACGGATTTCTTTGGACGAGTCCTTTCTGTAATTTGTTTTAGTAATGACGTAGGAATGGATCTCTTGATGGCTGGAAGAGGTCGCGACCCTCAATTACGTAGTCCGTGTTTAATTAGTGGCACTAGATATTTAAAAAAAAATCTTTACTTTTACAATTTTTTTAATGTCGTAATCAAAGGCTCTAATTTTTTGCCTAATTGTCTAAGAAAAAACATTGTTCAAAAACTTGCAGTGCGGGAGCAAAATAAGAACCATGAAAGTTGAGGAACAATTAGTTCCCTCAGGGTGCAATTTACGTGCGACGAACATGATGTCACAATATTCAGAAGCGTTTTATAATCAAAATAATAATTATCTCAATTGCGTAGTACATATTTAATTAGTGTTTTACTATATATTTACTACATATTTTATTTTGACGATTTTCTAAACATCGTAATCAGACGCATTAATTTTTTGCTTCATTGTCCAAAAAAAAAAAACATTGTTAAAAAAGTTGCAGTACAACAGCAAAATAAGAAGCTAAATAGGAAGTTGAGGCGCAATTAATAGTTGCCTCCGAGAGCAATTTACGTGCGTTGATCATGTTCGTCGCTCGTAAATTCCACTTGTCATGATATACAGAAGCTTTTTATAATGAAAATAATACTTATAGTTAAGGATATCGGACCAAGTGTCGCAAATATTGCCTCACTACTTTCGAGCGACACTCACTGGGGTTTTAGCTGGCTCGTGTGTGCCTGGCGCCTATTTTGAGGCCAGGTTTTTTTTTAGCGGCAGGCAGGTAGGTTTAGCGGCAACGCATGCACCCGTTCTCGTCGTCGTAGCTGCTCGCTTCGAGCTCGCAAGGGCTGGTTCACGTCCAGAAGTCGCGGCCTACAATCTCCCTCCACAGCTCCATTCGAGACGCGCTATACAAAATAAAAGTAACACAACAGTCGCAGGAAAACAGGTGCAATAAAAAAAACTGTTTCATTGTACTGTACAAAAATACCTTTATTAGTCGGTTTCACGCATGCCAAAGGCAAATACGAATTTTATCGGCAGTAAAAGTAATGAAGAACAATTTTTGACACAAATTGTTCATTTGGGAACGTATAAAAATCCATACGATGGAATGTGAGCCCGTAAATCCAGAGCCCATCATTTCAACTTTCGCATTTACGACATCATCAGCTACACTGAGAAATAAAAAGTTCGTATGAACTAAATCGGCGTACACCCGCATTCAAATGAATTTTGACTTGGTATAACAAATATTTGGGTTACCGCAAATATATTTTAGACAACTGAATCAAATAATTATTGAAGATACTAAACATTTGGTTGTTCTACACGAAAAATTTGTTTGAACGAGGCTGTACGCCGGTTTAGTTCATTTCTAGATTTTTTTTCTCAGTGTATTCGTCCGAATACTCACCCACTTATTCGATGAGATGTATCTACTTAGAATAGGGGATTTTTAAAGCAGATTCGGTTTTCGCAATTGACTTAACCGTTGGTTACTTCATTTGCGATTAAATACAATCCAAACATTGCTACGGTGTATCGGGTTTAAAAAAAATGGAATATAAATTGGCAGACAGGCAGGATTCATAGGGTCTCAGAAATAATAGGCTTATAATAAAGATATCTCATCTCTGATTATACCCGAGCAAATTTGTACTTTAAATATTTCGCGTTGAAATTATTGAGAATTATCCACAATTTTTGAGTCACTTTTCGTGTAACGATAAAAAATTGTACTGTCATCTCTATTTTAGAATTCCACCTTTGTGCCAATAGAAATCAAGTGACTCATATTATCAAATGATTTCAGTAAAAGCTTCGACTTTAAATTTATCGCAGAACGATAATTTTATTTAATGACTTTAGAAAAGAATCATTCCATGCAGAAACGATTCACCATAAGTGATTTTAAGTGATGACTACTGTTACCGTCGAATAAGTGAGTTTGTCAGACCCTAATCGGTTGAATAGGTGAATTCCGCATTGTTGAAGCTAATGATGGAAAAATCGGTTACGGGAAGAGGAATAGATAGGAAAGTCCGAACCGAACGGTTGGCCAGATCGAGTGCGGAATCCGCGACGAGTGCAGCGAGTCTCACGGTGTTTACGATGTAGTAACACTCGACCTTGGGGGTTTCCCCCTCCGTGTAGAGATTCACGCACATGTACGTCGCAACAAGTTTTATATACTGTTTCGCCAACTCCCTCATTCCTAAGCCCAACGAGTTAGCTCTGTCCTCATTTATTCAATACATTTCGCCCGACGCGTTGCTCGTCACATCTCGTAACTCGTAGTATCGACTATAGGAGGGGAAAAAAGTTAGTCACGGTCGTGTTACAATTATAATTACTAATCGAGTTGTAGACAAGTTACAAGCGAGTCTCTTCGATGGAAGTTATTAAAATGCATCTTTCTGACTTTTGGTGAATCTTTCGGATATCGTGACATTAAAAAAAAAAAAAAAAAGGATAACTGATGATGTCTGGATGAAAATTTCAGAACCCTTCTCCGGTCTCGTTGAGCAACGCCAGTCACGATAATAGATCCCGACCTGGGTCCGCCTTCAGCTTAGAACGCTAGCTTCTTCATGAGCAGATACATGTGCTGGTCTATTTCGAAGCCGTGAAGATTGTTGGCATCGCCCTGCAGCCTCATGAGCAAACCTCCGAACGACACGTACGCCGATCTGCAACGAGAAGAAAAAAACGAGGCTACGGTTATTCAGAGTGAATGGAACGCTTGGCCTAGTCGTTATTACTTAGTGTTGCGGTTTTCAAATCGATTAATCGAAGAATTTTTAACAATTAATCGATTTACTGACCTTTACTGCCGGATACACTGAATCGGTATATTTAGATTAAAATCAATTCGTACTTTTAATCTGTAAGAATCCTTGTAAAAATAATGGTGTACAAAAAGGAACTTTGTTTTTGTGTGTCAAAAAGTTTTATCTAGGGGTGTTGACTTAATTTCTTTTTTTTGCAAATGTATTCAACAGTTTACATTTTTTTACAATAATGAATTTTAAAAGTAGTTTCACTTTTTTCAAATAAATAGTTTAATATATTCGTAGCTTCATCTATGAATATACAATCATAACAGTTCTTTCGATTTATATATTTGAACCTTGATGTAATTTAAGTAATAACTAAAAAATGTATTGTAGAATATTTTATTGTATAATCTCATATGGAATTTTAAGAATTTGACGTAGTTGCCAAATGACAGAACTTCATTTGGCAGTCCAAATATGTAAGTCAAATTAGTTTTAAAAAACGGTAATTTTTGTACTGACATTTTTTTTCGGCTTCCTTTTTTAAATACATTTTAAGTATTTTAATCGCTGGTTTCACAGTACAAAGATATAAATCGAAATGTCTCATACCATTCTATATCTATAGACGTATCCATGAATAATTTAAATAATTTATAGAAAAAGTACAAAATTATGCTGTGAAAACTTTCAAAAAATATTAAGTATATGTTAAATAAAATTATGAAAAAACGCGTTTATTTCGAAACATGAGTAATATCGTTATTCACCTTAATTATACGAGATTGTTGATTAAATTTTATCAAATAATATATCTACACTATTGCCAAGACACCTGAAATAAAAATCGATTTCCAGAAGATCGATTTTTTACGTACTCGATTAATTATGGCCCAATTTTATTCGATCTTGTAGATCAATTTGATTACGACAATCCGACAATCCCATTACGTCGTATCTCGGGGTTTATAATTAGTAAATTACTGGAGAAACTTATAGTGTGAGTGTTATCTGAAAGATGAAACAACAGAGAGATAAATAGTAGCAGCTTGACCAGCAGATACGGCGGAAAGTGCAGGGCTCTTCGTGATGGGTACGCAACCGTCGTAAATGCAGTGTCGATAGCGGTCGTGTTCGAATGTAAAACACACAACCAGCTAACCACACTGCCAACACGCCGGTCGCTGCGACACAGCAGCAGAAATACTCTCGGAGGAGGAACTCGATCGCCACCTACCTCCAATGTAGGCGGCTCTGCGTTAAACGTCAAGCAAAAGACTTGTGTTTGTCCTGCGGTATTGCAAAAACCCTGCATAAAAGGAAAGCAACTAACTTGTCTCCCTGTTTCAAAGTCAACTGCAAATGCTTTCAGTTCGTAGATCGAGAATACCCTCGATGTAACTTCTCAGATTTGGACACTCGATGACTTTTTGGCAGCTATGACACTACAAACATTACGTCCCCTCCGCCCCTTGAGGAGCTTTTGGCCCTAACCTCTTATTTTGGCTCGATCATAAGATCAACCCCCTCCACGATCAATAGGCACTTGCGATCAATCAATGATTTCGTGAAAACTGCCTTTTCGCATTATTCGGATAAAAAAATAATCAAAATTGTCTTTTCCGACTGTGCAAAAATAAAGACATTTCAGGTTTTGCTAATATTGTACAATAGATTTATTTAATCGTAACATTTTAAGACTAGGGAGTAAAAACTTTTTTTAGCGATTGTAACTTACTACAATCATAAGAGCCCAAATGTTAATGATGATCATAATAATAATAATGATGAAAATAATAATAATAATATTCACATGAGTGAATTAAATCGCCCTGAAATTAGCAATATTTCCGAATAAAACATTTTCAGGATTGTATCCAGCCAAAATCAGGCTCTGCCAGGAAAAATATGACGAGTAACAGGGTCAAGGCTTTAAGCCGTTTTTAACTCTGCACATTATTCAGTCAGGTTGGCCAAGATAGTAAAAACTAGTGGTTTAAAATTTCATCAATTATTTTCCTTATTTCTAATAATTTCATATGACTCTACATAAATTGTTGTAGTGATTCGACCTCAACCTTGAACGTGAAAGTCGTATTGTGAGCTATGAAAATCGAGCAACATAGGGACGATCTTTTCAACCATGATACACAGAAGCGGGGGGTTAATGAAAGTATGAAAACGTTTTGAATGGATTTTATTCTCATTGTACAATCGCCTAATTTATATCAATCTGTAGACTGCATTTCTGCATTCTTCTTTTCCATCATTTTTCCATCATGGTATTCCCAAAAATTGGTGGCTGCGTGCGAAATTCTCACATCTCGAGGGGGGCAACTCTCCGCATGGATGACGTACAGCCAAAACCTTCCTCAAAATAAAACGCTTCCTGTGGAACTTGGAATGAATAATAATCCACGCGCTGGAATTTCCTGGTTTATTTGTTTTCCTGCTTAATCTCGAACGATGATTAAATATTTTTATTTATTCAAAGACAAAAACATAAGAGAAGGAAAATAATAATAATAACATCAATAACAATAACAATAATCATAATAGTAATAATAATAATAATACTAATAATGGCAAATAACTTAAAAATATATGGCCCTATGATGTATTTCCTGGGCAGGGAAATTTGCATTTAAGGTGGGAAAGGAACATTGTTTTCCTTTCATTACGTTCGTCCGTCAGTCTGTTTTGTTTTGGTTGTTTGTTTATATATATCTCTCTCCCTTTCTCGCATCCAAGTGCCTCAAGGTCTGGGCGGTGCGGGTTTATCGCATAGACGCAATAATACGGTGGCGGTGACAGAAGAGATGTCGTACCAGATAGTGCATTTACAGTATTCAGGGCCCGTGTAAACGCGCATCTGGCACGAGCCCCAACTGCCGTATTTCATATGTTTAAGAATTTCGGAACTCTCTGTTAACCCTCGTAACGATCGAAGTCTTCCACTCGAACATCGGTCACAGATATATTAATCGACGAGTGGAAGAAACAACGTTTATTACGGGATTACTGGACACGAGAGTTATTATCACCAACACAAAAAGAAATTTGGGCACTAATGAAAAATATACAGCAACATGGCGTCGGTGCTGATGATGGCGGTTGTGGCGGCCATTGATGTAGCAATCGCCCATTACGAGTTGCGGATAAGCGACGATGCTGCTGCGGGGAATGGCAAAACAGCCAAGTTTTCGATCAGCTGTTTCGTTCGAATCTAGGAGAGGAAAACGAGGGGGAGAGAGACGCGACGCGAATAGGGGAAAGCCAGTCAGCTGACGAGGACTCTCGACAAGGTGACTCAGATCGCTGCACGACTGCAAGACTCTGCAAAGAGTCACCGCTGTACATATTATGTACTCAGAACTTCCGTTGAGAGTCTAAACATGTTTAAGGAACTTCAAGTGCTTTACACAAATCATTGATAAATCCTTAAAAGCGTTTCTACAATTTTTTGTTGTTTATATCGTCTGTTCCAAGGATTTATTCACGTAACATTAGTTCTTAATATATAAATATATTCGCAGCTGAGGTTGCAAAAATAAAATCGACTGACGTATACAAACGTCTGATGTTGTTTTAGGCAGTTTTTTTTTTTTTAGAAAAATCAACCATAATAGAAGTCAGATTATGATAAGTAATAACTCATATTGATTATTGGAAGATTCTTAATCGATTGACCATCCAGATTTTTTAATAGTGTTAGTTGTTCACAAGCTGCAGCCACTTGAATGCCTAACGTTAGGTTAGGATAGGATAATCAAATTTTTGTAAATTTTGACTAATAATATATATTTTTTAATAGACTACCAATCGATAAAGCTTCCTCCAATAAACAAAATGAGCTACTGCCAAAAAAAAAAACTGGATGAAAAAATATGACATCGAATCTTTTGCATATGTTGATTCATTTTCTTTTAAAGTTTCGGATGTATATGTATTTATATATTAAAAACTAATGCTGCTACGTTAGTTGCACCTTGGAACAGTTAATTGACCGACTTGAAATTGTAGATCAACTTTTAAAAATTTAGCACTAATTTGACTAGTCTTAAGCGCTTCAACCTCCTTAAAAGTTGTTTAAATTCTTCTAATTCGCGCGTACTTCTTCCTCGTTTCACTCTCATTGTCTCGAGACTTTCCGTCGGTGATGCTAACGCAAATTTAATCTACGAGCTACGACGAATTTTCAACGCGTTCCAACACGTTTTATCCGCACACAAGCGCGAGGTTCATCGTTTGACCGTAAACGAACAGCGAGACACGCCGCGCGACGATCCTAGACGCGCTACTGTAATAATAGATGACGGCAGTGCCGAGTCCAACCGCAATTTCACCTTGGTCACTATATTTTTGCGCCCCTCCTTCAAGTCATCTAATCAGAGTCCCAATTAACATGGCAATTCTTATTAAATCGGACACATATTTTTGACAATTCTCAAAACATCGATTCTCAGTAAGAAATTGCGAAAAAACAAAAACGAAGAAAAGTTCACTAGCTCACGAAACGAGGTTACTATAGCGATAATAAACGCGAATTTTGTCCATTGAGAATCGAGACAAAGACGGCTTGCAAACTGATTGACAACTGATGTATAATAACTCGCGTTGAGAACTGTTACGAGCGATCCAACAGAGTACGAACGGCCCAAGATATAGAAAAGTTCACTAGCTCACTAAGCGCTGTTATAGGATAATAAACTCGGGTTTTGTCCATTGAGAATCGATGCAAAGACGCCTAACGAACTGATTGACAACTGATGGGTAATAACTCGCGTTAAGAACTGTTTCGAGCGGTTCACCGAGTGCAAATGGAAGAAGTGATCGACAGCGCGACTCTTGTGGGTTAGAGAGAGAAGAGATACGCACGCGCGCGCGCTATTTGCAATGCCGTTGCAGCAACGAAAGATCGACGTGTATATTTCCGACTAGATGACGAGATGAACAGAGGAGAATGCCGCGAGGAAGTGGAGACACACCGAGCTTGTCGCTCGCTGACTATTAGCTAACTAACTGAAGACCGGGACGATACTCGTACTACCACGATGATGGCGACCGCTGCGACCAGTACGAATATCCGTGGAAACAGCAGCTACGGTGCGCGCGATCTCGAGGCCCGTGTGTCCCTCAAGAACTGCGAGCAGCAAGCTCTGTTGCCTGCTCGCCAACCAACCAGGCCGTACATAGTACATTACACAACCGCGATGGCCTAGGAAAACTCTTGCCAAGTGTTAACCTAACCATAGCAACTACTACTACCAAGATGAAGGGGGCTTTAGACTCGCGCCAAACTCTCGTGGCTCCACCAACGAGCCCCTTGGTTCCTATTGCGATATACCAACGAGAATTTATATCACGGTGATGCAGCTCCTCCGCCACGATTACTGTCTCTGCAAAATTTATTTCCGCTTTGCTTTTATTACTCAGATGCAACTAGGAATTAATACTTTGTGCTTATGTTATTAAACACAAAGTTTGGTCAACAGGAATTTAAATACGTTGCGATAAGAAAAATGTTAAAATTATCAACGACATTCACCATTATAAGAACATTGCGATATGTCAACGAGAATATTTATATCACGGTGATGTAGCTTCCCCACGAATTGCTGTCTGTACAAAATTTATTTCCGCTTTTCTGTTACTGAGATGCAACCAGGAATTAAGAATACTTTGCGCTTATGTTATCCAACAAAAAATTCGTTCGATAGGAATTTAGTAACTTTAAACTTAAATTTGTTACTTAAACTTAAGCACTTTGCGATAAGAAAAATGTTAAAATTATCAACGACATTCACCATTATAAGCACATTGCGATATATCAACGAGAATTTTTATCACGGTAATGTGGCCACGAATTACTGTTTCTGCAAAATTTAATTTCGCTTTGCTGTTACTGAGATGCAACTAGGAATTAATACTTTGTGCTTATGTTATCGAACAAAAAATTCATTCGATAGGAATTTAGTAACTTTAAACTTAAATTTGTTACTTATATTTCAGCACTTTGCGATAAGAAAAATGTTAAAATTATCAACGACATTCACCATTATAAACACATTGCGATATATCAACGAGAATTTTTATCACGGTAATGTGGCCACGAATTACTGTTTCTGCAAAATTTAATTTTGCTTTGCTGTTACTGAGATGCAACTAGGAATTAATACTTGACCTTATGGTATCAAACAAAAAGTTTGGTCGATAGGAATTTAAACACTTTGCGACAAGAAAAATGTTAAAATTATCAATAATATTCGCGATTCTAAGATCATTGATTTTGAATAATAACAAATTACAAAATTTGAAGTTTAAAAATGAAAATATGAAAACAATTCGGGTAATTCCTTTTTCGTTTCTTATAAAATTAATTCTTCGATTTTTCGGAATATATTTGATTTTAAACAATTATTTTACATTTTGTTTAATTATTTTATTTTTACTAATGCTTGAAAAGTCGCAAATTTTTAGGTTTATGTAGACGGCTTCTATATTATGTATAAGATGATTCGCAATTATTACGCAAACAGTTTTATAGAAACAGCATTGAAAAATTGGCAAAAACGGGAATTTAGAAACGATTAGAAAACTCTAGGAAAGAAAATTATATGTATTCGAAAAAAAAATCAGAGATTTAATTTCAGATTTTGTTCAATACAGTTTTTCAATGGTTTACAAAATACAGAAATTCTGTTCGAATCCAACTTGTTAGTAGGAATATATTCGTAAAGCATTCTTAATTATGTCAATGCATAATTTCATCAATGCAAATTTCTAAATTGGACTAAGGAAATAGAGGCGGATATATTATTCTGCGATTATTCATATTTAGACCGTGACTGAATTATTACGACTTTAATTCGATCAATTACATTGATGGAAATTATTTTGTTCGAGCTAATAAGTTGCATTTCGCGTCTCCTTAATGCCATCAGGAATACTATAAAAGCCAAGATTAACTAAATTGCTCAAACTCCACATTTTGTTTTCGCGATTGTAATTTTTTTTTCGCCCGATATAATATTTTTTACTAAAAAATCTGGTAGAGTATGAACGCAGTGTAAAACTAGCTTATTAAATAAGTTTCGTTTCCCTCTTTCTCCAAAGTAGGAAAACAATCCTAACAAAAGAAGAAGCAAAAAAAAAGAAGACGAAGAGAGAAAATGCAAGAGTCAATAACGCCAACCAATAATGCGCCAGTGTCAAGCTCGTACTTAATCAGCATATGCTTCAAAATGGAATTTCCGTGCTTACTGGACAAAATGAAAGTAAAGCGATCGTGACAGTCAGTACGGTTTTTTTTACAACGATATTTCCCCGAACTGCAGATGCGTTGAAGCCTGTTATTGAGGTATTACGTTGGCGTATATCGCACGATTTCGTACGTCCGTCTCCGCTAACGTTGCGTGCCAAGCCTCGTGGCTCTTTTGTTCTCGCACGCATCACATATTGCAGCACTAACCGATACAATAAGAAATTTGGCCACTCTGCACACGCCCCGTGTGTCCATCGAAAAAACAAAACTGTTAGCACACCCTCGAATGCATAACAATAAAGACAAGAGACTGTGAGAGAGCCAGAGAGCAACGTAAAGATCATCCAAAGAATCAATCTAGAGCAGTAAATTTAAAGACAGTGTAACACAGCGAGCGAGACACGAGCGCAGTGGTGCAGTACGAAAATAAATCCGAGTGTTGCATAACGTAAAGGACCCGAGAGCGCATATATTCTCTCGTATGCATGTACAGTGACTCGACTCGACGAACGACAGTGCAACGGGCAACTCGTAGCCAGATCACTAGCTTCGGGCTCGCTGTTTATATCGTCTCCGCTCAATATAATCGTTCTACCAAACAAAATTTCGTATAATCGGAATTTCGATCAAAAGTAGTTGGCATCAAAATCGCGCCTTGCGACAGCAGCTCCCGAATTTCGTCGTGGTTTCGTAGCTCATCTGTTCTTTTTTTAAAGCCAGGTGCTTTCGAGCCAGATGCCAAACGGTTAGAATCGAATCGATCTAAATTACATGTCGAAACACATTGGCTTGAACCTCCACTGCGATCATCATCATCATCATCACTACCACCATCACTAACCACTACTATTGTTGTTATCGGTGTAGTTGTTATCGCTTATTGCAGTCTCAAAGTCACGACGAACACTTGGATGGACTCGAAACGATTTTCTTTTCTTTCCGTCATGGTAGATACTTAATATATTCATACTCACGTCACCTCGCGAAGCTAATAGTCACTACTAGAAAAATAGGCTAAATATCACTGACACATACGCGACTGGTGGTGAGAAAACCATGAACGGAGAGCGAAGGTCAGCGGAACGGATGGGAAAAAGAAAAAGAAAAAACATTTACTTATGTCATTTTTACGAAGCAGAGTCGTTTGACGTTTGGTTTTAGTGCTGTCGAATTAAGGAAGAATATAAAAATGCTGCTAAGCCTGCGAGGTAAGTAGATAACAAGGAAGAAGAAAGGTGCGAGCGAGTAGAGTTGCGACCCGGTGGCGTTTACGCGATTACAGCGAAGCTTCCGCGCTTGTATCGCACGACTGCATCGGCTGCGCTGCGACCCACTGCCCCTCTCTCTTTCTCTCTCTCTCTCTCTCTCTCTCTCTCTCTCTCTCTCTCTCTCTCTCTCTCTCTCTCTTTTTCTCGCTCTCACTCTCGTCCCCCCCTTTTGCCCCTCACTGAGCTCCTCGTGAGTGACGTACTACGGGCTGTGTTGTTCTGTGCACTGCGCGCAAGCTCTCCACTCCAATGCTATAGTCTCGTAACCCACCACCACGACTACCGTAGCGCCCTATGTTCTGTAGCCTTGCACCTAGAGCAGCCAACATCGCCTACGTACACTACACAACTGTAATTCAGTCTTCTCGCGACGAGTCACTCCACAGCAATCTAAATAGCATTATGTTCTTTCAGGCACCCAAATCTCCTTCGTCTCGGATCGACGGTTTAAATGTATTAATGATTTCGTTGATCTTACTCGTGAGCTTACAAACAAAAAATTGAAACGCAAACACATGTTTCCCTAAGACGACCAATATGTTTTTATGGTTGCTGTAACAATAAATAATGTATCTAGCAACTAAATTATGGCACGTTGCATTATTTTTATAGTAGAACTCACTATATTTAGCTGGTTGTCGCATAATACAACTAAAGAGTTGTATTATGCCAAAGTTATATTTGATAGGGTACGATTTTTAGGATTGCTGATGCATTTACTGTGGAATTTCTGGTCGCGGGGAAAATAAATTATTTACTAACTAGAAGAATTCTAAAAAAATGATACGGATTTTAAAAAATAGAAGTATTGCTATGTAGCCTTGCACCTAGCACAGCCAACATGTCTACGTACACTACACAACTGTAATTCAGTCTTCTCGCGACGAGTCACTCCACAGCAATCTAAATAGCATTATGTTCTTTCAGGCACCCAAATCATCTTCGTCTCGGATCGACGGTTTAAATGTATTAATGATTTCGTTAATCTTACTCGTGAGCTTACAAGCAAAAAATTGAAACGCAAACACATGTTTCCCTAAGACGACCAATATGTTTTTATGGTTGCTGTAACAATAAATAATGTATCTAGCAACTAAATTATGGCACGTTGCATTATTTTTATAGTAGAACTCACTATATTTAGCTGGTTGTCGCATAATACAACTAAAGAGTTGTATTATGCCAAAGTTATATTTGATAGGGTACGATTTTTAGGATTGCTGATGAATTTACTGTGGAATTTCTGGTCGCGGGGAAAATAAATTATTTACTAATTAGAAGAATTCTAAAAAAATGATACGGATTTTAAAAAATAGAAGTATTGCTATGTAGCCTTGCACCTAGTACAGCCAACATGTCTACGTACACTACAACAACTGTAATTCAGTCTTCTACTCGCGACGAGTCACTCCACAGCAATCTAAATAGCATTATGTTCTTTCAGGCACCCAAATCATCTTCGTCTCGGATCGACGGTTTAAATGTATTAATGATTTCGTTGTTCTTACTCGTGAGCTTACACGAAAAAAATTGAAAGGCAAACACATGTTTCCCTGAGACGACCGCTATGTTTTTATGGTTGCTGTAACAATAAATAATGTATCTAGCAAGTAAATTATGACACGTTGCATTATTTTTATAGTAGAACTCACTATATTTAGCTAGTTGTCGCATTTATTTTTCCCAGTGTATCAAAAATATAACTTTGGCATAATACAACTCTTAAGTTGATAGGGTACGATTTTTAGGATTGTTGATGAATTTACTGTGGAATTTCTGGTCGCGGGGAAAATAAATTATTTACTAACTAGAAGAATTCTAAAAAAATTATACGGATTCATAAAAATAGAAGTATTGCTATGTAGCCATTAATAATTTCATTGTTCTTACTCGTGAGCTTAGTGCTGGCAGAGAAAATGGTATTATATCAGGTAATGAGAGTATTAATAAAGAAAGGATTAAAGTTAAATAAAACTTTATTTGATTAGAATAGGGACATTAATATCTTTACCAAATATAACTTTGGCATAATACAACTCTTAAATTGATAGGATACGGTTTTGCTTCCTCATAGAGGAAGCTTTGTTGTCGTTAAAAAAAAAATTTCGGGATTTTCATGTCAGAATACTTAAAATGGTCTGAAACGTCGAGAAAAATGGTTTGTACGAAATGTCTGTATGTGTGTGTGTGCGTATGTGCACAATTTTTTGTTAGCACGATAGTCGTCGCAATTTTTAAGATATTGTGCTCAAATTTGAAACACGAGTAAACTGTCGTTAAACAAGGTATGGGATTGAATTTATAGTTAATCCGTCAAGGTGTTCAAAATTTATGGAATTTTGAATTTTTTGGAGAATATCATCTCGGGCTCTAACTCCCGCAATTTTTAGGATATCGGGTTCAAATTTGGTATGCAAGTGAAGTGGGGGTAAACTAAACATCAGTTCGAATCTGGCGAGAATCTGTCAAGGGATTAAAAAATAATTCCATTAAAATTTTATTAAAACAACGCTGCAAAGTAGAACTTTGCAAATTGCTTCCTCATTATTGTTGGATTTTTACAAAGCTTCCTCTATGAGGAAGCGAAAATAGATTAAGATACTTCCTCATGGAGGTAGATTTGTCAAAATTGTTGTTGATTGTTGATGAATTTACTGTGGAATTTTTGGTCACGGGGAAAAGATATTATCTACTAACTAGAAGAATTCTAAAAAATTATACAGATTCATAAAAATAAAAGTATTTCTTTCCTTTTTTGAAAGAAAAAAAATGAAGTTTTCAATTGAATTTGTTAAACAATTATTAATTTCCTTATCAATCAGTTTGTGGAATTATTACTATTAAAAATCCTGCTCCAATTATATCTAGATGATTTTTTTAGAGATTCTTTTATCTGTGAAGTTTGTAAATTAAATTCTAAATCCTTCAATTGGATTCAAATAAAACTTTTTATTTGGAAATTACGTATGACGCTTCGTACGTACATAAAAATTTTCTTGAGTGAAAAAAAAATTCACTAACATGAAAATCAAATTTTCTATCAAAGATAGACGAATTGGATTACGTAGTTTCACTAGCCGAATGCGTGTTGGTTGACGTCGTTTCTGTGTCACGAATCTTTGGATTATTTATGTTGGCTAGCTTCGCCGTCGATGTTTCCGTAGAAACGCGATCGTCGTGGCCGGCACTCGCATTCATAAGCTACCGCCACCGCAATAGAGAGACACTTCAGTTAATTGTGTAAGAGAGAGAAATTGCGATTACGGGACAAATTGCCTGAATCAATTATATTACACCATCGTGTCCACGTAATTGTCTCGTCAATAATATGAACACCCCTGCGAGGACTTTTCTTCACTCTATTTTGTCAACTAAGGTAATATTTTATTGTCGCAAAAACAATGTTAACTATCCAGTCAAAAATTGATATCACAAGAAGTAAATTTGTATCTCTAATAATTCTGTCATTTAATGCGATGCCAAATAAGAAAAATTTCAAAAAGATGTCTATCCCAACTTCGATTAATGCATTAATTTTCGAGTTTTTGATACAATTCGTAGCGAATTTGTGATATTAAACAATTTACAAAGTGAGTACACGTGAACTCAATAAATTGTCGTATCGACTGATAGCTATTAATTGTTAGTTTGCAACATTTTTTATAGTTACGTCAACTATAAATTGCTACAGCAACTTTAGTATGTTGCAACTAAAAATTAATATAAAAATAATTGCCAGGACTTCGTTGACATTTCTCAGTGAATTAAATAGAGCAAGTTAAAAAGTAATAAGAATTTTTCATTATTACAAAGAGAATGATAATTATAAAGTAAAAAATTGAGACCACAAGATCTGTATTTTTCGTCACTAAAAACTCTGGCAACGTTGATGCAACGTTAAATACGAATTTTTAAAACATCTATCCAACATTCGACGCTCCCATTATTTTTCGAGTTTTCGATGCAACACGTAGCAAATTTGTCATATTAAATAATTGGCAAAATGAATTGTGAATTAAAATAAATGTGGCATCACCTGACAATTATCAATTGTTAGTTGATGCAATATTTTTATAAGTTGCATCAACTATTAATTCCTACCACAACTTTAATGTGTTACGACAATGAATTAATGCAACGATATAAAAATAGTCGCTAAGACTACGACGACATTTCTACGTGTAATCAAATAGAGTAAATTAAAAAATAATAAGGGGCTTGTAATTGAGCTCACCTATATTACTGAGGTTCTATTAGTGAGACTTCCCTACGGCGGTGTCGCGAGCAACACGTGGTATATTTATTCATATGTGTGCTATATACCTGTATATATATTCATAACTATATACGTCACGTCGGCTGCAGCGAGAACTGACAGTCTCAGCGGTTGATACCGCAGTTTTAGTCCGGTAGTGGCCTGTGGTGGTTTTGATGCAGGTTGTAATTAGATAGGTCGCTGAGCATACTCCGAGCTCTCAATGTCAAGTAGTCACGACTCTTAGCTTTGAAAAGTCGTGCATACTCGTAATATTACGTGAGCTGTGCTGTCACTGAACGGCCACCATTTACACGAGAATGCCTGCGAGGTAGGATTAATCATAAAGGCACCCTTCAAGTTCGTCGGTAGTGCCATCGAGTCACGGTTGAATTGGCAAATTAATGGCAATTGCGACAGAAATGCTTCGGGGAAAGGCTAGGAGAGGACAAGCCTCGTACAACGTAGGATTTTTTTAAAAATCAATTGTCGGTCAATGTGAATTGATATTTCTGATAAAATTAATACAGATTTTTTTTAAGTCACACACATAAAAAATAACAGGCAGTCTGGTTTAATTAGATCAGTAAATTAGTTGATTAAGCCAATTATTTTTTGTTTTGTTTTGGAAATGTTTAAAAAATAATAACGAGCTGTAGACTGACTTGTTCCTGTTTCCACACTGTCATACTGCGATAAATGGCTTGTAGTTAAATAAAAATTTACATAGTTTAAAATATGTGCATACAGTGTAAACTGAAAAACGTTTGTATGCATTTTTCATATGAAGCTTGTACGATTAGGGCTATTTCCATGTGAAGTGAATAGTAAAACTGGTCTTAAAATAGAGAAAATATAATATATATATAACTCGTTACAAAGTCCCAGGAGTATTTAGATTTTTCGAATAATTTTCAACTGTTTCTTAGTTACACTTGTTTTTATTATGTATTTTCGTCAGACCTTATAGAAGTCACTGTGACTAATATTGTCGAGTTGAAGTTTCGTAAAATAAGCTACAGCACAAGGGCGATTATGTGAATAATTGGGAACGAATGTTGTTAAAAAAATTCAAACGATTTTTTTTCCATATTTCATAAATATTCTGGTTTTTCCGAAATCATGATTACTTTGAGAATTTCTTTAAAAAAATTAAATCAAAGTCACTGTGACTAATGTTGTAAAGTACAAAATTCCGGCAAATTAACTATTATAATTAAATTATAAAATACGTATTATTGGTGAAATCTATACGTCAAATTCTGAGCTGGCAGCAAGAATTGATAAAAGATTAGCTTTTTTCGAAATCCGGTATATTAATTGTAGATAAAGTCGGTGAAAACCATATATATATATATATATATATATATCGTGCGACGTCGGGCATGACCCACTTTCGTCAGGGAGCCTCACAGGAGTTAATAAATTGAAAAAAAAAAAAAAAAAAAAAATCGCTTAAAAAATTCAAACAATTTTTTTTCAATATTAAATTTAATAATTTAATAATTTCCTTTGAGAAATCCCTTAAAAAATTAAATCAAAGTCACTGTGATTAATGTTGTAAAGTAAAAAATTCCGTCAGACTAATTGTTATAATTAAATTGTAAAATACGTATTCTCGTATTCAGGGAGCCTCACAAAAATAAATAAATAAATAAAAAGAAAAAAAATTTCTTAAAAAATTCAAACTATTTTTTTTTTTTCATATTAAATTAAAAAATTAAATAATTTCCTTTGAGTGATCCTTAAAAAAAATTAAATCAAAGTCACTGCGACTAATGTTGTAAAGTAAAAATTTTTGTTAGACTAATTGTTATAATTAAATTGTAAAATACATATTATTGGTGAAATCCATACGTCAAATTCTGAGCTTGCAGCAAGAATTGATGAATGATTAGCTTTTTTCGAAATTCGCGATACTAATTGTCGATAAAGTCGGTGAAAAACATGTATATATATATATATATATATATATATATAACGTGCGACGTCGAGCATGACCCACTTTCGTCAGGGAGCCTCACAAGAATAAATAAATAAATAAAAAGAAAAAAAATATCTTAAAAAATTCAAACTATTTTTTTCATATTAAATTAAAAAAGTAAATAATTTCCTTTGAGAGATCCCTAAAAAAAATTAATTCAAAGTCACTGCGACTAATGTTGTAAAGTAAAAAATGTCGTCAGACTAATTGTTATAATTAAATTCTAAAATACGTATTATTGGTGAAATCTATACGTCAAATTCTGAGCTTGCAGCACGAATTGATGATAAAATGTCGTCAGATTAATTGTTATAATTAAATTGTAAAATACGTATTATTGGTGAAATCTATACGTCAAATTCTGAGCTTGCAGCAAGAATTGATGAATGATTAGCTTTTTTCGAAATTCGCGATACTAATTGTCGATAAAGTCGGTGAAAAACATATATATCGTGCTACGTCGGGCATGACCCACTTTCGTCAGTGAACCTCGCATGGATTCAATCCGGTCTGACCTTTCCCTGCTTCCTGGATGCCTCTCCTGGGTCGGCACCGTGGGCAGAGGAGAAACAGCCCGTGAGCTGGAGCCCCTCACGGCCTCCCCGGTCGCTGGGTTTCGTAGCCAGGGTGACGCAGGTGTGTATAGGGGATCAAGCAAAGTGGGTCACTCCTGGGATCGAGTTGTACCATCCAGGCCTCAGGGCCATCCAGGACCTCGCATAGTTTTCCACAAATTCATAGAAATGACTGGAGAAATTGCTTTAACCAATTTCGTGACAGTAAGTGCTCGTTACATCTTATCGCGGCTTATAGAGCCAAGTACAATGTTAAAGGAAACAACTAGAGGCAGATGTTCCGAAGCAGCAAAATGAGAACACAATTACGAATGAAAAACACTTTTTAATTCGTTTTTTATGAAGGGATTGTTGATATTTGTTGATTTTTCTACTTATTTTCCTATAAATTTATGTAAATTTTTGAAAGTTCAGAATTTACCAGGAAAATAATAAAACGATGGTTCACTTAGGTGTATTGCTTTATGTATTATTTGAGATGAATCTTTAGTAGTGTTGATTTGAAAAAAAAAAAAAGAAAAAAATAATTTCTTAGTCGTGTCATTTGTCTGATCGTTAAGAATTTTTCCACTACGTTGCCCGAAGATCAAAATTTAATATAGCCAAAATGCACACTGAGGAAGAATTGTTTGTTTTAACTATATTTATCCTCCACGGACCGCCAAATCGTGTTCTAGCTAGTACAACAACATTTTGGGTAATCTCAAACATGTGTTTGTCTGTTAAACCGAATAACTGTTAAAGGAATACTCAAATAAAAATGGATTAACATTTTTTTTTGGTCTGTGAAACTGTGCATTATTTTTATTTTATTATTTAAAGAGAGTAATAACAAGATTTAACAGCGTCAATTATTTGATACAAAGGATTCCTCAATTATAATCAGTCCTAGATATCGAAACAAAATTGACGAGTCATATAATTAAAATCTATGACCAACAATTATTCACAATTTATTATAATTGAAAAATTAGTATGTTCACCAATTATTGGCATTATTTTTTTAACTAAAAAATTGATTCGTTAAACCATTAATCCCAAATTTTCAAAACGAAAAAATGTGTTTAACGATTATTCGTCTGACCAAAATATGTTTGTGACAATCCATTTATTGTTGTACTGATTACAAATTTTGTCGAACATCAGGAAGCAAATTTATTTCCAGCCACTCACTTTTTTCAAAGTGTATAAATTCCCTACAACCGTTAAAGACACGTCAGGAAGCCCCGGATGTTCTCAGACAGTGCCCGCCTCGTGTAGGATCGAGAATCAGCTGATCAGCATAAGACGAGAGAAGCGTCAGCTGATTTTGACAGGCCATACGTGGTATACAGAGGCGAGCGTCCTTGAAAGGCCGCGGTAGCTTCGTGTCACCGCAGCACGCAGTCTGTCGGTATGTTTGTACGTGCTGGGATGCAAAGAGAATCACCGCAGGAATCGTGCTTTACAGTCAGAGTTCTGGCTTGCCTAAAACTCGCTGTTACTAAACTCCTGTATAAAACTATCGACCACGTATCAAGAATTTTTCAAGCATTACGAATTCACAAAAGAACAATGGAGGTCAAATATCGCGCGTACACCGTGGATATTAAATAAAATATGAAATATGTTTGGCCAACAGAAATTTGCTGTGGCCATTGCTGCTGTCGCTGCTCTCGTTGTTGCACTTGGGTGTTGGTGTTGATGTAGGTGATGCGCGGTGATGACGACGATGGTCTCCCACGCGACAATCAATAATTCATAGCTCAGTGCCTAGAGCACGTTCTCTCAAACTTCCGTCTCTTCCTCCTCCAGCATGAATAAAACCAGACTTCTAATTAATTATTTTTTCTCCCTCTTTCTTAACGAGTTCTTTTAATTATTTTTTTTCTTTTCTTTTGCTGATAGATGAATACTCTAAATGTGTAGAATCGTCGAGCAGCAAACGCCCTCAGAAAACTGAGATACCACCAGCTGTGTTCACTCGCTTCATTACCTACCGAGTGAACGCAGAGTGGCTCCCTGTTCACCAAGAGCCTACAATAATTCTAGGAGGCCTCTTCTGCGGCTCGCTTTTTATTTTTTCTATCGTTTTTGCAGCGTCGGAGGGAAGTTTGCTTGTTAGCAAATCGCCGGTTGATGGCTGAGCACTTTTCGATAATCGGCTCGTGTGATTCCGGCTTTATCGTCCTTTTTGCTGGGTGCTAATTGGCCGGATCTTGGCGCAATTAAAATACTCTCCCGGTTCTGCGTTCGTTTGGAGTGTCGGTGCCGAAGAGCCCGTTTTTTCGCTAGGCTTTCAGCTGTCTTCGAATGCATCTGCGGTGGCACTGCTCCGATTTGTAGGAAGTGCTGCCATCTCCCTCGGCGAGTGAAAACCGTCGCACATCCGTCAGGGAAGTAGATACGACAAAAACAAGTGCGATGTATAATAATAATAATGACCTTTTGTAGCAGGTAACGAAACATTCGGCGTGTAAATATTTCCTGCGTCCACAGCAACGTTATTACGTCAGTAATTGTCACGATGTACACGATGAAATTCTTCGATATTTTAAGAAGGCCAAAAGCTGGGGTATAAAGAGCTTCTTGACTCACTTTTATTTTAGTTAATTTTTTATGCTTGTTGTTTATGAAATTCATCAGAAAAATTGCTTTTTTAGAGCAGCTTTTCGCTGTGATTTATGGAATATTTTTTTTAAAGACCCTGTTTATGCGGACAAACTTAATCATCAAAAAATAAATTCCTTATATATATATGTATAATTGACCTTTTTTAAAATGCAGACTTAGCTTCTCGCTGTTGCTAATTCAGTGCATAACTTATATTTTTCGTGGTTTGAACAGCTTGAAGCCGGTCACCATGACGTACAAAATTAGTTGTGGTAACGCCTCGATATAGAACCTTTAAGGGTTCTGCATAACCATGGGCCACAAAAAATAGGTCGATTTTGAATATTTTTTTCTGGCGAGAGTATTGAGATTACGAGATCGGAATTATACACATAATTACAACATAGTCTTGCCAAATTTGATTTTTTTTTTTGAGATATTGATGAACGATAAATTTTTCATTATTTAAACAAAGTTCCTTCAAATAACATATTCGTTCTATTCAAATTCGGACAGAGTGTAGTTTATAACATGTTCTATTGCATGACCGGCTCATTTTTAAAATATATTTATCCATTTGTTAATAACAGATGATAAAGTTGTTTTTATTCGGCAATTGGCAGTTTGCTATTTTTATAATTTTTCAAATTGCAAAAAAGTATCTTCTCATACGATAGAACATTTTGTAAACTGCTCAGTTCGAACTTGAAGTGATTATTCGGTGGCACTCGGTAAACATATTATTATATCTTCGTCGTTTATCGATATTTTTTAAATAAAAAAAAATCAAACGTGGCAAGTGTATGTATTAATTGTGTAAAATTTCGAACTCATCATTCCAATACCCGAATAAATTATTAAAACATTTTTTTTGGGCCTTGAGTTTGTGCAGACGCCTTAATGTTATTTCTTACGATTTATAAAACTTTCTATTGATTATAACCTTATAATCATAAATAATTAATTAAACTTACAGTCTACTGCTGGGCTCGTTGCTCGCTTCGTCGCCCTCGATCCGATAAACCTTGCCAGACATGACATACTCGAAGCTATCGGCTCTAGAGCCTCCCTCCTGTTCGATGGCCGTCCAGTCGCCCCCGTCAGGATAGCCATCTTCCCTCAAGGTCGTTGCAAGAACAAGACGAAACTTATCACCTGTAACATAAAATGACGCCGTCGTCCAGCCGCATTCTTCAATATTTCTCGCGAAAAGATATCATAAACAAATTTTCAAAATTATCTCATAATATTTCTCCCAAAATTGCCGCATGCGTACAAATAATTATCATTACGTTTAAGGAAGGAATTTCTCCGTTGCGAAAGTGAAAAACATCAACATCCGGTAATAACGAGATTTTTCGGAACTGTTGACGTATTCACGAGGAATAAAGCCAAGATTGCATCAACGCGAAAATAAAGACCAAGAGTGAGAGAGAATTTGGCAGTGAGTGGCGAATGGAATTTGCCGATAATAGACCACTCTGAAGATCCGCATACAGCAATAACCGCTTTTGGCGTTATTGCGCGTAAATTCTCTTAAAAAAAACATCATCAACGTCGTTGAAGGTCGTTACAAAATCGTTAAGTCATGCGCGAAAATCCCAACGAAATTTCCGAGAGCAGCTTGAAACAATTTAGTCGCTGGTCTCGATCGCGTAAAAAAAAAAAAAAAAACATCCTTTAGGAGAGTTTGGTAACTCGATCGATAATAACGTCCGTTCTGCAGAGTTTCCATTCCGGCGGGGGTGTAGGAGGGGGTGCGGGACGGGGGGAAGGGGGACAAAGACGTCGAATTACGCAGTTGCGCGACCCAGAGACCCCAAAATGGCCGCTGTTTCGTATTTCTCGATTGCTAATGCGCACGAGATCTTTTGTAAACACACGAAAATACCGCAATACCATTTTAAACTAATTCGATGTTTTTGAATTTAAAACAAACTAAATACAAAATATCGAGATGTCATTTTGCTGCTGTGGGGGACAAGAAAAAAAATGCTTTGTTGACTTTCGAAGACGAGTCGAAAATAGAGCGTATTTAAAAATACTATTAATGATGGTGGGGCTCAGAGGCTGCTAGTAGCAGCAACCAGCACCAGCAGAGGAATTGGCCGAAGCGCTGGAGCGCCGGTGCGACGACGACATCGAGCTATCGATCCACTTGGCCCATTCGATTTAAAGAGCGGCGCGACCTTGGCGAGAAGCACCCTCTCTCGGGGCGTATGCACATCCCAACGCGTAATATATATATATATATATGTATATATGCATTAATATATTACATATATAATGTATATATACACACGGAGAGTTCGTACAGAGTTAGCTGTACACACAAGTAGCGTATAAATCGCGTACTACACTACAGTATATTATTAGTTCAACAATGGGTCGGCTGTGCGACCAAGAAGAGGTGGGCTTGCCAAGCGGCCGGCAATGTTTCGCTCTTCTCCGGCTGAGTAGCCGATGACGCACCACGCAAATCGATACACGTCATCTCGCTCGACTTCCCAAACAAACCGGCACTTCGACAACATCGCCTGTTCGATGTAATGATTTAAATAGTGACAACGCAGGCAAAGATTTTATTTTCGATTAATTTACTAAACGAGAAGGAAAAAAAGAGATTTGCACGAGTACAATGGTTTGCAACGAGGATAAGAGGAATACAGAGTTTGTGATATGTACTTACGCGAAAATGAAGCCGAGTTGCGAGGAGCTCGATGAATTGCGTAAGCGGAAAACAGCGACGACAACGACTGGATCTGGGCGCTGCTTGCTACCTTCGCAGCGCAGCTGTCGCCTTCGGCAATTACGCGATATCGAAAAATCTACGACGTTGCCGAAAGCTTAAAAATCGCGAGAAAAACCGTAGACTAAGGAGATATCTGTCACAGATTATGATTGACGTTCATCTTCTGTTGTACAAAGCAGAAGTCAAGACAATTTTGCAATGTCGTTGGTCGATACCTCAACCAGGTTCGACAATTGTTCGTTTCCCTCTCATCACTAAAAGCCTTTTCTCCTTTCTTCTCATCGACAAATAAAACTTGAACCGTACGCGAGTTTTAACGGGCGTTGAATAATATCGCACTATGGTAAACATCTCCGTGATTTAACACCCGCGAATCGTACAAAGTAATGCAAACGTTGCCCGCGCGAACGAAATTGATGCGGAAGCGAAAATTCAAGACTTTGGGGCGTACGTACGACGCGACAACACGAGAGCTATGAAGCAGCAGCCAGTAACCAACGGACTCGAGAGGAAGAACGGAAGGAAGGAAGAGAAAACACAACGATGAATGTATGTGTATGTATAACGCGGCGAGGGAGCGCGATCGCGTTGTCGGGCGACCCGGAGCGAGTCCCGCGGTCGACAGCTAGTCGTACCAGCTCTGACCTTGGCATTGAACTTGCGGTAGCGGGAGAAGAGACGACAGCGCTTGTGGAGAAGGCAGGCGCAGGCAGAGAGAGAGGGGGCTTCCCTGGCGAGGCAAACGCAAAACGAGCAAGCGCAAAAGAGTGAGAGAGAGAGAGTGAGAAGCATGTTTTAGAGGAAGCAACGATGAGGGGAATCGCGAGGAGTAATGGGGGGGCACCTATTGCGTCACCTCGCGCAAGCCTCAACCGCCACGCGTCAATACAGCCACGGAACGCGCGCGCACTGCCTTCCCTATGCCGCTGCCGCGCCACCAACGGCCCACGGCCCATCATCCGCGCCAACGCGCCACTGTAACCTTCACCGTTGCCCGTCGCTTCGACGCGGCTCTCTGAGAGATGATACCGAGTCCCCCGAGGGCCCCACGAGAAAATTTACAAGAGCAGATACCGGACAAGTACAGGAAACATTTGGTATTGGCATCAACGATGGTATTGAAACAACATAAAAGGTTCCACTGTCGGGTCTTGTACATTTATTTCGGTTTTTGTAGGTTTTTCAGAATTAAAACATAAAAGGTTCCACTGTCGGGCCTTGCACATTTCTTTCGGTTTTTTGTAGGTTTTTCAGAGTTAAAACATAAAAGGTTCTA
Source organism: Ephialtes manifestator (assembly GCA_963970395.1). Taxonomy (NCBI): domain Eukaryota; kingdom Metazoa; phylum Arthropoda; class Insecta; order Hymenoptera; family Ichneumonidae; genus Ephialtes; species Ephialtes manifestator. The sequence continues at coordinate 36,060,748 of OZ019968.1, forward strand.
CTGTCGGGCTTTGCAGATTTCTTTCGGTTTTTTGTAGGTTTTTGAGAGTTAAAACATAAAAGGTTTCACTGTCGGGCCTTGCAGATTTCTTTCGGTTTTTTGTAGGTTTTTCAGAGTTAAAATATAAAAGGTTCCACTGTCGGGCTTTGCACATTTCTTTCGGTTTTTGAAGGTTTTTCAGAATTAAAACATAAAAGGTTCCACTGTCGGGCTTTGCAGATTTCTTTCGGTTTTTTGTAGGTTTTTCAGAGTTACAACATAAAAGGTTCCACTGTCGGGCTTTGCAGATTTCTTTCGGTTTTTTTGTAGGTTTTTGAGAATTAAAACATAAAAGGTTCCACTGTCGGACTTTGCAGATTTCTTTCCGTTTTTTTGTAGGTTTTTCAGAGTTACAACATAAAAGGTTCCACTGTCGGGCTTTGCAGATTTCTTTCGGTTTTTGTAGGTTTTTGAGATTTACCCATCTGAGAAAGTATCTGAGAAAGTATCTTGAAGATTTGAGGATGGGGAGAATGAGGATGTAATGTATTAGGACCGACTTTGCAATGGGTTACCGTAATAAATACACTCAGAAAAAGGATTGGTTAGAATTAAAAGTTTTAAACAAAAACTTGGTTAAAAGTGTTACCAACAAAACTTATTAGGCACAGGCAAGTTATTGGTTAACATAAACCAAGCATTTGGTAGGACAGCCAAGTATTTAGTACACCTAATCAATAACTTGGTTGTGCCTACCAAATTTTTCTTGGTAAAATTTTAAACCAAGATCTTAGTAAGCCCAACCAAACCTTTTATTCAGTGTAACAGCACATTTCGAGACTAGGAAGAAAAATAAATGGTTTTCTTTTGAGTAATGAACGAAACTTTCCTGTACGGTGTCGGGAAAAGTGCACTTTTTTTTTAACGGAGGACTGAATAAATTATTCAAAGTCCTATAAGATTCTATCGTGTCAGTAGTTTTTCATAAAATTTAGTACGAAATAACCTTGCACGTTATTACGTACGTGTCTCCAGTTTTCATTTCTTTTTTTGCAAAGTGGTCGGAAAGACAACGTTGAAATGGAAAAAAATAAAGCTTAAAAAATTGGACCTTGCTTCCTCATTTCCGAGATTTCTCAGAGCTATTTATCCGAGGAAGTATGTTGACCAAATTTCACTTCCCTATAGGGGAAGATTTAAAAGAAACGTGGAAACGATGTGCAAGGTCCAAATTTGCAACGGTTTTAAATAATCAGTAAATTCTTCGAATCTCTGTAAAATTGTAGACCTTCATCGTTTTTTACCAAATATCCTTACGTTATTAGTTGCGTGTCCAAAGTTTCAGCTCAAATTGTCAGATACGTCAAGAGCAGAAGCGATTCAAACTTAGATAATTCAAATTCCTATAAAATCCGAACCTCATTATCGATCTTCGCCAAATGAGATATTGCAGCATTGCTGGATATTACTTCACCTCTGTAGAAAAGTGGAGCAGAATTGCTTGAAGAGGTTGTGACGTAAAGCGACAATTTCAATTTTCCTAAATTCAATATCATATAAAATCCGAACCACTTTACAGATTCCGTTGAAATTTAATACCAAACGTCCTTTCGCATCACTATATTTATAATGAAATATTTAGCCAGAGAGTGCAAAATTTGGAGCATTTTTTTTTTTCCTTAAAAAATTCCAAATCTATGAAAAATTAAACAGGTGTTTCAATTTCAAGCCTAACTCATAGTCAGACCCATCCAACCAGACAATTTTTCAAAAACCTTTCCTCCATTTTATTTATATTTTAGCCCATTTTGAGTATCTTGACATAAAAAACAAAAAAAAAATCCACAAAAACAAAACTTCTAGGAGGAAGTAAAAAAAAATAATTTAGTGCGTTGGTTTTAATTAAAAATGAAAATCTCGAGAAAAAAAAATCATTTCAGGATATTCAAAATGGTTTCTAAAACGTCGAAAGAAAAATGATTTAGAAACACGAGTAGCGGACGATCGAGCGGAAGAGCCTCAGGTCCATGTTATGATGATTTGGTACTGCGAATTGTAAACACATGACTGTGACGTGGCGCTCTGTAATACAGCAATACACCCACATCTTGCAAATCAATTTCTTTCACACGAATAGAACATTATTGTAATGCTAGATGCGTATACGTTTATCTTTTTTTTCTTAGTGAGAGTAACTGGGAAAGTATTGGTTGAAAATGCAACGGAATGGGGAATGAGATGGAGGAAGAGGGGCGAGAGAAGCTCGATGAGCAATCGAGCGGACCGCAGTCGCGGGTATTCTGACCGTGACCTTGATGGTTGGGCATTCGCGACGCGCGCTCTGCGAGATTAGAACTGTAATTGTAAATATCTATACAAGCGTCACGTATTAGCAACGCAAGCGGGAATAATTGCGGAATGAGGTTCGTTTTATTACGCCAAATGGTGTACGGGAGCTGTGAAGCTCGATGGAAGTCGAATATTGTGCAGATTGGAGGATCGTGTTCAGAACTTTACTTACGTAAAACCGCACGGTCTAGAATTTCCTCGGTCGAGAGTGAAGATTTTTTTTTTTTCAACGGAAATGTAATCGAGTTGCGATGCGTTGAAAATAAATTCTGAACCATATGTTCATTTTTTCCAATAAGTTATTTTTTTTAAATGCAGATTTAATCGAATTTCGCGATGCGTCGAAAATAAATCGTGAACCATATGTTGACTTTTTCCAGTGAATGATTTTTTTAAAATAAAGATTTAATCGAATTTCGCGATGAGTCGAAAATAAATCGCGAACCAGATGTTGACCTTTTTCCAGTAAATTATTTTTTTTTTTAAATGAAAATTTAATCGAATTTCGTGATGAGTTGAAAATAAGTCGCGAACCAGATGTTGACCTTTTTCCAGTAAATTATTTTTTTTTTTTAAATGAAAATTTAATCGAATTTCGTGATGAGTCGAAAATGAATGACGAACAATATGTTAACTTTTTCCAGTAAATGATTTCTTTTTAATGGAAATTTAATCGAATTTCCCGATGCGTTGAAAATAAATCGCGAAGAATATGTCAACTTTTTTGCAGTACATTTTTTAAATATATGAATGCGCGGCGGTTTATGCATTCATGGAAAATTCATCACTGACGAGAGCATCTCGTCACGAGCGAGAAAAATGATGTCTGGTAGCAAACTATGTATATTAAGGAACAAGAAGAAATAGGAGGATGAAAAACTTACCCAGCTCCATGGGATAAAGCCAGCTGTTGACATCGAGAATGAGGTCCATCTTGAATGACTCGGACTCGCAGTGCAGCCGACTCACTGTACACACAAAAAAAATAATGACGATTATTTAAAAATTTCGCATTTTAAAAAGCTTACATTTAATTTAACATAATTTTTTTTTCTGACAAAATAAATAACTTCAATTAAGTATAATTCATTTTTTTAATTTTCCCTAAATCATAAATATATATTTTACCACCAGTATCAATTAAACCCGTACAGATATATATATATATATATATCTAATATTTATATTATAAAAATATTACGCTGTGAAGAATCGAGCAGGCCGGGGACAAATGACACACCCAAGAATTATTCTAAATCCCTAAGGGTATTTAGCCCCCGCATTTTTCTAAGTCCTCTAGAGGCTTATATATAGGGCATTCCATGTCAAGTCGACCATTCTGGTCCGAATTTTTCTAAGTCACAATACCCCTAAATAGTATCAATAAAACTAGCAGTTTTTTGTAAAAATATGCTAAAACTTATGAATGTTCGATTTCGATGAGGTAAAATATGAGAGAATAAAATAATCAAGATCAATGACGAATCCCCGAAGTATAAATATACAAAATATGCGTGCAAAGCTAAATCAATACCCAGAAAAGCTACAAGTACATCGGATTAGTAAACGACTTCTCTCAGTGTGATGTTACATCCAACGTATTTGTAATGTACAAAGCTAAGCACAGATTGCACGTTATGCTTGAAGATTTAAAAAAAACCAGCTCGCTTCTCCGTGATGCAGAATAACCGCGAGCACGCGGTCGTTCTTTTGTACATGTTTACGCAAGAGATCGATCGATGTAGCCGGAGCTGCGTCGTGAGAATTCCGACAGCGGCGTACCACTGCCATACTACAGTCTGCTGCTGTACGAAAAATTGCACAGTGGTGTGCGAGAGAAGCGACCCGGAGTGGAGACTCGTTACGATCTCAAAGACCGGCTATCGCGATTCGATCATTCGAAACGCTCTCGCTATCAACGCTAACACATCCGAGAGTCACGAGACACGAGATTGATCAACATTCTCTCGTTTATGCGATATGAAAAAGCTTAGTCATCATTCTTTTAATAAAAATAAAATAATATAAAACTCGATACAAATTACAATTATCGTACAAATTGCCGTTTTACTCACTAACATGATATCCAAATCAACTGATATATACGAAAAAACTTAGTCATCATACTTTTAACAAAATTAAAAAAATAAAAATTCGATTCCCACAGTTTTTATTCTCGTTCGGAAAATTCGGGAATGAAAAATTAGAATTATCGTAGAAATCGTCGTTTCAGTCACTAACATGATATCCAAATCCGTGACGCATACGAAAAAGCGTAGTCATCATACTTTTAATAAAAACAAATTTAAAAAATTCGATTCCCACAATTTTCATACTCGTTCGGAAAATTCGGGAATGAAAAATTAGCATTATCGTACAAATCGTCGTTTTACTCACTAACATGATATCCAAATCCGTGACGCATACGAAAAAGCTTAGTCATCATAATTTTAATAAAAACAAATGTAAAAATTTAGATTCCTACAATTTTCATACCCGTTCGGAAAATTCGGGAATGAAAAATTAGAATTATCGTACAAATCGTCGTTTTACTCACTAACATGATATTCAAATCTGTGACGCATATGAAATGGCTTAGTAATGATATTTTTAATTTAAAAAATACGATTCCCACAGTTTTCATTCTCGTTTGAAAAATTCGGGAATGACAAATAAGAATTATCGAAGAAAATCGACGCTTTACTCACTAACATGATATCCAAATCAGTGATGGCCCGAGTGACGTGTAGATCCAGCCGAAAAATCATCTCTCTCAGCTGGCAGACGGTAGAACTCGTTTGGCAGCGTTTGTGTACAAAGGTACACAGAAATAATGGGCGATTCTTCACGTCACGAAAAAGGCTGTGTCGATTAGGGAAGTTGCTCGCTCGCTCGGTAACGAGCGCGCGCGCACGCTAGTTCGCTCGGACATGTGTACAACGCGACGCTGCCAGTGGCTCGAAGGCACAGCGGAGGTAACAGCGCGGAGCACGCGCGCGACAGTGACCTTGAACGAGTAAGACTACTTTCGACTGCGAGCGTCTCTTTCGTTCCTTCTCGTCGAAATCTCTCTCTATCCCCTCTCTCATCCTGTCGCCCTCCCTTACTGGATATTTCCTTTGCGAGCGCAACGTCGGAATAAATAGTTTTCGCGAATCTTACGTTGACTCTACCATTGTAGAATTTAAGATGATTGCGCGGATATGCGTGAGGAGCGCGAGGAAAGGACGATCTGCGACTGGTGCAACGTCGTTGCGGCCTTTGACACAAGAGTCCCGATCGGCCGAATCCTTCGCGTCGGGACTCGCGGGATCTGCGCGCCTATTTTCCTTCGTCTCTCTCGATCTCGCGAGTTTTGCGAGCCTTCTGAGCCTCGCTTCTCTCTCTCGTTCCCCTCCATTTTGCCCTCTAACGCCCACGCACGAGAATCCCTTCGACGAGGCAAGTCGGTGGGGAAATTGGCGCGGGGCTGCTGCCTCTCCGTGCCGCGGTCACGATGCGCACACAGCCCGTGAGGATGGGAATGGCAATGCACACACCCTCCCTCAACTGTGGCTTCGCGAATCCAATATCTCGCACGCGCATGTCCCAGCGATACTCCCTCGCATCAGACGGGTTAGTAGTAGATTTTATCCTACTTTGTTTTTTTGTTTTTGCTTCCTTTCCTTTACCGCTTTATATCGCTTTATATTACCCCTCGCGCCCTATACTGGCGCACACTTTTCTCTCTTGTGGTCCCTAGGAGGATGCATGCTCGCATATATCTTACGATCACTGCATTGGTGACTCTATTTATTGAGATGGGAATGATTCTATTAGTGCGATGATGCAGGCTTTTATACTGACCGATTTTATTAATTTTATACGGTGACAATTTCAGCATTTTGGGTTTTTAAAAATAATCATTTTAGTGATGATTCTACAAATTTTCATTTGTATAATAATAACAAAAGACTAATTGTAAGACGTTCAATTATCTTCAACTGACGTCATTGAAAAGAGGAAGAAATATATATATATATATATATATATATATATATACAGGGTGTAACTAATCGGCATGATCGGATTATAACTCAAAAATGTAGAAAAATCACACGAGTAAGAATCACTTTGCGAAAATGTCACACGACAAATAGTTTTCTAGTTATTAGCAATCAGCGTGGGCCAATCACAGAGCTGTCGCTGTGACGTCACAGCGACAGTGCCCAGACGGCGCAACTTCGTTGTACTTCGATATAGCTTGTATAAAAAGACGATCACTACTCGCTTCTGCTCACTCACGGTCCGAAGACAGCGTGAAACAAATGACGGCGCGATAGAAAATTCTATGTTTGACGCTTGAAATTATAAAATAAAAATCGTGGTGTCTTGGACTATTGATGAAAACTATCTAGGAGAACTCCAAAAATGCAGAAAGTGATTTTTCTAGTGCGTATTAAAATTCAATAATAATTTTGCTTAGAAAAAAAAATGTGTGTGATAAATTATAAAAAATACGAAAAAAATTGTTTAACGGTAGCAAGTTTTTTTTCGCACCAAAACTCGTCATGTTTGAATTACGTTTCGTCATTAATTAATAGCAATAATGTGCCATTCGGCTCCTAGATATTGACATTTTTAAATGTACCGAAGGCCGCAGTGCGACAGATTTTTTGAGTCCGGAAAGCAATTTTCGTTAACATAATTTAAAGGTGCCCTATGGAATCTTCGATCAATCATGAATTCACTTTCATTGTTCATTCTTTCGAGTATTTTTGTTGATTAGCTTTTTTGCAAATGTCCTGCAGCTTTTAAAACGGAATTTTAGTCCGAACCGTTCAATGCTTGCAGGAAAATCTTTGTTCCACCGATAATACTCTTAGGAAGAATTGAATCGATCAGATTTAACTAATTCAGCAGTTTTTAGAGGTAGAAAAGCGTGCAAGCGGACGTCACGTAAATCTGCTATTGGTTTTCATAGTATTTAGTGATTTCTTGACTATAAAAGGACTGCAGTATGCCGGATCCTTTAATCATGATAAGAAAATTAAAAAATAAATGTCCAAAATGGGATCAATAAGTTTCGTAGAGTAACCCGATTTTTTTTTGCAAATATGTTGGAGTTTCGCTTACCAAAAATGTTGTCCAAATTGCCTTGTGATTGCAAAATTTGCTTAATTCTATCTAGGTCCAGAGTCGCTGGGTCGGAAGACACGTAATCGTACTGTTGATTCCAATGCTTTTGTCAGTTTTGATTCAACTGACAGAAACTGAATTTGGCAGCATCCTTCATTTATGATAAGCGAATACGAAAAATCATTTGTAGAAATCAAGAATACACAGGTTTTTTGCAAAGTACGATTTCTTTCCAAATGTCCTGGAGGTTTATCGAGCCAGAACTTTCCTCTATATCGTTTTGTGCTTATTGGAGTAGGTTTTTTACAGCGAGATGTATCAATGCGAACATTGAACCAAGCAGTCACATCGAAATTGAAATTTCCAAGGATCTAGAGACTAGCGACCAGGAGAGATGAAGTAATTATTGTTTCCCGTTCTGTCCCGTATTTTTGTTGCTTCTAAACGACTGCACGTCACCGCATCCTTTTTAATGATATCAGATTATACAAATTGATTTTAAAAATGCAGTCAGTCGGTTTCGTAGTAAATTCAAATTTTTTTGCCAATGTCCTGGAGGTTTCTGAAACGGAGAGTTTGTCCGAATCGCCCTATGCTTGCAGGAAAAGCTTTATTAATATTTTGTATCAAATGTCCTGGAGGTGTCTCACTGCCAGAACATTTTCCCTAGACGAGCATCAATATTTCAAAAATGTCCTGGAGGTATGTCCTCGCAAAGACGTTTGCCCGAGCCGACCATTAATAGTTTTTATCAATTGTCCTGGAGATTTCTCCCCGCCAGAACGTTTTCCCTAGTATCAATATTTAAAAAATGTCCTGGAGGTTTCTCCTCGCAAGAACATTTTCCCGAGCCAACGATTAATAGTTTTCATCAAATGTCCTGGAGGTTTCTCTCCACCACAACATTTTTCCTAGATGAGTATCAATATTCCAAAAATGTCCTGGAGGTTTCTCCCTGCCAAAACATTTCCCCTACATGAGTTTCAATATTTCAAAAATATCCTGGAAGTTTCTCTTCGCCAGATCATTTGCCCAAGCCAACGATTAATAGTTTTTATCAAATGTCCTGGAGGTTACTCCTCGCAAGAACATTGGCTCGAGCCGACCATTAATAGTTTTTATCAAATGTCCTGGAGGTTTCTCTCCACCATAACATTTTCCCTAGATGAGTATTAATATTCCAAAAATATCCTGGAGGTTTCTCCCCGCCAGAACTATTTCCCTAGATGAGTATCAATATTTCATCAATGTCCTGAAGGTTTCTCCTCGCAAGAACATTTGCCCTAGCCGACCATTAATAGTTTTTATCAAATGTCCTGGAGGTTTCTCCCCGCCAGAACATTTACCCTAGATGAGTATCAATATTTCAAAAATGTCCTGGAGGTATCTCCTCGCAAAAACATTTGCCCGAGCCGACCATTAATAATTTTTATCAAATGTCCTCGACGTTTCGCCCCGCCAGAACATTTACCCTAGACGAGCATCAATATTTCAAAAATGTCCTGGAGGTTTCTCCTCGCAAGAACATTTGCCCGAGCCAACGATTAATAGTTTTTATCAAATGCCTGGAGGTTTCTCACCGCCAGAACATTTTCCCTAGACGAGCATTAATATTTCAAAAATGTCCTGAAGGTTTCTCCCCGCCAGAACATTTTCCCTACATGACCATCAATATTCCAAAAATATCCTGGAAGTTTCTCTTCGTAAGAACATTTGCCTGAGCCGTCCATTAATATTTTTTATCAAAAGTCCTGGAGGTTTCTCACCGCCAGAATATTTTGTCCTGGGGGTCTCTTCTAGCCAGAACCGCCACCCACCACAACCGTTCCTTGATTCAATACTTTTGGCCTGTCGAGGAGATCCATGGCCTAGGTATTCTATACAGGGTGTAACATAACTATTGTATCAACCGTGACACTTAGGTAGATAATGACGAGCTGAGTAAAAAATCATTAGGGTAAAAAGTCGTGAGGTCAAAATTGCCCGAGTTATTAGCATTACAAGTTACAAGAAATAAAGCTGAGTGCAAGTGGCGAGAGTCACTTGTTTGCCACGAAAGGGGGCGAGCGAAGGCACAGCAGTGGTCACGGCGTCCGTCGGACTTGCTATCAGACAATCAGCTGATCGAGTCTTGGAAGGACCCCCGGCGGCGGGCAGGACCGTAACTAGCAAGAATCCCAGCCGGATTCCCGCCCGGATTACCGCGTGCACTCCAACCGGAATTCCTTCCGGCACTATTTTTTTCTGCGATGATCGACGTGCCAACAATCTCGGATGACGGCTACGTAGGTTACGAGGTCTAGGTGTCTTTTCACTTCGATCTCGACGTGCAGAAGTGCTACGTCTACGAGCCGACGACCTCAGGTGACGGCTTCGTAGTTTTCGAGGTCTAGGTGTCTTTTCACTACGATCTCGACGTGCAGAAGTGCTACGTCTACGAGCTCTCTTATTAACAATTTCGTATTAACGATGAATCGGTTAAAAACCGATGTAACAAAAAACATTGAGAGCTACCTCGGTAAAACCCATCGCAGTTGACGGTCAATGTCTCAGAGATTTCATAATCTAAGAATTGGAATTGTCTAGCTCCGACAGCTTCAGAGATACCAGCCTTTGAATTCTTGCATTACGATAAATTGGCAGTGCCTTCACCATGCGGACGAAGGTGAGAGCAAGGTGATAGCAAGGTGAGAGCAGGGGGAGAACAAGGTGAGAGCAAGGTGAGAGCAGGGTGAGAGTAAGGTGAGAGGAGGGGGAGAGCAAGGTGAGAGCAAGGTGAGAGCAAGGTGAGAGCAGGGGGAGAACAAGGTGAGAGCAAGGTGATAGCAAGGTGAGAACAGGGGGATAACAAGGAGAGTAAGGTGAGAGTAAGGTGAGAGCAGTTCGCGGTTGACGGGCGATCTCTCAGTGATGTAAGATTTCGAATTGCCTAGCTCCAATAGCTTCGGAGATACCGGCTTTTGAAATCTCGCACTTACGATGAATCGGTTGAAAATCGATATAAAAAAAACTACGCAAGCCACCTCGGTAAAACCGATTGCAATTGACTGACGATCTCTAAGAGATGATATCGATTAATTCAAATCGTCTATCTCCACGTGCAGAAGTGCTACGTCTAGAAGTCGACGACCTCAGGTGACGGCTCCGTAGGTTTCGAAGTCAAGTGTTTTTGCACTGTCTTTTGGTACAAAAGCAATGCTAACATGCAAAATTGATACAGATGATTAGTATCTGTTGCACAAATGGCGAAAAAAATTAAGGGGGCTCGTTTCCACGTCTTTGTGCTTTGCAATGCCATAACGCAGTAGTTTTTACACTGTTTTTTGGTACAAAAGCAATGCTAACATGCAAAATTGATACGGATGATTAGTGTCTGTTGCATCAATGTTGAAAAAAATTCAGGGGGCTCGTTTCCACGTCTTTGTGCTTTGCAATGCAATAAAACAGTAGTTTTTGCACTGTTTCTTGGTACAAAAGCAATGTTAACATGCAAAATTAATACCGATTATTAGTATCTGTTGCATAAATGGCGAAAAAAATTAAAGGGGCTCGTTTCCACCTCTTTGTGCTTTGCAATGCAACAAAACAGTTGATTTTGTACTGTTTTTTGGTACAAAAGCAATGCTAACATGCAAAATTGATACAGATGATTAGTATCTGTTGCACAAATGGCGAAAAAAATTAAGGGGGCTCGTTTCCACGTCTTTGTGCTTTGCAATGCAACAAAACAGCAGTCTTTGCACTGGTTTTTGGTACAAAAGCAATGCTAACATGCAAGGTTGATACAGATGATTAGTGTCTGTTGCATCAATGTTGAAAAAAATTAAGGGGGCTCGTTTCCACGTCTTTGTGCTTTGCAATGCAATAAAACAGTCGTTTTTGCACTGTCTTTTGGTACAAACGGAATGCTAACATGCAAAATTGATACAGATTATTAGTATCTATTGCATAAAGGGCGAAAAAAATTAAGGGGGCTCGTTTCCACGTCTTTGTTCTTTGCAATGCAATAAAACAGTCGTTTTTGCACTGTTTTTTGGTACAAAAGCAATGCTAACATGCAAAATTGATACAGGTGATTAGTATCTGTCGCATAAATGGCGAAAAAAATTAAGGGGGCTCGTTTCCACGTCTTTGTGCTTTGCAATGCAATAAAACAGTCGTTTTTACACTGTCTTTTGGTACAAAAGCAATGCTAACATGCAAAATTGATACAGATGATTAGTATCTGTTGCACAAATGGCGAAAAAAATTAAGGGGGCTCGTTTCCACGTCTTTGTGCTTTGCAATGCCATAACACAGTAGTTTTTACACTGTTTTTTGGTACAAAAGCAATGCTAACATGCAAAATTGATACGGATGATTAGTGTCTGTTGCATCAATGTTGAAAAAAATTAAGGGGGCTCGTTTCCACGTCTTTGTGCTTTGCAATGCAATAAAACAGTAGTTTTTGCACTGTTTCTTGGTACAAAAGCAATGTTAACATGCAAAATTAATACCGATTATTAGTATCTGTTGCATAAATGGCGAAAAAAATTAAAGGGGCTCGTTTCCACCTCTTTGTGCTTTGCAATGCAACAAAACAGTTGATTTTGCACTGTTTTTTGGTACAAAAGCAATGCTAACATGCAAAATTAATACAGATGATTAGTATCTGTTGCATAAATGTCGAAAACAATTAAGGGGGTTCTCTTCCACCTCTTTGTTCTTTGCAATGCTTATTGTACCAAAAAACAGTGCAAAAACGACTGTTTTATTGCATTGCAAAGCACAAAGACGTGGAAACGAGCCCCCTTAATTTTTTTCGCCCTTTATGCAATAGATACTATTCATCTGTATGAATTTTGCATGTTAGCATTGCTTTTTTACCAAAAGACAGTGTAAAAACTACTGTTTTGTTGCATTGCAAAGAACAAAGAGGTGGAAACGCGCCCCCTTAATTGTTTTCAACATTTATGCAACAGATACTAATCACATGTATCAATTTTGCATGTTAACATTGCTTTTGTACCAATAAACAGTGCAAAACCTACTGTTTTGTTGCATTGCAAAGAACAAAGAGGTGGAAGAGAGCCCCCTTAATTGTTTTCGACATTTATGCAACAGATACTAATCATCTGTCTCAATTTTGCATGTTAGCATTGCTTTTGTACCAAAAAACAGTGCAAAAATGACTGTTTTATTGCATTGCAAAGCACAAAGACATGGAAACGAGCCCCCTTAATTTTTTTCGCCATTTGTGCAACAGATACTAATCATCTGTATCAATTTTGCATGTTAGCATTACTTTTGTACCGAAAAACAGTGCATAAACGATTGTTTTATTGCATTGCAAAGCACAAACACGTGGAAACGAGCCCCCTTAATTTTTTTCGCCCTTTATGCAATAGGTACTAATCATCTGTATTAATTTTGCATGTTAGCATTTCTTTTGTACCAAAAGACAGTGTAAAAACTACTGTTTTGTTGCATTGCAAAGAACAAAGAGGTGGAAACGCGCCCCCTTAATTGTTTTCAACATTTATGCAACAGATACTAATCACCTGTATCAATTTTGCATGTTAGCATTGCTTTTGTACCAAAAAACAGTGCAAAAGCGACTGTTTTATTGCATTGCAAAGCACAAAGACGTGGAAACGAGCCCCGTTAATTTTTTTCAACATTGATGCAACAGACACTAATCATCTGTATCAATCTTGCATGTTAGCATTGCTTTTGTACCAAAAACCAGTGCAAAAACTGCTGTTTTGTTGCATTTCAAAGCACAAAGAGGTGAAAACGAGCCCCCTTAATTTTTTTCGACATTTGTGCAACAGATACTAATCATCCGTATCAATTTTGCATGTTAGCATTGCTTTTGTACCAAAAAATAGTGTAAAAACTACTGTGTTATGGCATTACGAAGCGCGAGGGGGTAGAATTGAAGCCCCTTAATTTTATTCACATGTCGGCATGAAAATCCAATGAACCGGAAGTGGGTAGAATCGAGGACCCATAATTTTGTTCATTCGTTTGTTGTAGCAACGTGTATGGTTTATCGACGTTTGCTAGCTTTTTTAAATTTAAAGAGAAAAGGCATGTCTTGCACCAGCCAAATTACTAGCGCCCGGCAACTCAGACCTGCAATCGCGTTTTCGTACCAATTTTTCAACATTGAGTTTTTGGGATCACTGAGGTACTTTCTGATATCGAACGATAGCTCATTTTAATCGTTGAATCCTCCTCTACGACATGCCGGTATTTTTAACTCTCTAACTCCATTCCATCAATACGAGAAATGTCTTTGAACCAAATGGTCCACTTCGTTTTAACCTGGATCTCATCGACGCGGAATCTTGTCACCACACAATTACATTAAGATAAAAGGGCATGACGAAAAATGGCTTGACGACAAATTTGAGTCGAAATGGTCGAATGGTTTTTGAGCTACGCCCGAAAATTGATTTTTACTTCCTGGGTGGACAACTTCCTCTAGAGTCATCCAATCTCTACGTATGATAGGTGTTTTTGGTACGTCAGGAGCTGCTCTTTCATTTGGCAGAAGAGATCGCAATCATCTTCAGCGTCGTATATGACTTTTCCAGGTTGCTGCAAAACTCATATTTTTGTACATTCGCGCGATTACCCCCCTAACCGAAAGTTTTCAGCAGATCTCAAAAAAATTGACGCCATTGGAAAGATCATTAAATTCTCTCGAATGTTCTTTTTCAGTTTTTTCCAATTCATTTTAGTACTTTTGAAATCCGAAAAAAACCTACTGGTCCACTTCAATTGAGCACTACTGTATAGCAAAGAAGTTAGCACCGTTGCTGCAACGAAATGGTATAACATTTTTTTTACATCTTACAAGGATCTCTGTTATGTCAAACGTGGTTTTTCTATTTGCTATGACATTAAAGAAGATACTGAAATTATTTCACTCTAATCGATCGTGCGGAAAACTTTTGATGTAGACGTAATTTCTGGCTCGATAAACCTCCAGCACATTCGCAGAGAAATCATACACAGCGATCGATTATCATGAATGACGGATCTTGCGAACAACAGTATTTTTAGATGAATAAACATTTACATCAGCATTGAAATCAACGATACAATCACGTGTCTTCCGGCCGGGCGTCATGTTGGATCTTCATAAACTCCATCTTCTACGTGGCTGCTTAATTCGAATGGTAGAGTGTTTCGAATACCTAGAATGAAGCTAATTCAGCAAACTCAAAACGACGAGGAGAAAATTTCCGGTTCATAAAACTCCAGGACATCCGCAAAAAAATCGGAGTATAATACGCAACAAGATATTTTCCACTTTTTACTGTTATTTTTCTTATCTGTTATTGTGAAGAACGGATACTGCGACCATCCGTTTTTCAAAAGTCAATAAAACACTAGATACTATAAAGAACAACAGCAGATTCACGTGACTTCCACTTGCGCTTTTTCGTACATTCCGAGACTGCCGAATTTGTTGAAGCAGCTTGATTCAATTATTCTCAAGTGTATTATCGTTGATAAAACGATAGTTCTACAAGCATAGGGCGATTCGGACGAGAATTCCGATTCGAAAACCTCCAGGACATTGGCAAAAGAATATGAATTTACTATGAAACTGTCTGATTTTCTCTAGTTTTAATTTTTCACATTCTCACGTCATGAAAAAAGGATGCGATAACGTGCAGTCGTTTAGAATCAATAAAAATACGGGACAGAACGGGAAACAATAATTACTTCATATCTCCTGGTCGCTAGTCTCTAGATCTTTGGAAATTTCGATTTCGATGTGGCCGCATGGTTGGATGTTCGCAATGTTCGCAAAGCTCCAAGACATTTGCAAATAAGCTAGACAACAAAAATACTCGAAAGAATGAACAATGAAAGTAAATTCATGGTTGACCGAAGATTCCATAGGATACCTTTAAATTATGTTTATGAAAATTGCTTTCCGGATTCATAAAATCTGTCGCAATGAGCCCTTCGGTACATTTAAAAATGTCAATATCTAGGCGCAGAATGGCACATTATTGCTGTTAATTAATTACGAAACGTAATTCAAACATGCCGAGCTTTGCTGCGAAAAAAACTTGCAGCCGTTGAACAATCTTTTTGATATTTTTTTAGAATTTATCACACAGATTCTGTTTTTTTAAACAAAATAATTATTGAATTTTAATACTCATTAGAAAAATCATTTTATGCATTCTTGGAGTTCTCCTAAATAATTTTCATCAATATGTCCAAGACACCACGATTTTTATTTTATAATTTCAAGCGTCAAACATAGAATTTTCTATCGCGCCATCATTTGTTTCACGCTGCCTTCGGACCGTGAGTGAGCAGAGGCGAGCAGTGATCGTCTTTTATATACGAGCTATACCGAAGTACAACGAAGTTGCGGCGTCTGGGCACTGTCGCTGTGACGTCACAGCGACAGCTCTGTGATTGGCCCACGCTGATTGCTAATAACTAGAAAACTATTTGTCGTGTGACATTTTCGCAAAGTGATTCTTACTCGTATGATTTTTCTACATTTTTGAGTTATAATCCGATCATGCCGATTAGTTACACCCTGTATATATATATATATATGTAATGCATCTGTCACGAGACCGACATTGCAGTAAATTTTTTCCTCTGTCGACAAAAGTACAAATATTGCACCACCATATTGCATCAAACCATCGACCGCATGCCAAGTTATTTACAAAATAAAAGAGCAACTTTCGTATACTTTTAATTACCACGAATAATTAACGTCCACTATTTTCCCTCTGCATAAAAAATATTGCGAATAATAATAATAATAACACAGCATTTGAAAGCAGAAATTTGAGTTTGATTTGAGAGAAACAATTTTAAGTTTTAAAAAATAATCAATTTTAGTGATGATACTACAAATTTTCATTTGCATAAGAATAATGCTGAAAACAATTATTATCATTTCTTTTACTCCTTTATACTGCTTTATATTATTCCTCGCGCCCTATACTCGCGAATACTTTTCTCTCTTGTGGTCCCTAGGTGGATGCACACTCGCATATATCATACGATCACTGCACCAGTGACTCTATTTATAGAGATGATTTATAGCAATGATGCACGTTTTTATATTGACAGTTTTTAGGAATTTAATACAGTCACAATTTCAATTTTTTGAGGTTTAAAAAATAATCAATTTTAGTGATAATTCTACAAATTTTCATATATAGAATAATAATGCTCTATAATAATAATGCTAAAATTAATTAATTTTAATATAATGTTTAAGAAATTATATAGAAAACACAATTTTTTATTTTCTTATAGCGAAAGCTGAGGTATCGTAATTGAAAAGAAATATTTTTATTTCAGGATACTACCAATGGTTTTTAATTCTTGCAGATGTCGAGATAACAAACTGAAATTTTCTACATAAATGAATTAGCTTTAAACGATGATTGTTATTGAATTTTTCCGAGAATCGATCGAGCGGGTTACATTTTTCGATAAATGCTAGTAAATTTAATTTCGAGCAGATATGTTCGTAATTAAATACATCTGCAAAGTACAAACTTGCACACAGCTTCCTCATTAATTTCAATCTGTGTCGAAGCTTCCTCTATGTGGAAGCCAAAATTGATAAACGTAGTTCCTCATGTTGATGGCTTTGAGATAAGTGAACATTTATGAGGAAGCGAGGTTTAAATTTTTTAATTGCAACATTCTTTCATATAAAATAAATTTCCATTTTTATTGACAATTTTTTTAATTCCCGTTTGCGCAAAGTTTTGATATGTTATATGGAGATTGTCTACGAAAACATATTTAAAGAAAACGCGTCTTTCAACCATTTCGTAGACCAGAAAATTAAATTGCGAATTTAAAAAAAATCTCAATAAATAGACCGTAAAATTTTTGTTTGCGCTTATTTATTTATAATTTTTCTCACATTATTATTATTTAAAATAAACTTCATAGTATCTTCAGAATCGACAAAAAGTTCTAAAATTCTGATCCAATTATTGGGTGGGTATGTATCAGAAACGATTTTTCTGTATTTTTATCACACAGAACTAAAATATACAATTATATCTAACCGTGAATTAATAAGTTAGTTAGATTAGAGTAAGAAAGCACTTATTGAAAAGTGCAAAAAAAAAAAAATTATATATAATGTTCACGAGACCGACATTGCATTAAATATTCTCCTCTGGGAACAAAAGTACAAATAAGCACCACCATATTGAATCAACGCCTCGATCACGAGCCGAGCAGCTTTCAAAATAAAAGAATAACTTTCGTATACTTTTAATTACCACGAATAATTAACGTCTACTATTTTCAGTCGGCATAAAAAATATTGCAAAATATAATAATAATAACACAGCAATTAAAACCACCAGCGTCGGGGGATTTCACCCCCACACTGAAAAGTGCCAATACACACAAACATTTAACCAAGAATTGAATTCAACACTCCAATTATTCGCCACCTCTTAAGACCCAGCAACTACCGGCAACCAAATAATTCCTCAATTCTTCAAAATGAGCCCCAAATTATGAACCTACGATCGAAATTAAAGGAAAAACTCTGTAATACCGGTAAAAAAATCTTGTGAATAAAACACTAAAATGTTCAATTATCTTCAACTGTTTTTACTAAAAAGAACAACAAAAAAATGTATATAATGCAAAACATATTAAATTTTCTGTCGACAAAAGTGCAAATATGCACTACCATATTGCATCAATCCATCGACCGCGTGCCAAGCTATTTCCAAAATAAAAGAACAACTTTCGTATACTTTTAATTACCACGAATAATTAACGTCTACTATTTTCCCTCTGCATAAAAAATATTGCGAATGATAATAATAATAATAACACAACATTTGAATCCAGCGTCGCAGTATCTCCACCCCCACACCGAACAGCGCAAATGCACACAAACATTCAATTAAGAATGGAATCCAAGACCCCCATTATTTGCCACCCTTTCAGCCCTAGCAAATAATTCCCCAATTCTTCAAAATGAGCCCCAAATTACGAGCCTAATATCGAAAATGAGTTTTCTTGATAAAATCAGTGCCAAATTACAGCAAAAACTCTGTAATAGTAGTAAAAAATCTTGTGAACAAAAAACTAAGATGGTCGATGACCGACATTGCATTAAATATTCTCCACTGATGTCGACAAAAGTGCAAATATGCACCACCATATTGCATCAATCCATCGACCGATTGTCAAGCCATTTCCAAAATAACCGAACAACTTTCGTATACTTTTAATTACCACGAATAATTAACGTCTACCATTTTCCCTCCGCATAAAAAACATTGCGAATAATAACAATAATAATAATAATAACAGAGCATTTGAAACCAGCGTCGCAGTATCCACCCCCACACCGAAAAGCGCAAATGCACACAAACATTCAATCAAGAATCGAATCCAAGACCCCCACCACAATTTCCCACCCCTTAAAGCCCCAGCAACTACCTGCAACCAAAGTGATTCTCCAATTCTCCAAAATGAGCCCTAAATGACGGTCCTACTAGCGAAAATGTGTTTCTTGTTTAAAATCAGTGCCAAATTGCAACAAAAACTCTGCAAGTACGGCTGCAAATCATGTGAACAAAAGACAATGAGGAAAGTGGTGCAAGCGCGGACGTGTGATTGAGAAGGGTGTGTATGTATGTATGTATGTATGTGACAGTGTATGAGGGAGTAGTTGCCAACAGCTATGCGCAGTGACGCTGTTATCCGGTATCGATCGAGAGCTACCCTAGCGCCCGCTATAAATACTAGGCACGGAGCTCAAGCCGCACCCCCGACAACGACGAGAGCGCCCCGTCTGTCCCCTACCCCTGAACCCACAGCCGCCAAGCGCCTCCGTAGAGCCACAGTCGGCCACCCTTTCTCGGTCGCCCACGTCGCATTTTCTCTCCCTCCCCTTTCCCTCCACCCCTTCCACCCCCTCCTCGCCATCCAGTGTCTCTCCCGCTCACCGGACAACCCCCTGACAAAACTAGGCTCTCGGATCCTCCGAGTGCTGCAGGTGGAAGCAGAGGTTAGTAAAGGGTAGATGGATGGAAGGGAAGGGGAAAGGACAAGCTCTCCCTCCCCTCCCTGGAGAAGGCTAGCAGTCGCAGTACCAGCGAACGGCAGTTACCCGGCCAACTCCCGGCAACCCGCAGCGAAAGCCAGCGAGGGGTGGAAAACCTTGATCTTGGATGAAGAAGCAAGGCTTGCACACGGAATTCGCTCGCTAGCGCCCAGCCACCGTTAACCCGTGCCTCTGCTCTTTTTTTTTTTTAAGAGAGAGATAGAGAGATCTATCGAAACAACCTGCGCCTGCACGGAGAAAAATAATTGGTTACAGCAGCATGAGATTAGCTACCGCAGCAAAAATCATTAGCAAATATAGTGACAGCAAAAGTACTTGCTCTTACAGCAATATTTATTTACTGTATCTGATTTGCTACAGTAGGAATAGCAATTTTCTATTGCAGTAATAGCAGTTTGCTGTTGCAGCAAATATAGTTGGCTGGCAGCGCAAACAGTTTGCTGTTGCAGCAAAAGTAGTTTGCTGGCAGCACAAACAGTTTGCTGTTGCAGCAAAAGTAGTTTGCTGGCAGCGCAAACAGTTTGCTGTTGCAGCAAAAGTAGTTTGCTGGCAAAGCAAACAGTTTGCTGTTGCAGCAAAAGTAATTTGCTGTTGCAGCAAAAGTAGTTTGCTGTTGCAGCAAAAGTAGTTCGCTGGCAGCGCAAATAGTTTGCTGGCAGCGCAAATAGTTTGCTGGCAGCGCAAATAGTTTGCTGGCAGTGCAAATAGTTTGCTGGCAGCACAAGCAGCAGCTGTTACAGCTGAAGTATTTTTCTGGTAGCACAAACAACTTGATGTTGCAGCAATAGTGATTTCCTAAGAGCGCAAACACGCTCCTGAGAATGTGATGTTTGGGCTTCAGGGTTGGACCACTTAATTTGACGTACAGTTCAAGATGCTCTTGTATTAGTACTCGCAACAGAGGACTAACATTTTTCGGCAATCGCTTAGCATAGGTGAGGTCGAGTATTTCACGCAATGACACGTAAAGTTTCCAATACAGATTACTTTCCGAAACTAAATCACCTATAATCACCCCGAATGGTTTCACGAAACACGTCGTTTCTGCAGCTGTCATTTTGAGCTTCGAACTTTTTAAACAGTTTACACTTATAACTTCTTTGTATAATTTCTTCACTAATGCCCCACATTTTGAAGAAAGATCGCAAGGATCCCGACGTTTTTGGTAAATCCATCGTCAAGACAGAATACGCTGATGATGCGAACTGGGCATGAACGAACTTCGCACGAACAAAGCAGTATTGAAAATAGATCGCGACAGAATAATGGCGCTGCGCATAAAGTGTTAGGATGCGCAACTCGCCTTTTTTGCAGCAGCTCATTTGCTGGCGGAACTTTCTTCGATTGGTTACACTAGCAATTTAAACGAATTCGCTCGAGTGCCAAACTTTTTTTGTGATAGTAGCAAATGTTTGTTTATATGCACAAATATTTTGACAAATGAAACGCCGTCGCTACAGCAAATATTCAGTTGCTAACGGTGCGAAGCCCTTTTTACTAATTTTACTAATTTTTCCAGCAAAATGTATACCCACATAGAAAAATATATATGTAACGTATACGTTAAATATATGGCGCCAAAAAGTTCTATATGCTGCATATATTCTGCATATATGTGTGCAAAAATATATTCAAAATATATGGGATATATGTATGGAATATATGTAAAATATATTTCATATACGTTTAGCGCCAAAAAGTACTATACGTCGAATATATCGTGCATATATTTCTATTTCCATGTGGGTAAGTTCCACCAACAAATCATTAGTTGGGTCCGCAAAATAATCTGGGAGATGCATTTTTTCGTTTCCGCAACTAACGCTTATTTGCTGAGGGACCAAATTAGCTGCTGCATGAGTTAAATGAAAGGCTATTGCAGCAAAATAGTCCTAGCAAACTAAGATTACCTGCAACAACTAAACTATTTTTCTCCGTGTATAACGTACTTTCGACTCTATATTTTGTGCCTTTCCAGGTTGAAACCACCGTTTCTTTTTTATTCCGAACTGGGATGATCGAGGCAATGAGAATTCTGATAAGGGGAGGGGGGATGTCGCCAATCTAGCAGCTGGCGTAGGTTATAGTAGCCGCAGCTGGAGAAATGCGGAAATTGTTATAGGAAATATATATTTTTATTTGGTTATATTTATTTAAATCAAATGAGTCGATGGTTTTGCATTATTTGGGATAAATAAAGTAGCACACTCAAAGAAAAGCATATCGTTAATTCAACATTTCACATGGTAAAACGACTATAGGAAGCCTTGAAATGTTTTATGGCTGAAGCGATGATAAAATGATACAATAAACGATACTTGCAAGGTTATTGGAAACAAACGTTGAAATATGCAACGAAACGGCTTTGGAAACTATTATCATTTTGATGATTTCTACTATAATTATATTTGCTATAACCTTAAAATAGAGACGTTCCTCTTGGGAATTATAGTTTATACATGGTATTATACATTTGCGATTTTATCGGTCGAGGTTTTTCTTTTTGATGGAATTTGCGAAGCACATCTCGGGTCTGAAACTGTGATCGCTATATTCAAAGTTCGAATTCTTCCCAATGTCGATTGTAGCTGCTTAATAAATTAAATAAATTTATTAATCAGCCACAATCGACGAATTTTAATCGCGAACATATTGTGAAAAAATTCTGCCACGACTCGGGATCGAACCGGGAACCCCAGAATTCTAGCCTGGTGCGTTACCAATTACGCTACCGTGACCCTATAGTTTATATTTATAGTTAGATTATCGTCGGTCTAACTATATTTTTTTTTAATTACCAGATTTTTCTCTCAGTGCAACAGCGCTCAGTCAAGATCAAACAGAAATCGTCATGTGGAGGCAACATTAATTTTCTTTTTTAACTTGGCGTCGAGTCGCCACCGCGATTCTTGATATAGAGTGAATAAATTGGCATGCTATTGAATTATTGCTTTGTCTCCACACTGAGAGAAAAAGTTTCATTGATTCACGGAAATCTTTGCCAATGAAATGAAATACTTGAGTTTCAATACTACCTTTTCTTTAAATGATCTCAAACTCAATGAAAAGTAGTGACATTGAACAAAGAAACATTTCTTTAAACCAATTAACCTTTTTCATTAAATAAATCGTCTCTGATTCGTAAATGTCGATTAAAAATTTCGAAACCGATTTTTTCCTAAAGTATTAGGCAGATAAAGATCAAATTTTGAGAGAATGTGCAAAAGTACGGCAGAAAGAGGCTAAGCTTCTGGCTCCTCGAAACTCGAAGCTGTTCGTTCGGGAGAACCGGAAAACTAAAAAGTGAGGTTAGATCCAAGAGAGACAGGCATATAGTCGTTGTAAGTTCGTGGTTACGTACCAGATAACTTAGTTATGTTAACTAAAGACTTTGTTAGCCTGACCTATTGATCATCTGGCATATGTGAAACAACCAAGCGTGAGGAATATCGCTACGTCTTTTTGCCGGTTTTTCGCCGGATCCCGACACAACTAACGCGACTGCGCAAACCGTTGGCGCACTTGCTGCCATCAAGTATATCTTTTCTTTGTTGAATCAAGGAGACCGTCTCTTTAAAACAATGAAACTCTTTCTTCATTACATGCTCACTAAGTAAATGTTTCATTACAGGCAATGAAATGTTCTCATTGAAATTCAAATGCACTATTTCCTTGAGAACAATGAAAAAAAAGAAACCAATCCACCCATTTCTTTGGTGTCAATGAAATCTTTTCTCTCGGTGCAATTGAGTTTGGTCCAATATGAAAAATTGTATTTTAAGTTTATTGTGATTAATTTTTTTTTAACTTCTTGTATTGACCTTGAGGTGATAAACGTCGAATAGTGACATAAATTTACAGCTCCAGGAATACCAGAACACTTATAGAAAAAAGATTTATTTTTATTCAATGAGTCGATGGTTTTGTGTTATAGGGTGAATAAATACGCTCGCTAGCGCCTAGCCACCGTTAACCCGTGCCTACATTTTTTTTGGGAGAGAGAGAGGGAAGGAGATAGAAACAACCTGCGCCTATATGTACTCTCGACTCTATATTTTGTCTCTTTCCAGGTTGAAATCGTCGGAGCCTCTTTCTTTTTTAATACGAACTGGGATGTTGGAGGTAATGCGAATTCTGATAGGGGAATGGCGGATGTCGCCAATCTAGCAGCTGGCCTAGGTTATAGTAGCCGCAGGTGTAGAAATTCAAGAATGGTTGTAGGAAATACATTTATTTAAATCCAATGAGTCATTCTATTGAATTATTTCTTTGTCCCCAATTGAGTTTAATGCAATATGAAAAATTATATTTTCACCCTTTCAACCATAAATTTTTCGTGTCCGAAATGAAAAAACTCATTAATTATTGCCGACAATTAGTTTAAAACATTTAAATCTCAGCGAAAGCAGTGGGTCATTTAGTAAACCACTGTGACGCAAAGGGTTAAGTTAATTGTGGTTAACTTTTTTTTAACTTCTGATGTCGACCTTGACGTGATAAACTTCGAATAGTGGCATAAAATTGCAGCTCGCAAAATACCAGAACGTTTATTGGAAATAAACTTATTTAAAATCAATGTGTCGTTGATTTTGGAATATCGAGTAAATAAATTGGCATGCTATTGAATTTTTGCTTTCGATGATTGTGTTTTAGCGTGAATAATAAATTGGTACACTAGTATGAATACTTTTTTCATTTTACAGCAAAATATTAAATCTGGTGCAATATTTTAAATTCTTTTTTGAATCAGTTGTAATTTTGTTTATATCACTCCGTGCGTAAAACGCGGTTTTACGCACGCTTCGCGTGCATCAAACCCCGTTTACACACCTCGTGAAATAAAATTTTGTACGATACTCGTGCGAAAAACGTTTTCTTAACTCGTGTGATTGCAAAACTCGCCTTCGGCTCGTGTTACAAACTCACACTCGCCAGAAAAAGTTTCTTCGCACTAGTATCGTGATGTACTATTTTCAGATTGGTGAAGGCTTCGACCTTGAGATCGATTTTAATAAATTGATACGTTATTCTAAATACTTTTTTTAGTTTGCAGAAAAATATTGGGTATGGTGCAGTGTTTGAGATGATATTATTAATCAATTGTAATTTTTTTTTTAAATTACTGGAGTCGACCTTGAGGTGATATGAAATTCTTCGATTGGTTGCGAAAAATGGCATTGCACTTTTTTTCTGCTTTATATTATAAAGTGTCAGAGAAATAATTGTTGTAAATAAATGTTATTAATTTTAACTGCTCAAATTGACTTATGTGGAAAAAAATATGCATTCGTGAGATTACGTCGATTTAATTTATGCTGAATGGAATTCAATTAAAATTTAACTTTGAAATGACAAAAAAAAATCTGTAATGCACTCAGTCCAAGGGCACAGCATGTGTCAAGGCAATAAGAAATTGCTATTCTTCGCAGAGTCGCTCGGCGAAGGGGACAGTAATCTGCATCTGCCCGAAGCTTTGAAGCACCCCTGAAAAAGCGAGTTCAAGTTTTTTTTCACCTATATCTATGCCTCACATCGCTTCAAGAAAAGAAAAACGCGTATTACTACAGACGAGTATGAATTTACTACGTTAAATGCACTTTATTTTTCAACAAATAATAAATTTAATAAAATATATTTTTTAAGACAATATTTATTTATCTCCTGCTTAATCCTATCTGTTTCCTCTCCATAAACAACAACGAAACAATCAACTTTACAGCTATAAAGATGCCGTGCGTTCAACAAAATCCACTCAAGATTCAATACAGAATCTTTTGTAAATATTTACAGAGTTTTGATTCTCAAATTCACAGCCTGAATATTTATTTAACAGTTCACTTTATACATAGTGATCCTCAACTTCCGGTATAAAATATATCACCTGTGTGGTTCTTTAAAATAAAATAACAATCTAAATTGTGAAATTGATTTTCAATTCACTTTAAGCTCATATCGTCGCTCAATCTGCAAGAATTCTTGAAGAGAAAACAGAGAAATAGCGGGTGGCCTGAAGCTTACGTAATGTAATTCGAGGCCGTGTCGCAACGTCGAACATAATTCATTCTTATCTCAGTTATCGGGGGGGAAGGAGAAGCGGCAAAGAGTACGAACGCGTTCGCCTATCTATGAGAAACGAGTGTGACCCCTCATATAGGCAACGGACTCGAAGAAACTGCAACTGCACTTTAAGTATCCGTGACAAATTTTCAAATAATTGATTTTCGACGAGGAACGCTTAAAACCTCAAACAAAAGTTAACTAACCACTTAAATGATTCAAGTAAAAGGTGAAGGTTATCGAAAAAGTAGTTTTAACAAGTTGAAGGGGAATTGTGGTAGATACGACTGAATGTTCGATACATATATTCTACATTGATAAGAATGTGATGGCGACTATTTATTCGCGTATGGTGTACCAGATAGAAACGTCGTTAATCATTTTCGACGGCGGCGTTCCCAACGGGCACGATCGATGAGCTTGTTCTACTATCCAACCCCCTCCCCCCCTCCCTCTACTATCTTTCACTACTTTACATTTAACAATGTGTGCGCTATTTTCAAATAGTCCACACAAAGACTATTCTCGCTATCCTGACAGATACGAAATTTTGTATGATAAAAAATGAAAACGAGAATGCAAAGTAGAACCTTTTGCATATTGCTTCCGCATAATCTTAAACTATTTACTAATCACCCTCTATAGGGAATTATTTTCATCAATTTTATATTTAATCCTCATGAAGAAAGCTTTATGGTAAGTTATGCATAATAATAATGAAGTAATATTCAATGTTCTACTTTGCATTCTTGTTTTAAATAAATTTGAAAAAAGAAATTTAATTTTTACTAACCTTTTACTAATCTCCCTATATGTGGTATTATATTCATCAATTTTAGATTCCTCATGAAGGAAGCTTTATAAAAAGTTAGACATAATGAAGCAATATGCAAAAGGTTCTACTTTGCATTCTTGTTTTAAATAAATTTGAATTTGAAAAACTGTAGTTTAGCGAAATTTTGGTCGTGAAGTATATCGAAAATTCAAATACGTATCTAATAATACGTATATAAAATATAAATATAATATATATCTATCAAAGGATATTATTCAGTATATAATTTATAAAAGTTAATGCGATAATATCAATGTTTCCAAATTTTCTAAAGTCTATAAAATCCGATGCGCTTTTTCTATTTCAGCCGAATTCAATACCAAACAACATTAAATATACCTGCAGTTACGAAAAACTATTTAGCCAAATGTCGTATCCTGCGGCCCTTAATTTTTAATTAATCGGCCCAAGAATTTTTTTAGAAGGGTCCAAATATCGGCATTTTTTTAACAAATTAAAAAGCTTATGAAATCAAAATTTCGGCATACATTTTGTAAAAAAATTGCAACGATCAAAGGCGAGCTGCTATTTCACTTGCGTGACAAATTGCGGCTCAATTGATTATTGAGTTATAAGCGATTGAAATTATGAGGCGCTGCAGACACACACATACATACAGAAATATTTTTCTAAACTTGTTTTCTCGATGTTTTGCACCATTCTGAGTGCAATACTTCTTTAAATGAAAATAAAGTTTCCTCTATGGGAAAGAAAAAATTCTATAAATCCGAATTTAAATTTAAAACGCAATATTGATTTTATATTGGCGCTTTTTCTGAAGTCGTAATAATGCTGCTAATAGCAATGAGGAGGCCTTTATGGGGAATGAGGACACGAAGCTTTAGACTGGAGATACTTTGTTGGTCTTTCAATATTCCTTGGGGCGTACTTTTAAAGGCGTGCGCGAATTTTCTAGTGTCAGAAAAGAAAAGTAAATAAAACAGTGTTTAACTGTTTAGCGGTCAAACTTTCAAGGATTCTTTGAAATCAATAAAAGTTACTGACAATACACACTTAATATTTCTGGCACAGAAACGGACAAAAAAAAAACAAAAAATATCAATAACATGGCATGTTCATGTCATTGAGCCTCCTTCAGCTCAGTAAATTCAGTTTACTGTCAATTCTAACACAAGAAATCCAACAAACCTTACGGTCTTTGAAGTTTTTTCTACTAAGTAAGGAAATTCAACTCTATTGGAATTTTGCCGCCAATTATTAATCTGGAAGAATTGTTATGAAAAACTTTATAAATCATAACGGATAAACAAAATACTGAAAATAAAACGGTTGCCTTTACTCAATTATTTAAAAAAAATTATAGCTATTGTAGAGTGGCTATAATTATTGTAGAACTCTACTTTTTGGCCAAATATTTTTTAAATTTGATTTTCTTTTCTTTTTCATTAGATCTATACCAATCGATATATTTGCCACACTGAACACGAGTTTGTTATTAATTTTACCGAGATCAAAAATTTTCATGGAAACACCAAAAAAGTGTTATATTTCCGATTTATTTTGCAATATCATTATCATTTATTAAGATTTTCGTTTAAAAAGTCTTCCATATTTATAACCTGCAGAAAATTTCGATAAAATAAGACCTTAATACCAAATGGAAGTTTTAAAAAAGCATTAATATCCCCAGAACTGCTAAAAGACTATTTTAAAAAATTATAGCTATTTTAGAGTAACTCTACTTTTTTGGCTAAATATTTTTTAAATTTGATTTTCTTTTCTTTTCATTAGATCTATACCTATCGATATATTTTGCCACACTGAACACGAATTTGTTATTAATTTTACCGAGATCAAAAATTTTCATGGAGACACCAAAAGAGTGTTATATTTTCGATTTATTTTGCAATATCATTATCATTTATCAAGATTTTCATTTTTTAAATCTTCCATATTTATAACCTGCGGAAAATTTCGATAAAACAAGACCTTAATACCAAATTGAAGTTTTAAAAAGCATCAATATCCCCAGAACTGCTAAAAGACTATTTTCAAAAATTATTGCTATTTTAGAGTAACCCTACTTTTTTGGTTACTCTAAAATAGCAATATTTTATTGTTATTTTAAATAGCAATAAAATTGGCTAAATATTTTTCAAATTTGATTTTCTTTTCTTTTTCATTAGATCTATACCTATCGATACATTTTGCCACACTGCACATGAATTTGTTATTAATTTTACCGAGATCAAAAATTTTCATGGAAATACCAAAAAAGTGTTATATTTCCGATTAATTTTTCAATATCATTATCGTTTATTAAGATTTTCATTTAAAAAATCTTTCATATTTATAACCAGCGGGAAATTTCGATAAAATAAGACCTTAATACCAAATTGAAGTTTAAAAAAGCATTAATATTCCCAGAACTGCTAAAAGACTATTTTCGAAACTAATAGCAATTTTAGAGTAACCCTACTTTTTTGGCCAAGTATCTTTTAAATTTCATTTTCTTTTCTTTTTCATTAGATCTATACCTATCGATATATTTTGCCACGCTGAACACGAATTAGTTATTAATTTTCCCGAGATCAAAAATTTGCATGGAAACACCAAAAAAGTGTTATATTTCTGATTAATTTTTCAATATCATTATCGTTTATTAAGATTTTCATTTAAAAAATCTTTCATATTTATAACCAGCGGAAAATTTCGATAAAATAAGACCTTAATACCAAATTGAAGTTTAAAAAAAGCATTAATATTCCCAGAACTGCTAAAAGACTATACAAGAGCGCATCAGCGCAGACAGATTCCCGGGAGACGCTCTTCAGTGCGTGAGCGAGGCTATGTTAAAAACTCTCCATAGTGTTTGTTTTTCTTCTCAAGTTCCATAGAAATCCACAATTTAATTAACTTATTACGATCTCTATAAACATCTAAAAAATGTAGACATTGTATTTAAAATAATTGTATAAGGACGTCAAATAAATATATCACAAATGAACATCTAACGAAGGGCCTGCCCTTAAAAACTCTCCATAGTGTTTGTTTTTCTTCTCAAATTCCATACAAATCCACAATTTAATTAACTTACTACGATCTCTATAGACATCTAAAAAGTGTAGACATTGTATTTAAAATAATTTCATAAGGACGTCAAATAAATATATCATAAATAAATATCTACCAAAAGGTTAGACAACTAAACACCTTAAAAACTCTCCATAATGTTTTTTTTTCTTCTCAAGTTCCACATAAATCCACAATTCAATTAACTTATTACGATCTCTATAGACATCCAAAAGTGTAGACATTGTATTTAAAACAATTTCATAAGGACGTCAAATAAATATATCATAAATAAACATCTAACGAAGGGCCTACCTATGTTGACTCCATATTCGTGAGCGATTTTGCAGTGTTCGTCCATCGTCGTTGTTGGTTTCAGTAACTTCCTCGCAATGTGCCATAATCGTTGCCAATGTATAGGTTAGGTTGTTGCGTCGATGGTTAAATAAGCGTATAAAAGCGTATAGTCTTCTCGCGATTCCCGAAATTTAATGCGTGTTGAGTTGAGTTTTCAAAGTTTGTCACAATCTCGTCATTATAGACAAAGAGAATGAGAGAGAGAGAGAGACAAGTTTCGTGGCGGTGATGCGCTCGCATGAGGCGCTGAGGTGCGGCTATAAGCCAGCTGACCGGCTTGCTGCTACCTTGGCACTGACAGTGGCCCTCGCGCCTAGCAACACCAAGGCCGAACTGACGAGTCCTCGGAGCTAAGCGAGCTTCGCGAGTCGCTGCTGAAACTCCCAGCGACCACCCACCCGCCTTTACTTTCCATCCAGTCGTCGAGCTTCTCCATAACCTTCCTTTTACCTTTTGCCTCGCACTCAAACAAAACCTCTGCACACTTTGTTTATTCTTTGCCAAGCTAATCTCCGTCCTCGAAAATTCTCAGCAGCGTTTATCTGTGTTTACTTTGAATATAGCCTATAAAGACCGATTACCACCGATAGCCACAAGTGTGTGTTTACGTTATTATAAATTCTCGAACTCTATTATATCTTTATTGAAATTTCAAATTTATAGTATTTTTTTTTTATCTGATGTTTCAAAGCCAAGTTATCGAGAATAATGAAGATCAAGGAACGAGATAAAATTCGAGATCTTGTGCGGTGTGCCAACTGTACGTATGTATTCGTCGGCTTATACTGATTGGAACGACTACCGTGCATCGTGTTGTAGTAGGTAGTTATCGATCGAGTTGCGTCGCTCGTTCCACCGCCTACCAAACAAATTTTTCGTTGTCCCTCCTCCTCATGACTCTCCTCGGCTCATTGGCGTTCATAAAAACAAATCCCCTTCCTCTTTCCTCGCGTTATTCGCAGAATGCCGTAACACTTGGTCCATCGAATGCAATCACGGAATACTGCCCCAGTTTCTCTTAAGCCTCGCGCGCTTCGACATTCCTTTCATCTTTCTCTGCCCAACCTACTCTGCGCGCTGCTACATTGGCCTCCAAAATTGTTCTGGTAGCGCGCATAAGTAAACAGGCTTTTCATTTACACAACGCGCGGTCCACTGATTGCAGAGTATAAACAATAGAACCAAAAATACCAACGGTATATTAATTCGTTCAAATATAGCGGATATATAAGTATAGAAACACTCTTTAAAATATATATATATATATATATACAAATATATATGGATATCGAATTACAGAACAAGCTGCACGCGACTGTATCGCCATTATTGTCCTACTATATTTAGTTCAAAAGGATGCAAAGTACAACTTTGCACTTTGCTTCCTAATTATTTTTCGCTTTTCATAAAACTGCCTCCATGTGGAAGTGTGTTTATTAATTTTGGCCTCCTAATAGAGAGAGTTTAGTAACTAGCGAAAAATAACGTGGAAGCAATGTGCAAGGTTCTACTTTATATCCTTGTTTTAAATAAATAAATTTAAAAAAAATAGACATTTAGCGAAATCTTAGTTATCAAAAAATAATAAAGACGAAATTAAATTCATATACAATCCGAACATTTCTACCGATCTTCGCTAAATTATCTAGCATCACCGAACATTATTTCGTTTACATGGCAAATTTGTGCTCGTTAGACCAAGTTTTGCGAAAGTTAACGCAATGACGTCAATTCTTCGATAATTAAAAACGATAAAATCTGAACGACTTTACCGAATTTGTCCTAATTGCATATCAAAGGTGATATTACTTCATTCAATTTATTTGCAAAGTTTTAACCGAATTGCAAAAAATTTCTGGACACTTTATTAAAACACTTTCTTTCATAAAAAAGTCATTTATAAAATTGATTTTGAAAACAAGGGAAACAAATTTTCCGTATTCAATCATTTATAAATGCATAAAAATAATGGTAAATTATGCCGACCAATTATTCTCATTTTCGAGGCATTTTTGTTTCTTCATAGAAATATCTTTGTTTTCATGTAATTTTTTTCGAGACTTTCATGTTGGGATACTCAGAATGGCCCAAAATGTGAAAAAAACGTTGAGTAAAAAAATATCCGTATGTGTAATTTAACGAAATATGTACAGCTATTCAGATTATATACATTTTTAAATTTTTTTAAAAAGAAAGCCATGGCCCTGAAAATATCTGCATTTCAGAAATAAAATTTTCGGCACACTTTAGCTCCATTAATTTTTATCGCATGGGAATCTATTTTGTTCGTATTAAAATTCTCTAGGGGCGACTATTTTTAGATTTTCTTTACGAATGTTATTTTCAACGCTACCATTAAAAAAATTATGATAAAAATTTGGTACGCTGCAATTCCTTTAATTTTCATCGTACGAAGACCTGCCAGGGGGTTTCGTGTTATCCGACTTGAAATTTTGTTCAGACCCATATTTTTCTTTTGTTGCATGCCACATTTTTTCACAGCATGCCAATTTTTCTCCTTCTTTGCTCGTAGTGTCGAAAATAAGATAGATTTAAAAAATCTAAAAATAGTCGTCCCTAGAAAATTTCGAGACGAAGAAAATGCAGCTCCGTGCATCCTCGTAGGACGAAAATTAAGGGAGCTATAGCGTGCCGAAAATTTTATGTCTAAAATGCAGATATCTTCAGGATCATAAAAAAGGCGCGGTCGCTCAAAATTTTGTAAAATTTCCGATATTATGCTAAATAGTTTTTTTATTAATGCATATGGACTCAAAGTTGTTTGGTATTGAATTTGGCCGAAATCGGTATAGCGATTCCAATTTTATGGAGTTTCAAATTTTTCGAAAAATTAACTACATTTAAACTAAATTTAATACGTAAACTAAGTAATATTCGGTGAAATGAGATAGATAATGTAGTGGAGATCGGTTCGAAGTTTATAACAATTTGAATCTTTCATTATTATTGCTTGACAACAAAAATTTGGTTAAACATCAGTTTTGAAAATTTATGTATAACTAGGATACAAAATAGCACGTTACACATTGCATCCTCATTATTTTTCACTTTTTACAAAGCTTCCTCTACAAGAAATACAAAATCAATGATCATACTTCCTGTTAGAGATAGCTTTGCAAAAGTAAATAATGAGGAAATAATGTGCACTTGTGTTACTTGCATCCTTTATAATACATTTTTGTAATTCCTGATTTATTCCAATATTAATACAGCTTCTAACCAACATTATAGAATATTCTGAAACAATATTTAATACCAAATTATTTATATAACAATGCAAAAATACAGCGAGTTCGTAATTAATGATATGCATTTGATGAAGATACGAGGAGAATTGCAGCATATATTACCGGTCCTAAATTGTGAAAAAAAACGTTAGCATATGAAAGTTACATAAGCAGTAGATATAGATATCAAATGACAAAGCGACTAACACGACTGCATTACTCTCAAGTCCGAGCTCGCCGAATTGTCTTACGCATTACTTAAAGACGGCACTCAAGTTCTCTTACCACAAAAATATAAAACTGTATAGACGTTTAGAGTACTAGAAGAATTTTGAGTAAAACGACGAAAAAATCAATGAGGAAATAATGTGCATTGTCTACTTGCATCCTTTGTAATACATTTTTGTAATTCCTAATTGATTCCAATATTAATACAGCTTCTAACCAACATTATAGAATATTCCTAAACAATATTTAGTACCAAATTATTTATAGAACAAATGCAAAAATACAGTGAGTTCGTAATTAATGATATGCTCTCGACGAAAATGTGAAGATTTGAGGAGAATTGCAGCACGTATTATAGATCCTAAATTATAAAAAAAAGGATGCAAAGTAGAACCTTGCACATTGCCTTGTTTTAATTAGATAAATAAACATGTTGTGAATTCGTTTTTTCTATTTCGTTATTATTAGAACGTTTCCGAAAGTAAATGTGATAACGTATATTTTTAAAAATAATTCAACATTCCACAAAATAAAAAATTTCATACCATTCGTCACTAAATTATACATAAATAAAGGCTGAATATTGTTTCATTTATATACAAGATTTGAGCTCGCTATCTCAAGTTTTGCAAAAGTTACAATAGAGCGATAATGTCAATTTTTTTTCAAAATTTCGTAACATCTGAACCACTTTACCGATTCGAGCCAAATTCAATACCAAACAACATTGAATGCACCTTCTCCTATAACCAACTATTTCGCAAAATAGACTACATTTTACAAAAGTTAGAGCGCCCACCTCCTTTTTTCAAAAAATTCAAAACGGCATTAAATCGCAATTTTCGCACACATTTTGTCGAAAATTGCTACAGTTGAAAAGAGTCTGCTGCTACACTTGTGTGCCAAATTTGAGCTCAATATACAAAACGGTTGTTGAGTTATCGGCGTTCGAATTTTCAGAGTTGTATACATACACACACACACACACATACGGACATTTTTTCTAAATCACTTTTCCGGACGTTTTGGACAATTCTAAATGTCCTGACATAATAATCTCGAAAAAAAAAATTCATGAAAACGAAGCTTCCTCTATGAGGAAGCAAAAAAAGTTAACATACGATAGTTACATAAGCAAAAGATGCAAATATCAAATGACAAAGCGACTAACACACGAGACTGCATCACTCTCAGGTTCGAGCTCGCCGAATTGTCTGACGCAGTACTTAAAGATGGCACTCAAGTTCTCTTACCACAATAAATAAAGAACTGCATAAGCGATTACAGCGCTATAAGAATTTTGAGTAAAACGTCGAAAGCTCATAATAATAAAGGAGGAAGCATGTACACAGCCAGCACCTACTGGACAAAAGAGCTAGGCCACCTATAGGTATGTATTATAAAGCGGTGGAGGCTCGAAGCGAGCTCTCCCTCGAGATGACATCTCTGCGCACGCGACCTTGAGACCGGGCCTGACCTTGACCGTATCAGTCACGTGGTATTTCTCCGTCGGTACACGGAGGTAACGTCATACTACGCCGTCGCTCTCCTAGCATTCGCCACTAATACCACCACCACTGCCCACTACAAAGCTACGAACGCTACTGCTGGTGCTGGTGCTGCTGCTGCTGCTACCTACGAGCAGCGCTGGTGTGTGGAGCTGCGGACATCGCTGAATCGAACGAAAGACTAGGTCCCCACCACTATTCTTATCACCGCACAGCAGCACCCCTGCTGGCCTCACTCATTTCGTTTCTCCCCTCGATTCCCACTCATCCAATCAACACCTATCGAACTATCGAGTCCGTAATATTACGGACTTACTACCTAACGTACTATACCTCGTGTTTAATTCCGTTTTTATACAATTATCACCACCAGAAGCGAGTCCAAATGGGAGACACCAAAAATAAATTCTACCTCCAAGAGTACTGCATTATTAAGGTAGTTTTGTCGTGAACGCAATCCAAACTCATATGCATGCATTTTTGACATGTTGTAATTTAGCTATTCAATTTTACTTGCACAAAATCTTGAAGGCTTTTACCGAGTATTTGAATGAACAATTAAAACTTGAAAATCGATCTTTTTACACGGCGCCAACGGGAGGGCTGGAAAAATTGATCTTTAAATCGAAAATTAACGTACTTAGATCAAAGATAGAGAAAAAATAAATAGTACTACAGATTCGCAAATCATTCAGGAATTGATGGATCATGAAAAAAGGTGAAGACTCCGGAATAATGTTTAATTAAACCAAGGTCAAAGTGCACGATACTGGGCCAAATGACGTTTCCTAACCTAATTATCGTAAAAATGAAGTCAAATCCGTACTAAACATATCAATTATTTACAACTAATCGTTTTAATTTGATTACGACAATTTCGAAGGATTCTCGATTATTTTTGATATTATTATTGAGACAGTCAAAGTGATGCGTATGATTATTTTTTAATGTCATATAGACTCGGAGATTTATGACTCCGGCATACCGACAGAACTACCTTAATGTCATCTTATTTTCATCAGTAATGTAAAGGTACCAATGATCAGACACGTCCCAGCATTCGGACACTTGTCCGTTTATTTTAGTTTATTACCAATTTAAATATCAAAATGCCAAAATTGAAACTTGATATCGTATCTACATTTTTTAATTGATGTACAGGAAAAAGATTTTCAAGTTTAGAAAGGGAGATTTATTTTATTATTATATTTGATTAATGACACTTTTTATTGAACATATTTCGTTTAAACAATCTTGAACAATTGTCGAAATGCAGATGCAAAATAGAACCCAGCACATTGCTTCCTTATTATTTATTTTTACATTTTTCAAAGCTACCTGTATGAGGAAGTATGCTCATCGATTTTGACTTTACATATTTCTTTTTAATAAATCTTTGAAACTGAAGTTCAACGAACATTTTGGTGATCAAGAAATAATAAAGAAAAATTCAAATTCCCATAAAATTCGAATCCGATATCCACTAAAATATATATCTTTCATCACTAAATATTATTTCGTTCATGTACAAAATTTAGGCTGAGTAAGTTCATCTTCTGCAAAAGTAAATACAATAACTTTTTTTTTCAATTTGTCGGTAAGTTCTGCACTAAGAGAAAAATCTGGCAATTAAAAAAAAAATATAGTTAGACCGACGATAATTTAACTATAAACTATAATTCCCAGGAGGAACGTCTATATTTTATGGTTATAGCAAATATAATTGTAGTAGCCATCGTCAAAATGATAATAGTTTCAAAAACTATTGTAGTAGTTTCAAATATGCCGTTTCGTTGCATTATACGATTTCAACGTTTGTTTCCAATAACCTTGCAAGTATCGTTTATTGAACCATATTATCATCGCTTCAATCATAAAACATTGCAAGCCTTCCTATATTCATGTTATCACGTGAAATCGTTAAATCAACGATATGCTTTTCTCTCAGAGTGATAAATTCCAATCGAATACATTTTTTGGTATAGTGAATGTGTCAAGCATACTTAATGAGATGGTAGTTACAACTTTGAACCTATAATTGGAAAAACGATATTACGAAGGTAAGAGGATAATGCAAATGCATTTTTATTATGCTGGTAATACAGATTCTAGGTTGAAATAAAAAAAAGCTAACGTATGATAACGTCCGGAGGCTCTGCAGTATTCGTCGCATAAGATTCACCGTTTTTCGTTGCCAGTGCGTCAGAATTACGAGCTCCACGTTGTACCATTTGACGCAATGCTAATTATCGTTTTCATACGGAAATCTGCCGAGTTTTGCCTTCAGACTCGATGATGCAGCAGACGTGGACGAAAATGCTAATCAGGAATGATAGATTCAGACTGATTGTTGATTTGGCCTGAGTGCTCACATTGTGTTCTTGTTGGTCGAGATGTACCGACGAGAATCTTTGCGCGGCTTCGAATCAAAGGTCAAGGTTACGCGGAATAAAGAAAGGCATTGTTACGTGGCCTTTTCTGCGGTTGTTTTATTTTTTTTTTTAGACGCAGTGCTCGGCTCTACATCGAGCTCTCTTATGCTCGAGACACAACATTATTTGCCGCCTGGAATATAGCAGGCCATTTACAAGATGGGTCGTTGAGTAAAGTCAGTTTAAATAGGTCTCAAGTATAAATGTGACAAGCATTCGCGAGAATGGTGCAATGTCGTTTAGCAGGTAGAGAAACCCTCTACGTTAGAGAAAAAAATACACTAAAAAAATGTCAATGATTAAAAAACAATACGTTTGCCGGCTGCCAAAAACAAGCGTCGTCAATATAATGTTACTTCTAAACTCTCCAATTTCATAATAGATTGAAACAATAACTCTTAAATGAGCAAAACTATATTTTATTATTTCAATGTTAAATGGGATTGTAAGAATAAGAACTAGAGTTAATTTTGAAACAATTGTTTTTGGCAGTCGGCAAGCGAGTGTTTTTTAATCAATGACATTTTGCTTCCTCATAGAAGAAGCTTTGTTTGCGTGAATTTTTTTTTTTTTTTCGAGATTTTCATGTCAGGACACTCAGAATGGTCTAAAACGTCGAGAAAAGTGGTTTAGAAAAAATGTCTGTATGTGTGTGTGTGTGTGCGTATGTATACAATGTTTTGTTAGCACGATAGCCGTCGTAATTTTTAAGACATCAGGCTCAAATTTGAACCACGAGTAAACTGTCGATAAACAAAGTATGGGATTGAATTTGGAGTTGATCCATCAAGGTGTTCGAAATTTATGGCTTTTTTAATTTTTTGGAGAATGTCAGTTCGGGCTCTAACTCCCCCAATTTTTATGATATCCGGGTCAAACTTTGACCAGAAGTGGACTGTTATCAAATAGTGTTTGGGATTAAATTTTGTGTCAATCCGTTAAGGGGTTCACAATTTATGGCATTTTTAAATGTTTTAAAATTTTTTGTTCGTGCTTTAACTTTCGTAATTTTTAAGATATCGGGCTCAAATTTGGTCCACAAGTAGACTGTTATTAAATAAAGTTTGGAAGTGAATTTGACGTCAATCCGTTAAGGGGTTTAAAATTTATGGCGTTTTGAATTTTTTGTTCGTGCTCTAACTTCCACAATTTTTAAGATATCGGGCTCAAATTTGGTCCACACGCAGAGTGTGGGTAAACCAAGCATCAGTTCGAGTCTGGCGAGAATCTGTCAAGGGGTTCAAAACTGATGCCGTTTAAAATTTTTTTTAAACAAGGCTGCAAAGTAAAACTTTGCAAATTGCTTCCTCATTATTGTTGAATTTTTACAAAGCTTCCTCTATGAGGAAGCCAAAATAGATTAACATGATTTTTTTTCGTGTATAAGTTATAAAATCGACTAAGATTCCTTCTGCACACTGAGAGAAAATTATGGTATTGGTAACTATAAAGTGACAACTATTTACTTATGGTTGGTACAACAATTTTTTTATAGTTGACACAACTATCAAATAGTTACTATAACTAGCAAATAGTTATCACAACTATTTTCGTAATTATCGTAACTATAAAAATAATTGCATGTAATAAAAATGAATAGTTGTCACTTTATAGTTGACTGTACTATCACGATTTCTCTGAGTGCACAGTATGCAACATGAGCGTCTTGGAGATACTAGAACATTTTGTATGTCAGTGTCCAATTTACACGGCAATCCGGAAACATTTCCTTGGAGAACCAATCTACCCAGACATATTAATAATAAATTATAGCACGAAGACGCGCAATTTTTTTTTTTGTATGTTCAAACGGCTTGCGAACTAAGAGCGTTCGTGTTGAACGAATACAATAGAATTAATATAAAAAGCGAAATTAATGTATGTAGTCTTAAGAATAGCCTGAAGTAAATGTACGCATTCAAAGGTGTTAGAGGTTCTTACCTGATGTACACAAAATTAATATACAATACAAAACAATAACTAGAAATGTGAGTGTTAAACGTGATCGGTAATTTGGCAACTTTTACTACAAATGCTTATAGCCTCGTTGCTAAACCTTAACAAGAAGAAAAAAGAGTTCAACTATAAATAATTAAACAGGATTGTGATTGAAAAATGCTGTACAAAAAATTACCGGCCCAATCTATCGAGATGTAAATTACTGGTAATTTTTTTAGTGACGGTAATTTCAATAAATCAATTCCGATCATTATATTTGCATCCAGAAAGGCAAATTTTACCCATCTTCACAGTAAATTGGCACAAAAATTTTATGCTCGTAATTTCTCAACACAAGATTTCTAGGAAAAAAATTGACATCAAATTATCGTATATGCGAATTTTTCTGTTGGTAATTTTACTGAATTAGTATTACATTTTATTTATTATCTATTAGTCCATACATTTAGGTATTTTTCGAGTCCGAATATTTAAAATGTCTTTGCCCAAACAAAAAAAGCCAATTCGTACCAATTTACACGAACGAAACGCCATTAAAGGGAACAATTTATGATTTTTTCATCCAAATCGCAGTATTATTCGTAATTGGCTAACGAAAACTCAGATATTCAAGCAGATGGCCGAAACAGATTTTTTATCGTTATTTTCTCTTAATTTATAATTCTTTGTGACAATCAGGTTAATATCGATTGACTTTCTCCTGTATAATAAAAATGACTTGAGAACGATAGAAAGTAATGACTGCTCTGTGCAAGTCATAAATTGATCTTAAAGTGAATCGGACGTAACTTTTTTTTCGCTTGCCCCCGAACATTTAACTATTAATTAGTTCCATTACTTACAGAAGCAATAGTATTATAGATTCGTTACAATAAAAATACTATTTAATTCCTCTTGTAACGCAAATATGTTTTACAACAAAAAGTGTCACTCTACTCTCTGTCATTTTAACACATATAAATGTGTAAATTCTACAAATTTACTTTGTGACTTCCAATTTAGCAAATCAAAATTTGTAACTTTTTAAAACTTTTCAAATCCCTTATAATTTAGCACAAAAAATATATCATTTCAAGAAATTTCATTCGTCACTTCTGATTTTACAAATAATATCGACAAATACAGAATTTACATAATCTTTATGTTACATGTTAAATTTAACATAAAACCCGAAAAAATAGGGTTTTGGTCAAATTAGCTCAGCAGGACTTTTACTTACTAAAACTCTTCGAAAAATAATTTTTTTACTTCGATTCAAGAAACAGCTGCTGCACTATTTGAATGCATACAATATCTACGCGATTATATCATAGCAGTTATTGCAATTAATTTCCAACGTTTACAATCAGTCGTCACTAACGTCATCTCGTATACGACAATGAACGAGATAGCAGCATCGAAAGATTAGTAGATACGCAGTTCCAGTTGACTGCCATTGAGGAACGAGCCAAACAGAAATGTCAGTTTAGTATGAACGTCAGATTGTATTTTTTTTTTTTTTTTGAGCAAGACAATAATTGCCGCGAACGAATTATCGTACCAT
The DNA here is from genome assembly GCA_963970395.1 of Ephialtes manifestator. Taxonomy (NCBI): domain Eukaryota; kingdom Metazoa; phylum Arthropoda; class Insecta; order Hymenoptera; family Ichneumonidae; genus Ephialtes; species Ephialtes manifestator. The sequence goes on from OZ019968.1 coordinate 36,101,491, forward strand.
GTACTTTCCGGTGTCGCAGCTTAAGGGGGGAGAGTCAGGTCAAAAATTTAAAAAAATCGATTATTTTTTTTTCTGTAAAAACATTTATTTCTATGTAATCTATCTATTAGTAAAGTTATAAGCCGGAATTTGCAAAAATGGCTAAGTTTCTACGGTACCATTAATATTTAATTTTCTCAAAAGTCGTAAAAATTACCAGAATATTATATTTGAATTTTTAATTATTTTATTTACTTATTTTTGTTATATGCAGACATTATGGCCGATTTTTTGTTCACATAAAATAATTAAGGGTGTTGAAGAAAAAAAAAATCAAATATATATATTTTTTTTTTCTCTTCGGCAGTTTCGTTTAGTTAAGTATACCCTCTGAACCTGCAAAATCTTAGACCTGAATGCGAAAAAATGGCCGATTTCTGCAATATACCTGTTTTTTTAATGATTTTTTTCTATATAATAAAAAGTTTATTACGTATTTGTAAATAAATTTTTATTTGTTTACCATTTTTTAAATCAGTTAGCGAAACGCGATGCAAATGACGCGATGAGAGTGTGATGTCTTCAACGCAACACGTAACACTTACATTATATTCGAATTCGCGCGAATAATGGGACATGCGCTGTGATATCTTAGCACGTATCGCATGCGCAGCGTGTTACTGCCTCGAGAAGTTACTTCTGCTACATGCGAGACGCATAACCTCGAATTGACGTTTTTATTTTTCGTTCATATTATGTTATTAGTTTGATTCCGTTGGCGATTTACGGTTTTTTTTCAATCAATAGTGTTTAAAACAGAATCAACAATGATTAGAAGTAACCAGATATGTAAATTTGTTATGAAGTGATGATTTAATGTTTGTGCAGCACATTTGTGAATGTGTCAACACTCGATAAATTTTCAGTGATGTTGTCAATAAAAGTGATCATCCCCATATTATTTACAGGTTTTTTTCAAATTATGCATTCATTTACTTATTTATTTGTAAAAAAAAAAACATTTATTAATAACATTATTAATAATATTCTGTAATCTGACTTGCAAATAATATTTTTATTTTGTTCATTAAAGGTACTAAGGTGCCCCAAAGGTGAAAACAGCATAAACATTTTTATTTGAGTGGTAAGCTTTAGATGCCATTTGCCAAAACTTGGTTTTAAACCTATTCTGCGCGTGATTCAGACCATACTGCTAGGCAGATTGGGTTGGTTGACGTCTCATTTTCTTCTTCATGAAAAGATACACCGGCTAAATGGAGCAAAAGTTAATAAAAGGTAATATTTTTCAAGTGACATAATTATTACTAAATAAATTTTATGCTATTTTCTAAATCAGTTATTAATTTTGCTTTCAGAATGAAAAAAAAATATTTTGCTCCATTTAGCCGGTGTATCTTTTTATGAAGAAGAAAATGAGATATCAACTAGCCCAATCTGCCTAGCAGTTTGGTCTGAATCACGCGCAGAGTGGAAAACCTAAGACCTTTGCTTAAGATAATATGGAAAGGCATACGCAAGTCAGATGGCAGTAAAAAATCCTTTCATCGAGTACCAACAATATAGTTCATTGATCATTTTTATATGCAAGAGAATTTGGATGATATTGAATTTACAAATTTAATTATTTTGACCTGACTCCCTCCCCTTAACCCGAAGATCGCGTATGTTGATCGATTTGACTTTACATCATGCGAACATTTTGGTGATCAAGAAATAATAAAGAAAAATTCAAATTCCTATAAAATTCGAATCCAATCTCCACTAAATTATATATGAGGCATTCCATCCCGATTCGATCTGGGTCTGACCCTCGACCTCCCCGATTTGGCTCGTAATTTTTTTTAGGATTGATTAAACCCTCAAATGCACCAGATTTAATTTTTTTATTTTTTCTATGCAATTTTTGTAAAATATTTTTTCAAAGTGACATATCGAATGCCTTAATTTAAAAATCTGAAAAAATTCTGAAAAATACTTTGTTGAATATCAAATTTGTTCTAGCTTATAGCTAAAGTGGGCAAAATTTTTCTTCTTATAGTTTTTAAGTTTTTCTGATTTTTAAAAATTATGAAAAAATAGAAAAAAAAATTAATCTACTACAAGCGATTGGTCAAACATTTATTTATGTGAACTCGGATTTTTTATAATTTTTTCAGATTTTTAGGAATTTGTAAAATTTTTCTGAACTAAGACTATTCTAGCATCAGCATGCCATAATTTAAAAATCTGAAAAAATTCTGAAAAATACTTTATTAAGTCTCAAAATTTTCTAGCTTGGAGCCAAAGTGTGGAAGATTTTTCTTCACATAGATTTTAAACTTTTTTGATTAAAAAAATAGAAAAAAAAATCAAACTGCTATGGACGACTTGTCAAACATTTCTGTATATGAAACTGTATTTTCAGAATTCTTTCAGATTTTCAATATTATGGCATGCTGGTGCTAGAATGTGGTGTGTATGGTGCTGGAATAGTCTTACTTCAGAAAAATTTGACAAATTCCTCAAAATCTGAAAAAATTCTAAAAAAATCCGAGCTTACATAAATAAACGTTTGACCAATTAATTGTAGAAGATTAATTTTTTTGTTCTATTTTTTCATAATTTTTTAAAATCAAACTATAAGAAGACAAATTTTGCCCACTTTAGCTATAAGCTAGAAAATTTTGATATTCAACAAAGTATTTTTCAGAATTTTTTCAGATTTTTAAATTGGGGCCTTCGATGTTACTTTAGAAAAATATTTTTTAAAAAATTTGCATAGAAAAAATAAAAAAATAAAATCTGGTGCATTTGACGGTCCAACCAATCCTACAAAAAATTACAATCCAAATCATATCTATCATCACTAAATATCCAGTTACGATTGACTGCCATTGAGAAACGAGGCAAACAGAAATGTCGGTTTAGTATACACAAGAGATTGATTTTCTTTTTTTTTTTTTGAGCAAAGCAATAATTGCCGCCAACGAACTATCGTACCATGTGCTTTCCGGTGGCGCACAGCGTAAATCGCAGGCCGCGCTGCCGGCAGCGACAACGCCGTTAACCAAGAATCGAAACGACATTTACCGAAACCAATACAACCAATCGCGCACGTTTTATCAAAGAAATAAAGTCTAAACAATGATTGAGCTGTCGGACTTACCTCGATCGAACTTCTTTCCCTCTGGATCAATGTCCTTTACGTTGAAAATATCCTCGAACAGCACACCCGCCATTTTAACCAATTTTTATACGACGACTTGTGAACGCGACTAGCGGAGAATTGATGAAGTTGTTGCGCTCAGGGCCGTGCGAACCTGATAGGCGCCCCCGACCCTGATTGTAAAATGAAAACACCTTTGGAGGCATTGGTCAAAGTCAGGTGAAAATATTTTTCTGTATATTAAAATCTCGGACATTTTTCAAATTTTCTCCATGTATTCGTACTCTTTAGAAAAAGTAAATGCTTTTTTTTTGTTCCTGACTATTCTAATAGTATCGCAATTTCGCAGTCACTTATTCTTAAAATTAATGAAACTGCGATTTTCTTATTTTCTTTACTTATTTTACATTGTTAAAAATGTTGGCAAATTTACATTACCGGAATTGTCATTCATCAGCTGATATATATCAAATTTAATACACGCGTGTATTCAAATTACGAATTTTTATGTTAATTTTCCTGATTTTCATAGGATTTAGTAGAAAGTTCTCTAATTTTTCATCTCACCTGTATATCAAATTTAATATACGAGTTTCTGTACAAAAGCTTCCTTTATCCATAATGGAAAGTTACACTAAATATTTTTAACAGTGTACTTGACGGTTTTGAATTATTTTCTAAAAAAATCTAAATTGATTCTGACTTTTTCAAATAAAATTACCATACTTTAAGAAACAACATGGGATTTTTTCAGGTAATTCATCATTTTTTTTAAAGTTTATGAAAATTTTTTTTTTCCTAACGAATTACTGAAGAACTCCAGTTTTTTTAAAAATAACTTTAAGCCTGCTGTATGAGAAAATCAGTAAACAAAAAAAATCTTGTATTTAGAAAAGACTGTGGTTTTGACTTTACAAAAAGAAGCCAATGTCTGTCAAATCTTGAAATATTCTAAGACTTGACAAACTATGCATTCTGGAGTTATTTGTTGAAGATTGCCAAAATATTCACCAAATATCGGACAAGATTATTCACCAAATATCAGACAAGATTATTCACCAAATATCGTGAAGTCTGCGAAAAACATTGAATCGGTCTGGTTACAGTTTGTCAAAAAAATTGTCAGAGAAATATCTTCCATCAATAAATCTGTATATGAAGCTCAATAAAAAATTATAATACTTTTATTTAGATCAATAACTGTAATATCGTCGCCCCCATGACGCATAGTAACGTAATCACAGAATCCATAGAAACCAATTAGAAGAATCAATAAAACTCTATTCAAAGCTTAGTAAAAAAAAGTGTAATAACTATATCGTAAATTGCATCTGTAAATAGACTATCGTCATCCCCAATAACGCGCAATAGAGTAATTATAGCATCAATCGAAGCCAATCAGGATAATCAATAAAGCTTTATCCGGTACTCAGTTAAAAGTAAATATATTTAAAGTTGCATTCAAGATAAGTAGAATACGATAATATTAAACTTATAAACATAGATTGTTATTAGTACAAATTTAACTTTGTCGTGATAAGGACTCGCAAACACTGATCGAAGGACGTGCAAACTGCCAAACCTTGCTTGTCTGGACTCCATTCGAACGAACTCACTGGTTGTGATGAGATATTGCTATTTTGCAGCAAACTGACGTTTCCCACAACTCCCTCTTCTATTCCATCGGCATCAGCCAATCTTCTTTTCTCTGGATAATTACTGAAACAAAACGAAAGTGTTGCAAATAATTTGTATCGAGGATTTAAGCATTTTTAACGGGTATGGTACGATACAGATGAGTATTTTATAGACTCGCTTACTATTTCCAGAGACACAGCGAACCTCCGCCCCCGCAAGTCACGAAGATCTCGCGATTTTGCGGTAAATGTCGAACCAGCCAGACTGTTGACTTGTGTGCCTGTTTGCAGAAAAAACTGATAATCCTATCCATATATAACGCTGATATAACAAATACTATTAACTTTTTAAAAATATAACATCGTCTGCTTGCAAAAATGTCTATTGAAACCGGTGCATTTTCCATTGAGATTTTTGCGTATGGACTATAATGGAATTTTAAAAAATGAAAAAATAAATATGACTTTATTTATAAACGGATTTCTCTTTTACATACATTTTTAATATGGAGTTATATGAACATGACACGGTAAAAAAAATCTACTTTAAATTTAATGTACAAGTTGTGGAAGTTTTAATCCATAAGCTGGTATATTAAATTTAATATACAAATGTGATGTAAATTTAATTTAAAAGTACTTGAATTTTAATAATTTTCTTTAATTTTGCCACAAAAGTACATTAATTTCACAATACATTTGCACATTAAATTTAGATGACGAATTTATGCATAAAAACTTCCAGTTTTCTCTAACAGTGTAATGTGTGCATGCTGTATAAAATAACATAGACTAATATCACAGTAAAAATCTATTACTAAATATTTCTTATGACAGAGCATTGACTAGCTTGGGTGTAAAGTTAAAGTGAGTAAAGAGGGATGGAAATTCGTTTCCTAATCTCGCCGCATGTTGAATAGCAGTTCAGAATATTGATCTACAAAACGGATATACCAACGACCCTTAGGTTTTCTCAGTCCACTGAGATTTCTATTTACAAAAATAAAGATAAAAATCTCAAATGGAAATTACCCAATAAATTATTATGAAATTAAAAAAGTAGATATAAAGAAATACCCTAAGAAACGCTATGCAACAATGTGATTAAAAAAACGGTGAGTATCTCACCTTCTCAGTAAGATAGGCGAAACCTTTTTTCGGGTGTTGCGTGCGTAAGTCGAAGAGATAAAATTTCGATTCCAGAGTCGTTGCGACAAGTTTGTTCATTGCGATATCTCTTCTGTCAAACTCGAGGGAGCAGACGCCGTTTTTAAGATTACTCTCCCAAAGTAGAGACATGGCTCGAAGATCGAACATCTTAACGTCGCCGTTGTCGTAACCAGCAGCCACTACCCTTTCCTCGGAATTGTAAGAATTTCCAAAAGCGACACTCCAGCAGTCTCTACGGTTTTCGCCCTCCTTCGGCTCCATCACCGCAACCGGCCGATTTTTTTCTCGCGGATCCCAGACCTTAACGCTACCGTCACGCGAGCCTGTAACGATTTCCGGAGCACCGCAACCCACCCTATCGCCGGCAATTCCATCGATCGCGTTTATTATATCCTTGTGAGCTTTTGCAGTATAAACCGGAATCGAAGGATCCTCCAAATTATAAATATTCAAATTCCCCTGGGAATAAAGAAGATTTCTATTTCAATGCACATCATATAGGTAACGAAATCCACTTTTTTCTCGATTCTTTTTTTTAATTTCTTCATTTATGATAATGGACGACAATGCTTAAAAATGTGGCTTTGTACAAAACGATTTGGAAAGCATTCCAAAGTATCTAAAATCATTATTGTAAATAATTATTTCTGGGCACTACAAATTTGAATTATTATTAGTAATAGCTTCCAATTGTTTTAGTATATCAGTTTAATTTCAGTGAACGATTCAGTAAACATATTAATGAGTCACTTGAGTAATTAAAAGTTTGTTAATAATTATTGTTGGAAACTTCGTAATTTCCTAATTTTCGTTAATACACTCCAATACTTTAAAGGCCAAAACTCTTTACCGTTGAAAAAAAAACAGTTTTATTTTCTAAAAATTGAACACTACAAAATGAAAATAGTGGAAAAATGGCACTTTTACAATTTTCACGGGAAAATACGTTTTTATTTAATAAAAATAAAATGTAAGATGTAATCTTATTAAAATTTCACTGTCTGCCAATTTATTTCCGGAATTAAAGATTTTACGATTAAAAAAGGTTTTTTGAAATATAAGCAATGTCTTCTAATGTATCAAATATGCTACGATGTTTAATAACTTTCTTCTTAATTCGACAGAATGATACAGTAGGAATTACAGAGTCGCTTGGTGAGTATATGACCGACCTTAAAGTCGCCGGTAGCGAGAAATCGGTCCCTCAGGCTGGAAGATTTGAAAGTGCCGCATTTGATCGGATTCGATCGCTCGATGTCCTTAATCAGTTTCAGTTCGCCACCAGAGATCTCATAGATCTGTATTATGCCGGAACCACGAGGTCTCGAGCCCATAACCACGAATTTCGCACTGCACGGTATCCATTTTGTGTCAAAAAGCGAATAATCCACGGATTTTTCTATGTGACTAATTATCTGCGGTTTTGAAAATTGCTCCATAACAATCGTGCTTTAGAACCACAGTGACGTGAGGCTGCACTAATCCGCAGTCAAGGGAAATACATTTGTCGCCCTATAAACAAACGTTCGCGGTCCCTATCGGCGGCTTCGTGAATGAAAATTGTCTCGAATCCCCCACCGGGTGCCTTCGCTCCGCTGTTAAGCTCATTTAGGCTGAGTTCTTTAACGCAGTTTTGAATGCATTCGCGTGTTTCGCTACATTCAGTATAAAGTAGTTGCGTTCTTTTAATTCATCACTTCGCTTGGCTGTATCGTTATCCATGTGAAGTGATGAATTAAAAAACACAAGTACTTTATTCTGAATGTAGCGAGACACGCGGAGGCATTCAGAACTGCATTAAAGAACTCGCCCTTATACTCATCGATGATTTTTTTTGTAACGTCTTAAAAAATCTGTTTTGCTTCCTCATAGAGGAAACTTTGTTTTCATGAAAAATTTTTTTTTCGAGATTTTCATGTCAAAACATTTCAAATGGTCTGAAACATCGAGAAAAGTGGTTTAGAAAAATTGTCCGGATGTATGTATGTGTTTGTGTGTAATGAAAGGCCAAAAATTCATATAACTGTAACTTATAAAGTATTTATATAACTGTACCTTATAAAATTTAAATAATATGTACTGACTAAAAATCGCTTAACGCATTTCATTTTTATAAGAAATTTGAAATTTTGAAAAAAGTAAGTAAATGCTCTAGCTCGAACGAATTTTTAGCTGCCGGGCTGAAACTTCGTATTAAAATTGAACAAAGTGATACGACCTTTGGTATTAAATTTGGGCCAAATCGGTAAAGCGGTTCGGTTTTTATGAGGTTGTGAATTTCTCGAAAAATGTTCGTTTTGCTCTAATTCAGGTAAAATTTCAACTAATCGTTTGAAATTTTCTGCACAAGAAAAATAATATTCAGCCGTGCTACGTACCAAATTCGGTGATGATCGGTAAAGTGGTTCGGATTTTACGTGATTTTGAGTTTTTAAAAAATTTATTGGTATCGCTCTGGATTTCGTAAAACGTCAGAAATCATCAACTTCGTCAATAATTTTTATCTTTCGCAAAGCTTTCTCTATGAGCCAAAAATAAAACAGTGAAACTTCCTCATAGAGGCGGCTTTGTAAAAAGCGAAAAAGAATGAGGAGGCAATGTGCAAGGTTCTACTTTGTTTTATTTAGTATCTTATAATATACATAAACTTGGTCACGATTCCAGTATGTCTGACGACACCGCCACCGATCACAGAACGAATAAAACGATGACAATGGTTTCGATAAAATCTCGTTACTCATGAACTGATTAGGAGAGGATCTATAAATAATAATCTGCAACCTTTTCACTTTTTTCCGGCGCTTGCAACTAAAAACAGAAACTGTTCTTTTTTTATTAATTATTTTTGGTCGCATCAACATCTGAGGTTATTTTAGCGACCGTTATACACACATAACTAAAATAGGATTTAGTAAAAAAAAAATAATGATAGAGGTAACAATACTTGTTTGTTTGTTATTCGTCAGAATTCTAAGACTTTGTCGAAGTTTTTAGAGTCACTTAGACATTCCTTCATTGTTCACAGAGAGAATTGTTGTCTTCTCTTATTGGCTTTTCTCAATGACTCCCACAGGTACAGAAACCTGTCTGTGCGTCATGTATACATCTGGAGCTTCATCGCACCCATATAAAAATCCAGATTCATTGTAATTATAAATAATTTTTCAAAGTAAAAGTAACAAAATATTGCAATGAACGAAGCAAGAATAATTATTCTAGCCATGAAAACATAAAACCTGGACTGTCAAGAAATGCGAAATAAGCTATTAAATTTTTCGGTGACGGATTTGTTTATTTTAAACGATCATAAATCTGTAATAATTTTGTATGTTTTTTTAAACTATCTGTCATTGCAATTTATTTCGAGCTAACGAATTGCAATTTAACTTATTGTCTAGCACCAAAAATAACACAATTTGAGCAATACAAACACCTGTGATATTAGCCGTGTCACACTGTACCCCGTGTCACATTCTACCGTACTGTCTTCTACTGTTCCCTGACTTTATGAAGTGCATCATCATAAGAATATTCATAGCTCAAGAAACGGATACTGCAAAGTAAAGAATCATGTTCTTCGTCTTGTTCTTCACGTAAAAAACGTAAAACGGCCGGCACGTAAAAACGTGTCGTGCTAAAGAATCATCTTATTTGTTACAAAACGTACTGGCCCATGATAGTTTGCCCTTGAACGTTTTCATTTTAAATAATACAGAGTTGCCAACACTCACACCTCATTCTGTTCGAGTTCACTTCCCATTGGTCACAAAATTAAAACAAAAGGACAAATCACTACTTATGGTTAGTGATGAGCTGCTGTGACAGTCACAACTGATCAATTGGCGATCACAAACCAACTCTACATATGTATGTGGTTGCAATTTTGATCGTCATTTCACAGAATTTACGGTCAGTTGACCGTCACGGTTCGTCTCTACTTATGCTAAATTCTCATACGTGCGACAGCGACAAACGACACATGCAAAAGAAAGAGACAAACTATATCGTTTGTCTTTGTCTATCGCATGTGTGGTTTGTGGCTGTCGCGCATATGAGAACGTATCATAACGGTTGGTATTTAATTCGCGTTTAGCCAGTTATCAATGATTTTGTTGGAGTTCTAATGTTTACCACCGTGATTACAATTGCAGATGGTCAGCTGAGCCGGCAAATGTCGAGAGTGTTTGTTGTGTCACCAATATATAATAATGATATAAAAGAGGAATCTCGATGTCTCAACGTTAACACCGACGCAGATTAATGTTTTCTCTTCATAATATAAAAATTTCACTCACGTTTAAGATTCGATCGTAAAATTGTGAGAAATATGGAAGTAACGAACACGATTTCGATGGTTGAGGTACTCATTTTTAGCAACAAAGAATGCACAAAAATTCTAACATTATTGTAGAAAATAATTGTTGTAATAAATTGTTTTTTTTTAAGCTACCATTTGGGCCGCCTCCTGTATTTCCTGAGATAAGAGATGAATTGCGAGAGTATATCGAATGCCCGGAGAGGCTACCGATTCATCAAGTTGAAAATACACAGGCTTATTGGCCCAGGGAGCCAGACATTCTCGGACTCCTGGAATTTCAACTTTCCCCTGTGGGGACGAGTCTTAAATTTGATAGGGATCCTATAACAGGTTGTATAAGCAACATGAGGGAAGATTTGCTGCAGGGAGCTGGAGAAACAGCTCGTAATTCTATGTCCATGAGCAGAGCTCCTGGACCACCCAGTGACGGAGTTCAAGGTTTCTGATTTACTCTTAAAATCATAATCATTTTATTTATTACATGTTAACTCCAGAACAGTATTCCAAAGTAATTATACCTTTGACATTTATAATGGCAATCGTGATTTTGATAATTTCTCAGATGTTTCTATTGGTCTCAAACATATTTTTTAACACCTCAAATGCATACAGCAAAAAAAAAATACATCAATGTTTTCCCTATTGGGAAAACAAAATGTTCAGAAAATTGTTGATACATAAAATAGAAGGTTGAAAAACTATGATGATATCTCTAAATTGAAGATGCATTTACTGTAGATCCTAAACGACCGTTTTAGTGGATTAGAAGTTACAATTCTTGGATTAGAAGTGAAACTCTTGAATTGAAAATTGAAGTTATTAGATTAGAAGCTTCTGTCAAAAAATAATCTAAGAAAAATAAAGATCATTAAAAATGTTAAGAACTTCAATTTTGTTTAATTTAGTATAATAACAGTGTTGATAAACTATTAATAAAATAAGTTAAGATAATGTTTAACAAATTTGTTAGAAATCCTTATTTTTTCATGTGCTGTATGAAATTACAATTGTTAATCAATATTGAAAAAAAATCACATGTACTATTCTGAAAAATGAAAAAATAAATTACATATAAAATAGAACAAAATGAAGTCATATTGGGTAATTATTTTATTATTTTTTATTATTTGTTAATAACTATTAGAGACTGTTATTTTTTTAAATTTGATTTTCATTTTTTTCAGACTTCTCTTATCACATTGAAATCACAATCAAATCAATCTTTTGTTTGGGAATGTTTGAGTAAAGCATCCTTAAGTGAATTTTGTATGTTTAACAGGTAATTCCAGCAACTTTCCTTTCTGGCCTGGAGGTTTCGACGAACCAGACATCAGTAAAACAGTTTCGACAGTTGAAATCGATTTTGAGACAAATCTTAGAACATTGGCGAAAGGCTTTAAATCAGGAATAGAATTTAAAAAAGATAATTACACTCCAAAGGGCACAGGAACCAGTGATTTTTCAAACCTGGAGCCAAAGAGCAAGGGCGCAAGCAAAGGAAAAATGGAGAAGGTCAATCTGATGGCTATGGTGCACGATGAAGAGAATCAGTTGGGTCTTTGGTCGGCAACGACAAAAACGGAAGAAGAAATTGCCGAACCCGAAGTCCCAGTAGATTCTGAACTCTCGAAATTAGGCGACGTGGAGGAACTGCCTCCAGATTCTTGGACCATGCCCGTTCTCAAAATGACCGATAAGCCAATGAAAAATATGCATGCCGAATGGGCGGAACAACTGGATGTATCTGTACCTGTCGATGATTTCCATAAGCGCGTTCCCAAACCCGCAATGACCTTCGATTACGAGTTAGATACTTTCCAGAAACAGGCGGTAATGAAACTCGAGGAAGGATGCAACGTTTTTGTCGCCGCCCACACGTCTGCTGGAAAAACCACTGTGGCTGAATACGCTATTGCCTTGAGTCAGAGACACATGACGAGGTGTGTGGTAAAAGACTTAGTTTTCACTGTAATTCACAAAATATTAATAGTGATAATTTCAGCATTTATTTATTTTTGGGTTGCTATGAAAATGGCTTTGTATCTTTTACTCATTAGTTACAAATCGCTTTTATTATATTTTATCTTTTCTTTTATTTATTTCACTCTTTTACGGGACATGTCCGTTTTACGTATGCAGTTTTGCTAGTGTAGGTATAAAGTATATAAGTAAAAAATAAACTTAGAATGTATGAAAAATTAGCAATTTTGTAGTACATAAATGAAAAAAGGAACAAAATCATTTTTCGTAGGCATAGCTAATGTACTGAATTTTATGGGGTTATTCAGGGTCATAGCACGGTTAAAAAATAAGATGAAAACACCGAAGTCATTGAATTTGCTGAAAGTGTGTCAACCATTTCAATAAAAACTGGGCGCAAATAAGCAGAATCTCAGTAGAGTTTGACTAATATTTATTTTGAAAACTTGTAGAGATGATGCAAAGAAGTGTTGCGATTTTAATTCCTTGAAATTGATCAGAATTTCTGAAATTTAAGGAAAGTCGAGCGATACACTCGTGAAACCAGTACTAATTTTTCAAAACTATTTGCTCATTTATCGTTCGTGTCAGTATCGTTTTAAAAAATATTTTTGAACGACAAAAAGTTATTGCAGCACTTCAAATAATTCAGTAGTTATTTAACAGATGTAAAGCGCTCGAGACGTCTTAAAAAATTAACGAATATAAGAAGCGATTCTTAATTTCCTGGCGTTTCCTTCCTTTTATTTAGAGTTATTTACACGTCACCGATAAAGGCGCTCTCGAATCAAAAGTATCGAGACTTTAAACGAAACAAAGCGTTCGACAGCATCGGTTTGATAACCGGGGATATGCAGATCAATCAAACGGCTTCCTGTCTCATTATGACAACAGAAATTCTCCAAACGATGCTTTACAACGCTTCCGAAATATTGCGCGATCTTGAGTACGTTATATTCGATGAAGTTCACTACATAAATGACGAGAATGTAAGTGTTAACGTAACTATTTGCGTAATCCTTATTCAATAGACAAGTAATATTCATTACTAGTAATTAAACAAGAACAAAGCATTAAGGTGTCTGCATAAACTTGGGGCCCAAAACACAGGCTGGGTCTCAATCGATTTTTTTAATCGAAAATTATTGATAAACTTATTATTATTTAATCAAAGTGGACCAAATTACCGATTCGCCCGATTCACTTGAAATTCGGTCAGGATCTAATTTATAGCATTTTGGAAGTTATGACAATGCCAAGTTGATGAAAAAAAAAATCGTTTTTCGATTTAAAAAACCACTTTAATAATTTTTTGATTAATATTTCGATAAACATATTAAAAAATGATTGGATGATACGATAGGAAATGTTATAAATTAAGCTCTGTCCGAATCAAAAATGAATCGAACGGACCCATTAGTTGGCGGCATTTTGTTTAAATAATAATTACGTCAGTATTTCCAATATTCTTCAATTTAATTGTGTGTAAAATCCCGATCTCGTAATTCCAATAATCTGATCAGAAAATAAATGTTTAAAATCCACCTGTTTTTTTAGTCCTCTTATGCAGATCTCTTAGTAGCCCTTTCGTAGTATATTACGATACAAATGCGGTAAAACTTTTCCTGACGAGTATGAGTTTGCAGCACGCGTTAAGAAAAAGTTTTTCCAACGCGTATTGTACAAAATTAAGGTATGAAAATGGGGATTTTATATACGGGAAGCGTGTGTCAAACGATCATTATCGCATCGAGTGAAGTAAATGACTTTTTTTTCGTTTTAGCGTGGACACGTCTGGGAGGAAATCGTAATTCTGTTGCCCTCGACGGTCAATATCGTAATGCTATCTGCAACCGTGCCAAATCCTTTGATATTTGCAAACTGGGTAGGAGGAATTAAAAAACGCAAAATGTACGTCATCAGCACGCTCAAAAGGCCCGTTCCATTGGAGCATTACCTTTATCTTGGTACGGACGGAAAAACGAGAAACGATCGTGTATTGCTCCTCAACGCCGACGGAGAATTTTTACTGCACAAGTATGATTTACTTTATTGCTTCCTGATAGAGAAAGCTTTATTATTGTGACATTTTTCTTTCGATGTTCCTATGTCAATGGTTTTAAAATGTGCCAAAACGCCTAAAAATCACATTTAGAAAAAATGTCGGTATGTATTGTAGTGAAAATTCCCAAAACGCCAAACACCACAAAGCTAAAGCCTGTGTGTCCTCCCCTTTATTTTTACCCAGGGCGCCAGGCGCTTTCGCGCCAGGGAAAACTCAAGATGGAAATGGCCAAGCTGCTTTGCCGGACTAGCCGCAGCCGTCAAGAAATGTAAAGTGGCGGGATTCTGATAGCTTTTCTCGTGCAGAAAATAAAACAACCATTAGTCAATCTTTTCGAGGGAGTTCCAAAATAATAAAAGATATTCTCTATTTTAATTTAATAAATTAAAAGGAGAAAGAAAATGTATATTTTCTATATATGTATGTTCCTGTAAAGTTCAAACGTTTATAACTCGAGAACGATTTGAGTCACAGAGTTGAAATTTAGCAGTCATGTAAAGCAGTACGACCTACTTCGTTTATTGTTGTTTTTGTCAAAATTTATCCAGAGATTCAAATTATATGACGCTTCGAATTTTTCGAAAAATGTAAACGCTCAAGACAGCGAAAATTGTTTAATACTAAACTAAGTATTTTTTAACAACTAAAGCATTATGTTAATCTGTTGAGCTTAAGCGTTGTAATAATTGATGTATGTTTTTGATAGTTGGTACGCAGCGAAAACTCAGTCCGATTACAATCAGAAAATACCAGATGATTCTAAACCAAAGCAAGGCATGAGAATGCCTGCGAAGGAAAAGCCGTACATGCGCAAGCCGAATCTTACTCCAAAACAAGCGAAAACGATGTGGAACGCTTTCATAGCTCATCTCAAAGAGGAGGTAAAGTAGTAGCGAACTTAACAGTACTATATGAACATTTAATTATTGTCAGATTTTTTTCTGATCTGATTTTGTGAAATAACACAATTTATAAATGCAGGATAACTTACCTGTCGTCGTATTTACACTTTCACGAAATCGCTGTGACGTAAACGCCGACGCGTTAACAGCGGTAAATCTGACAACCGAGTCTGAGAAAGGACACGTTCGTAGTTTCTTTAATCGATGCATCAGTCGTCTTAATGAGCCGGACCGAGAATTGCCCCAAATCAAGCGAATGGAGTCTCTGCTCGAGCGTGGAATCGGTGTTCATCATAGCGGTATATTACCAATTCTCAAAGAGATAATAGAGCTACTGTTTCAGAATGGTGTCGTAAAGGTAAGAAATAATATTCGTAAAAAAATAATTAAGAGTTTCACCGATATGTGACAAAGAAGCTTTCTTGTTATCGATGAAAAAAAACCGACGTTCTTGATAAAGTAAAAAAATGCAATTACAATACAATTATAAAAAGTTGCAAGATTTCATTTTTTTTTTAAATTATATCGAAAAAAAATTGAGTTTCTCCTGCAATTTTATTTTGTATATATTCGGAACTTCCATTGAATCGAAAATTTTTAATGCGAAAAAGATAATCTAGTATTTTTTTTCCTGCCCGATGTTATATTTGGATCTTGGATTTTTTTATATTATCACAAATCTATTACGAAAAATCTATTGCATACGATTTTGGTTAATGATTTTTAAAAAATGAAAGCCATATTTCTGCCGCCGAGTTATTCCATAATAACACGAATAAATACTGAATGATTTTCTTCGCAGCTGTTATTTGCAACCGAAACGTTCGCAATGGGTATAAATATGCCGGCGAGAACAGTAGTCTTCGATTCTATAAGAAAATACGACGGCCGCCAATTTCGACCTTTGCTGCCGACCGAATACATTCAAATGGCAGGTCGTGCGGGCCGAAGAGGTCACGACGCAACTGGCACAGTAATGATAATGTGCAAGAACGAAGTACCACATTTTATGGCCTTAAAAGGAATGATGTGCGGTCAGCCAGAGAATCTTGAGTCCCATTTCAAGATCACTTATACGATGGTTCTGAATTTGAGACGCGTTAGCGAGTCTGTCAGTGTAGAGGACATGATGAGAAAATCTTTTAAAGAAATAAAACTCGCTAGTGGAGAAAAGACTTATAAATCCGAATTGGAACGCGTGGAATCGACGCTAGCGAGTTTACCTCCATTAAACGATCATCAAAAAGAGTTGTGCGCGTTTTGCAACACTGCGATCGAGTATCTCGAGGAAAGGAAGCACGTAATGGGCCATTCATACGATACGCGAAACGCTGTAAAGAGTTTAACGGACGGACGTGTTTTGCTAATTTCTCATGGACATCACTACAATAAACTCGCTTTGCTGTTGGGTATCGTTGAGAGAAACCACGCAAAACAATACAAGGTATTAATCCTGGATGATAAACCGATCAGCAACAACGAATGGGAAGATTTTGATAGCAAGTCGGAAATATGGTACGAAATGATTGCGCTCACAAAAAGGAGTCTTTATGTTCCGGAAGTGGACGGTTTACCGCATCACCAATTCTTAATTATATCGAGCACCAGTATTCTTGAAATAACCAACTGCATGATCCGAGTGGATTACGGTTTGGTGTTGAAGGATTGCGAAAAACGGAAGATCGATCGTTTCCGGTACGTTGAAATAATTATTTTTTAATTAAAAAATACTGTCGTTGACAAACGATACAATTCTGAATATTTATTTTATGATTTCTTTTAGGAATGATCCGCCGAGTCCAACATGCTTGTTAGCCATTCAAGAATTGCTCTCTCTTACATTGTTAGCACGGCAAAATATTCAGATATTGATGCCCTACATAAAATTACCTCTTAATAACCCGGATATGCTCACACGACTGAAATACATGCAGCAGTTGGTGGAAAGGTTACGCGAATTTAAATGCACCCAAGTCGGAGACTTCGAGGAACAATTCGAGCACGTTTTCGAGCGTAATAATTTGGAAAGAACGAGAGCCGATTTACAGCTAAAGCTCAGTGCTGAAGGTTTGGCTCTTTATCCGGAGTATGTGAATCGTGTTAACATTCTCAAAGATCTGGGATATATAGATACGGACGACAGAGGTAATACAAAAATTGCAATTATTTGCTACTCTTGTAGTCACATCTCATAGCAACAATCTAAGAAGCCTTTCAAAAAAACGTCTTGAAGTCCTCTTGTGGATCTTTTGAGCAGTTCTCCGCTGCGATGTCCTTAAAATCGACGGATTATGCTTGTCAACCAAATGCACTATTATCAATTTTCATATAAATGACAAAAAAAATTAAAATTTGTGGTGTATATTGCTCTACAATTTCCCTTTAGTCATTGTTAAGATGTTTTTTAAGAGACTTTTCAGACTTTCCCTATATATGTAATAACTATATCATTCTAACTCTGCTTTGTTCTCGTTTTTAGTCACACTAAAAGGTCGCGTAGCTCTCGACATGGGAACCCATGAACTTCTCATAACCGAACTCGTCTACAGAAATTTACTGACGAATTTGCAACCCGCGGAAATAGCGGCTTTACTATCGGCCACTGTACACCAAAGAGGAGGAGATAACGATTTACCAAAGTTGCCGGTTCTTAAAGAGGCAAGATATTTCAATTTCCCATTTTTTTTTATAAACTGCTTCACATTGAAATGCTATTAAAGACCGAAATGTGCAACTGATGTAAAACTGACGACTAAACTTCTAAGGGTTTTCAATATTAAAATAAGCAATTGACTCGGTCAGGAGCATCGTTTATTCGCCAAAAAAATTGCGTTTTACTTTTTTTAATCATGTTTAAAGCGACATGTTTTTTTTTACGGATTGTCTTTTTTTATTTTCGAATTCGTCATTTTTACTGTTGTTTTTATGTGTGTGCAAATTTGATTTGAATTAACAATTTCTGTTTTCGTAGACTTGCGAAATGATGAACGCAGTGCGAAAAGAGATAGAAACGATGGAACTAAAGTACGGTGTCGACCCTGTCGAGCCTCTGAACTTTGGTCTCGTCGAAGTCGTTTACGAGTGGGCGAGGGCCGAGTCTTTCGCCAAGATAATGGAGTTAACAGATGTACAAGAGGGCATAATAGTGAGATGCATTCAGCAACTTAACGACACACTTCGTGACGTAAAAACCGCAGCAATGAGAATTGGAGAAACAGTCCTGAAGGAAAAAATGGAAGAGGCCTCAACAGCGATCAAGAGGGATATTGTCTTTACCGCCTCTCTTTACACTCAAGCTTAAATTTTATCTTTCAGAAAACAAAAAATAAAGTCTAAATATTTTATACATACAAAAATACGAACTCAAGAGAAAATAAAGTGGAAGATTTTCACGAAAAAGATCTTGAAAAACTGTAACAAATTCTTTATTTATTTGTAGATCTTGAAAAAACATAACGTTTGTAGTCTATAATTCATCGCATTTTTTTACTCGCCATTAAAAAATCTATCTATTTTATACATTGAACAAATTTGAACTCAACAGAAAATAAAGGGGCATATTTTAACAAATAAGATGTTCAAAGGTTTTTGTAACGAATTCTGTATTTATTTGTCGATCTTGGAAAAACATATCACGACTCTAGTGTCCTTATTTTAAAGATGTTCTTTATATACTCCAGATAAATTTTAACTTTCTGAAAAAAAAAAAACAAGGATGCAAAGTAGAACCTTGCACATTGCTTCCTCATTATATTGCGCTTTTTACAAAGCAACCTCTAAGAGGAAGTATGGTAATTGATTTTGGCTTCCTCATAGAGGAAGCTTAGTAAAAAGCGAAATATAATGAGGAAGCAATGTGCGAGGTTCTACTTTGCATCCTTGTTTTAAATAAATAAATAAGTGCACACTCCCGCTTTGTGAAAATATAATAAGGATGAACGGTCTTGAAACTCCCTCGAATACTCTATGTTCTCTGTTTTTTTTTTGTAGAACACGATAGAAACCGGTGTTTACCAAAATTTCATTGGGAAGCAAGGATATGGCTAGTTTATACGACATAAATCGCTACTTTTCGCAATATAGACTGTACAACATCGCTATGAAAATATGGTATCGTTCAACATTTTTGGGCTCTACCTGACGTATTTTTCTGTTAATCATGAATCTGGCACTCATTTAACTCCCGGCTCGACATTTGATACCAAAATTCGCATCGCAGAAAAAAAATCAAAAAATTCAAAAAATCAAAATCGCATAAAATTTTAACGTTTCAACCGATCTTAACCAAATTTAATAGGGATCACCGGTGTATGAAAGCTCACATACATACCAATATTGAGCTTAATATCTCGAAAATTAAAAGAGTTATCGAGTTAACAGACATTTTTGAAAAAATTCAAAACCGCGTAAAAATGTAACGATCATGGGGATTTTAACAAAAATTGGTATGAATGATGAGGATTGACCCATCTATCTATGTTGTAAATTTCAGCTCTATATCTCGAGGCGTTCCCGAGTTATAAAGGTTTAGATTTTTTGAGCGTGTAACATACACATACAGACATTTTTTCTAAATCGCTTTTCTCGATGTTTTGGACCATTCTGAGTGCACTGACATGAAAATCTTGAAAAAAAAGTTTTCACGAAAACAAAGCTTCCTCTATGAGGAAGCAAAAAGAAAAAAAACTAATCATTGAAAAATGCGAACTAAAGAGAAAATAAAGTGGAATATATTCACGAATAAATGTTCAAAAAGTCTTTATAACGAATTCTTTATTTATTTGTAGATCTTGGAAAAACATATTACGATGCTAGTGTTTATATTTTAAGTTGCACCGAGGTACGCTTATGTTTTACATTGTCAACATAAACGTGCCTACGGTTAAATTAATGATTACTAGAGTGCGCGTTGGTCGGTGTTGTTGAGATTTCCTTGGCCCTTGTTCAGTTCTGATATACAAGCCCATTGGCCTTCGGAATTTTCTCGCCACAGGGAAACTTTGTTGTCGCCGCCGCTAACTGCGAGGATACCGCCAGTGAGGGACCAGCTTACGTTCCAAATTACATCGTCGAAGACGTTGAGGACGTTAGGAGTCCAGCTCGCGTAGTCGTTGGAGGTCCACACGACTACTCGCCGATCTTGAGAACAGGAAGCCAAAGCAGCACGTGGCGGACCAACCGCTGGCGCCCACGCTACGTCTCTTACCTGAAAATATTTATGTTACATTGCAGATGAATATTTGGGAAAAAATGGGAAACAAATCGTTGAAGAAGTACAACGATTTGTAATCATGGAAAAAAATTGGGTCTACGCCTGGAAGGATAAGTCACTTTTATTTTGTTTTTTTTCTTTTCTTTTCGTAGCTTTTTTATTTAGCGCCAAAGATCAAGAGACGCGGTAGCGTCTCGACGCCAAGTACTTAAAAACAAGTTTTTAACAAGTCTCAAGTTTATGCGAAGATTTGGGGCGTTAAAGTTTCGATCGATAATCCGAGCAAATTAAGCTACGTATTGAAATTCTGAAAGCAGTTTTGACATATCATTTCTGCCTCAATATTTCCGATGAGCCTAATTGTAATTGAATCGGTTTCGTCGATAATATATACGGTGGCAAGCGATGCACTCATAGCGATTTAACCATCAATGGACAATGATTCCGAAGAGATAGAAGACAAGACTATGGCTGACATGAGTACAAAAAAGATAAGAGAAATATTTTGCGAGATTTAAGAGCGGAAATAATACTCATTGTTGAGGTAGCGAGAGAATTAATAGTTAAAAAATAGAGCATGAAGAAGTTAAGACTACGTTACTCGTGGTGCAATTTAAATTTAAGCTGGTTACGAGTATCCACGCTCAGGCACCTAAGTACCTTTGTTTGTGAAGTAAAGATTGTAGGAAGCATTTGGGCTGGCTGATTTCAGTTCTCGGTGATGCGGGAGAAGTGACGGAAAGTCACAATTTGACCAATTTTATGATTTGTTATTAATGTTACACATAGGGCGTAAGGAGAAATGTGCAAAAAGAAAATGATACATAAACGTTATAAGAAAATATCGTAAAACATGGAAATTCTTAAAGAAAATTTAAGTCAAGCTGAGAATAAGTCTTGAAGAGTCCAAGGCTTATTCTCAGCTTGACTAAAATCTGTTGTGCTCCTGAACATTAGAAAAATTAACTCCATGTCTAATGCCAATGTTTCTTAAAGCACTTTTAAAATTGAGGGGAACGTCCAATTGAATTCTAATGCAATTTAAAGATTCTCTTTTAAAGTTAGACACTTATTTCAGAAAAAAATTGTGGTTTTTTTTCCTGTTATCCAGAAAACACATTGTATTCCAAAGCCGAAACCTTATATTGTTTGTTTCAATACTATTTATGTAAAACAAGATATAATAAAATCTAGGAGATTCCTTTTTTAAATAAATATATCATTAAGAGAATGACATTGAAAAATGTGAATCTTTTGAATGAATTCCTTCCTGTGATGTTCAATAGTGGTAGCTGACGATTTTTTATTATAAACAGAACAATTCTTTTGTAAATTAAAAAAAGAACAATTTTTAAAAAAATTAAGTTGAAGCCCCTGTCCTTAAAAACACTTCAAAAATCATAAACATTTTGGCATTTTATGCTTACCCAGTCGCTATGTGCCTCTAGTTTATTTTCTTCAATCCATCTATCTCCTTCCTCTCTCCAAATCTTCACAAGATTATCACAGCCTCCAGTGGCCAGTCTTTTCACTGGTCCACTTCGCTGATTCTGTGCATTACTGTCGACGCCAGTTTCAATAGCTGGACACCAGGCAACAGAGTTGCAGCCGATAGTATGAGCATTTGGAATCTTTCGAACATCCCAAGTATCCCCATTTTTTGTTAAAATTGAAACAGAGCCGTCAGAGCTGCCACAAGCCAAGATAAGTCCAAATTCATGGGGAGCCCAGGCGACGGAGTTGACAGAGGAATCGTGACTCGTGTGCTCATAAATCTTGGTCCATTCGCCCAATTCCTTCCAGATAATTACTTTTCTGTAAAGACAGCCGAATGTAGACAAAATCAGTTGAATCTAAACATTAAATCACTGGCACTCTTCTCTGTCCTACGCAGCAATAGAACTTACCTATCGTAGCTGCAGGAAGCCAAAAGGTCACCATACTTGGGATGCGCCCACGCAATTTGCCAAACAGGCCCTAAATGTCCCTTTAATTCTGCCACGAGGTTTTGCGAACCGTTTTTCAAGTCGAATATCTTGACCGAGTTGTCACTCGAACAGGTTGCTAACCTCAATCCGTAGTAATCCATTTCGGCGTCGTGAATCATATCCTCGTGGGCGGTATCCACCGTATTCAAAACCGTCACCATTTTCACTGAATTTTTGTTTTCTTTCTCGTACGATTAACTTAATTAATTAACGCGAAAAATAATAGACGATCGCGCGTACGGCAGATTATTACATATGCGGAACACTTGAATTTGAGGTTATGACACGGTTATTGTCATCACATTCCGATCATTTGTACTACGTGGAACCGTCGAATTGTGACAACTGAGCGCAACGATACTAATACTGTCCAGCAGAGTCAAATTAATATGAGCGTCGAGTCTAGTTACTACGGCTTCGAAATCATACTGCATTATCGACCGATGGTTTGAATTCGTAAACGCAAAAAAAATGCGGGTCCTTCGTGAAAATATTTTTTCTGAAAGTCACTCGACAATCTCAAAAATTTCATTGAGAATCGTGGAATTCTTTTTGATCTCGGTAATTTCTTTGAGAATCTTGGAATTTTTTTTTAATCCCGATTTTTTTTTTAATCTTGGAATTTTTTTGAAAATCTCTGAAATTTCTTGCGATAGTCTTGGAATTTTTTCTTTAAATTCGGAAATTTCTCTGATTTTCAAATTATTTTTGTATTTTTAAAAGAAAACTTCTCTGAATTTTAAAACAGCAATTTTTTTTTTCAGGTCATATTTCTCAATATTCTTAAAATGTATGAAAATTTCCTTTACACATTTTGCTTAATATTTTGAACCGTTTTTCTGGAGCACCTTAATAATTTCTACAAATACGTTTTCGATAATTTTAGTGGGAGTCGTGGTTTTCTCTAAAATTCCGCCTCGTGCCTTATGAACGAAAAAATGTCTAATTTCGCTGAAAAATTTGAATTTTTCCAACAGAATTTAATTCGAAAAAAGGTTGTCTTCCTTGAATTTTCAATTAATTTTTTCTACATTTTGAACGTATTTTTTGGAAAACGTTTATTTTCTTTGACAGTCGAGTGTAAGAATCAGTGCTTTCCAAATGAAGAAAAAAAAATCATAAAAAGAACGTGCTATTATATTTTTTTTATTACTGTTCAAGTATGATTCACGGTTATTTTAACATTTTTATGTTAAAATAACCGTATTGCGAATATATATTTTTTTAAATTTCTACTCGTCCCCGTGTCCATCAGAAAAAAACTTTGTACTAAATAAAAAATTGTTAAAATCGTACTTATGATCAAAAGCATCGAAAGCGTTTCGGTTAAAATGAAGGAATCGCCATAGTTATAAAAACCCATTACTTTCGATTTTATTTGTCAATTGCCTATTTGCTTATTTATTCCACAAATAATTTGAGAACAATAATTTTTTTTAGAATACACTCTATCAAATGTATAAGAAAATATACAAACATTTGATTAAACACAGAAAAAACCTTTTCTTTGTAGTATGATTGAAAAAAATCATAAAAACTAAATAAATGGATAATGCTTAATGTGCATTTTTTTTATTAATACGGTAGAACGCGTAAAAAAAACTTATTATTTATGAGATAAATAAAACACTAGCGTTGATTTTCTATATAAACAGGATATACGTAGTCATTGAAAAAATACTCGAAACACTTTTGCAATACTGTGAGTTTCGACTAACCTCCAAATATTTAAGGATTGACTCTTAAGTTTAGTTTTGCGTACTGCTAGCGATTGTAGAGAATATTAATCGAGCTGAAAAAAACATGAAATGCCTCAGGCCTTATAAACCGCAACGACATTGCGGTCGCTTAAATATCGCAGCACACGATTGAGAATCTGCCTCATCTGGTCAGCCAGCGTGAAATTTTCGATATGTTCTCCGAAAACTCTACACCAGACCAAAGAATATGGATGTACATAGAAGTGCAGATCCTATGCTTCGCCTGAAGCTGCGCAGAAACTGGAGTACGCACCAAAAATGACGAAAATGCGTGGTACTCCAGTTTCTGCGCAGCTTCAGGAGGAGCATAGGATCTGCACTTCTATGTACATCCATATTCTTTGACCAGACGATGCCACTGGGCGAAATAGCTCTATATGCCCCCGTTGCGATCTAGGAACCCCCGAAGGTAATTGTAATTAACGGCAATTACACGTTTTCCTCGACCTACACGAACGCTCCTGGCTATCTACACACTGGTCCTAACTCAATCACGGATAATTGTTGTTTATCGATCGATAGCACAAGCTTGTCAAATTCTGTGGCACACATATAGGTTAAACTTATAAATAACTACCTATATTATTATTTTAGTTTCACTACTTTTAAAAAATCAGTGCGCTTGGATGTTATGCAAGTGAGATATTTCGTTAAATACACTTTTTAAAAGTAATTGGCACGTGTACATCGAATTATTTACGCTAGCTTAAGTTACTTTACGAAATAATAATATCGTAGAGGACAACTCTTTTCTGGGTAGTTAATCTTTATTTTTTCGATAGATTTTCTGTAATTTTTCCGAATGCGTATCTATATGAAACACTCGACAACGTTACGAGAACATAATAATCAGTAGTAATACCACTAGTGCTTCAAAAGTATCCAATTAATTTTGAAGCACGAGTGGTATTTGACGGATTATTTTTTCCTCTCGGACTTCGGTCAATCAGAATGCAGGAAACAGCATCTGGATATTTTTTCGAGAAACTTTTCCAAAATGACTCATTTTTCAATCACGTTTAAAGTAACCCACTCTTTTTATGTTACATAGAATAGTTAGTGTGAAATGCGCCGAAAATGAGGAGAATGATATGAAAGCTCATCGGAAATTTTTAAGAAATTTCCGATATAAAACTGTTGGGTAGCTTCAAGCACGCTCTAATTGGCCGAAAACCGAGTGGAAAAAATAATCAGCCAAAAATCTTATGTAGTTAAGGGATCTTTTCAGTGTGACGGCCCCTAAAAATAGCCTATTTTCACGATTTTTTTTTCAGACGGTTATTATACGCCGATCAATCTGAAATTTTGATGACATGTTAAGGTAATCATGAATGACAGAAAGTGATTTTTTATAAGACCATTTTTATTGTTTAAATATATTTTTTTAATTGTTGAAAATAATGTTGATAAAAACGATAGCCTTATGGTGGACATCCTAGGGGTCGCAAATTTGATCTGAAAAAAAAAAAAACCCCCCAAAGGATTATTAAATAGTATGCGATTGGCTATCGCGCTATGGAGGTTTCTTTTTTAAATCAAAATTGACAAAATGGCGGCAGTTTGAACAAAAAGTATCGAATGTAGCCGTTTTTTTCAACAGTTTTTCTTTTAACAAAAGTGGGAAGATTTAAAAAAAAAAGCTTCCATAGCACGATAGAGAGTAGCGTGAAGAATGTTCTCCTAAAATTTGAAAATGATCGCTTGAAAACTGTTCCCTGGAGAATGTCCACCGTTTTGAAAAATGTCGTTTCGAGAAAAACGCGTTTAAAGTTTCAAGTGTAGAAATTTCATATACCTAAATTGTGTACTTACGACTAATCGGTGATGCCACGTCCAAAAAGTATGCCAGCGAAGTATTTCGAATTTCGTTTTAAAAATTTGACAGGATGTTTTTGACCGTATATACTAATGGATAAGATCAACAAAAAAAATCGATTTTTTTTCACACTGGAAAGATCCCTTAATAAAAAATCAGTTCTAATAAACGCTGCCAAGTATAAAATAACCTCTTCCTTGCTCCCAAATGGGAGCAGAACTTTCTGAAGTTCTATAGAAAAATTTCGATTTTTTCTGCCATTCAAGCGACCACAAAATTAACTGTCACATCGTACCACCCGCTAGTTCTTCCCTGGTAAAAATAAATTATAGAAAACGATTTTTTATCCTATCGTCCCAAATACGGACTTTGATTCGCGAATTTACGAAGTAGTATCATAAATTTACGATCGAAATCCTATATGTTTCTTCCATATCCTATAATATTATTATAAATAATATAATTTCTGTATTAAATATAATAATAAAAATAAATATACGATCGTAGGAGTAATATTAATAATATTACATTTTTCATTTATAAAAGGTTCATCCACTAATCTGTGGCTTGAAATATTTATCATATTCAAGATTCATTATAATAAACTTCCTATAGCTGCGAATCGATGAGAAGGGAAACGAGTCAATCAGCATGAAATTATTGTATAAATGATAGAAAACTTTTTCATTTATATCAGGATTTTAAGGTAGATTATGATAGGATCACTCTATTGATGCCTCTTTGATTGCTTACAATTAATGTTGAATCATATATTTCCGATACAACACGACACCCCATAAACGGATAAAAATTAACAAGTGACGAAACGTCAATTCAATATAAAATATTATAAATTCGTTGGAGCACCATACATACCGATAATGCATCTATCGTATTTAACCCATAGAAAACGAAAACTATAGGAAACTAATAACAATGATTCAATTTGTATAAATTGATCAAAATCCGAATAGATAGAGATGATAACATCCCACCTAACACAGAATGTAACAGTTACATAACTTTCGAATTGTAAATAAACATAACGTTCTTGTGTAACATTGACATAAGCATTATGTCTTGTTTTAATAACAATCGTATATAGTTGTGACACAAAATTCTATTTAAATAATATGTAAACGTTATAGATTATTTATGTAACAAAAATAAGTAACATTTGTTATCGAGATTTTATTAAAATGTGACATAATAAACTTACTTGTTACATAAATGTTATATAGTGTAATATAAATGTTATGAAAATTTTTCCATATCCTGAGACCTTCTTGAGTGAGAAATAATGTATCACTGGTGCGTCACTAGTGATGTTATTTTGACAGAACACGTTATTTCGTTAACTTAAATATTATATCAAAGTTACGAATATGTGTTAGGTAGGATACGATGAAATCCGATTCAAATTCTATCGATCTCAATCAGTCTCTATAATTTATTTTTAACAGGAATATGAAAACCTAGCATGATGCTGCATGATGCAGTTACAGGATTGCGATAGATCCGTTTGAAGATCGTGATTAAATGGTAAATCCGGTGGCAAAGAGGAAGAACCTAAGGTGAGCAAAGGAATTACATGAGAAAGATCCGGGAGAGCCGAGCAGTTACAGAGTGGCGCGCACATCCGCCTGACCCAGCAACTCTCTGCTTTCAGTGGAACATCCGACGTAGCAGGATCAGGAAGAATGGTAATATACGTACAGTATATATGGGAATGTCGGTCACTGGGGCTTTCCTCACGTCGCCTCGAAAGACGCCTGTTCAGTGTGGCTGCTTATACCGAGTCGACGTAGCGCCGCGTCGTGGCCGAACGACTCGCCGATCTGCGGTCTAGTGCGCCTCGAGGGCACCACCCACAGGAATGCCGAACCTCCCATCGCGCTTACACTTATTTTCATCTTCTACTTCTCTCCTTTGTCCCAATATAGACTGGGCCTTGTATTCGATTCGACCGGTCCAGCCAAAACGCAAACTTGTTTTTACTTCGGGACAAAACAAAAGGTATTGGCTTTGCGCGTTAAGAACACCAGCGCCACTTGCTCGAAGTTTTGTATATTTAATCAGAGTTGTAAATGCCTAAATACTTATAGAAATAATGATGATGATACGATCAGCTCTATAATTATGATTTTATAATGATAACATGTAGCGATTGTAATACGATGATTAAACTTTGGAATGGCTGCAAAGATTATTATTTTTCAATAAAAATTGACGGTAATCCTTTTGAAAAAATGGAAAAAAATAAGTAATGCATTACTTATTTCTTCCATTTTTTCCACTATCTCTTGCAATATTAAAGCGAAAATTAGAATTTTTTTCATCTATTTAAATGTTTACACTCTATTTTATAATCACTACATATTATTATTATGAAATCATAATTACAAAACAAATTGTACTGTAAACTATATCTCATGAATTAATGGGGATTTACAACTCTGGTATATTTGAAAGCATTGGCCGTATATCTATATATACGATTGATTGTATATATGTGTACAACATATATTTACAATGGATATAGATATAAAGCCTACACCGAGAGAAATATATAGTACTCATTCCCAGATTCGTATAGTAATCGGGATCCAAAGTGGAAAAATTACATTTTTTTTTCAGACACATACAAAGATTTACTAGGCGTCGCCCGTTGTACTATTTACGCTGCTGTGCAACGCTGTACAACGCATCTCATACTTTTCTATATTTTGCGCCCACAAATGTTCGGAATAATCTTCATACGCATACAGGTTAAAGCAATTCACCTTATGAAAAATAACGCAAAATCTATTTACAGCCTGCAAAATGTCTAGTTTAGTACGACATGAGATTTACGAAAGATATACAGCTCCCGTGTAGCGTCGATCGTTCAACGTTTGCCGTCATAACCTCAAAGTTGCCCGAAAATGTCCAGACGCTTTGCGAGTGCCCCTCCGCGTGCATCGCGTTTCTATTCACGGTATAAGTAAACATTTCCAAACGTCTGGGTTTTTTTACCAATCTATTTTAGATGTCTTAACTATATTTTTCTCTCGGTGTATGTATTTTTTGCTATACAATACTTATACATTTTACCATTTCGTGCGCTGGCTATCCAAAATGGCTGCGAATAAAGGTCACGCGCGAAGTCAATATTTACGCAGACTTTCGATGCATTTACACGGAAAGAAAAGATTAGTTGCTATAACCAAAAAATGAGTTGGCACAACCAATCGATTATTCTATTTCCCTTACAACTCAAATGATAGTGTCCATGATTCGAATGGTCGTCACATGATTGGTTATATTTACTAATTCCGCGGGAACTAATCGTGAATAGTTGAGGTTACTATTCGATATGGTTGGGGCAACTAGTTTTTGAGACCTTTTGTGCAGCAAATTGGAAACGTAGTTATCCCATTCAAATATTTTTTTCCGTGTAGGTTCCACACGGAAAGAAAAAAACATGGTTAATTCATTGAATTCCGAGTACATTTTACTGGAATCCCCATGAGAGGTACGACCCAAGTACATTTTACTGGAATCCCCATGAGAGGTACGATCTGAGTACATTTACTGGAATCCCCATGCGAGGTATGATCTGAGTACATTTTACTGGAATCCCCATGAGAGGTACGATCCGTGACGAAAACACAGGAATTTTTCCTATTATACTTCGACAGTAACAATTACTGTAATAACACCGGACTTTTCAAGAGCAAATACATTGGATCCAATTCCGAGTACATTTTACCGGAAACCCCATGAGAGTTACGATCCGTGACGAAAACACAGCAATTTTTCCTATTACAATTCGAAAGTAAGAATTCCTGGAATACCACCGGATTTTTTAAGAGCAAATATGTACATTGGATTTTTCGTGATATATTACAAATACTTTATTGGATTATAACACATAGAACAGAATAAATACTGGAATACACGTAATTGTTTACTGAAATGTAACTTTTCTTGGTTTCTACCGTAAAAAGTACGATGTACACCGGAAAATACCCATTCATATTGCGAATAATGCTCGATTTACGGGAATGAAGAGAATTAGTATCCAAATATCAGTAATTTTCAATGTACAGCACATAATTGTTACTAATCTTTTTTCTCCGTGCACGAAAATTTTACACCATAAATTGGATTCGATTAGAATGTCACTACTTTGCGACGGGATTAAAATGTCGGGACAAAAAATTAATGGCATTGCAGATACAATGACAAAAAGTTATTAATTAATTGGAACTAACATGGTTCAATAAATTGCAGGGAATTTTTTTTAACTTTCGGACAATATGTCTCTTGGTTGTTGAATAATTCTTTTACAATATCATATGTAAAAAAAAAAGTCGTCATATTTATATAATATGGTAGAAAAATGTAGTTTTCTTTTATTAGTGCTTTCAGAATTTTCATTGACGTTGACGTTTTTTAATTTCTCTGGTCGCAAAGTACCGAAATTCAAAACTTAATATTTTTACAACTCTCCAATAAATATGGATAATTTGGATGAATCATTGTAGAAAACTACAATTTTCAAATCCCTAATAATTCAGTCACGAAAGTATTCGAAATACAATGTCATTGAACTAATGTTCATTATTGTAAACATATAATGTATTATATTTTTATATGCAATAAGATTTGGATGATATTGAATTTCCAAAATCAATTTTTAATGATTCTAATGAATAATGATCAAACGTTAGTATAAATGCTATGCAATAGCTATGCAATAGCATTTACATTAACGTTTATGTACATCCCAGACTGCAAACTATCTCCTCAATGGATTAAACTTACCCTAAGCCGTCGTAAAAAAATACTACTTTTATGACTACCCTAAAGTGCATCCGCTACCTTAAAGTTTACCACTTTACTTACTCATCTCATAAAGATCCTCCAACCGTCTTCAAATATTCCAAAAACGTCATCAAACGCTAATTTATCCATAACCTCTTTAAGTACAGTTTCATCTCATAAACCCACTGACACAGTTATAAATCATTGTTTGTATGCGTTCAATACACAATAACAAATACGTGAATCCGTGATCGCGAACTAGATCGCTATTTACATTCGTCGTAAAATTTAACGCTTCAAAAGATTCGTGTATAGATGTCGTACCAATGGGTCACTCTCCCCTCCCCCCCTCCCCCCTTATGCCCGTGGGGAAAAAGATAACGATCGAGAGCAAAAAGTATGGGTGAAAAGGATAACACGATCGAGAGCAAAAAGTACGAACCAGCAATTCGAGGATTAACCTTTTCATTCGCTCTCGCGTGCGTCGTCCAGCAGAAATGATTCTTCTGGTGTGGTATGCAGCATAGTTGTTCGAACCTTTTCCGAGAAATCGGGCACGAGCGGGAGCGGAAGGTTGTTCGGGCCAGCTAACTTTATAATTGAACGTGAAATTGATGTGCGTGCCCCTCCAGAGCGTAGCAGCACCATAGTCACTATCTATCGGGCATCGGCGTCATCACAAGCAGCCACCGTGTTGCCACCACCTCCGACCTGCAGGCAGAGGACGCGACTGTGAGAGGATTCGAAAGAAGGGGGTCAACGCGCGCGGCGTGCACGCCGCGCTCTCGGACCAGCTCACGGTTCTGTGGATGTACGGTCAGTACACCGCAGGCTTTCACAGCTAACCGACGTATCGTCGCTACCGAAAATTCTCGCAAAAGCTGATTATCCATCACGCGCACATTGATCAATTGATTAATCGCGAATTTTATTTTAAACTGGTTCGTTAAAGTTTTTTATCGTTAACAGTAGGTGCGACCTACTGGAGTGTTTGTACTCCGTGCGGGTTTGGAATAAGGATTATAAGGGGGTGAGTTCGAATCACTAAAGCCTCTCGATTATATGTAGTATATATTACACGATGTTAATGAAAAATTTACAAGACTTGTTTTAAGAAATCTAGAACAACGGAGGATCTAGGGTAGACGTAGTAGTTGTGGTCACTGTATCATTTCAATCTATTCGAGTTACTAAATGAGATTATTTTACATGTATCAACGCAAACTTTATATTGAATATGTAATGCTTAAACCTAATTATTTAATAAATTATTTTCAAAGCCATTTGGAACCATTTGTGGTCATCACCGTCATTTACATGCAATAAATATGGCCGCAAATAGATCAAGTTAATGGCCACAAATGGTACGAAGATGGCCAAAAACGATACTTCTACCCTAATAATACGAAACAAAGAAATATAACAATGTGTGAAACTTTATTCTTCACGCGTCTTTATCAAAGTTAAGAACAGTTACTTTAAATTAATCTTGAGTACTCCGCAGGGTTTCACAGCTAACTGGCGTATCATCGCTACCGAAAATTCACGCAAAAGCTGATTATCCATCACGCGCACATCGATCAATTGATTAATCGCGAATTTTCTTTTTCACTGGTTCATTAAAGTTTTTTTTCGTCGTTAACAGTAGGTGCGACCTACTGGAGTGTTTGTACTCCATGCGGGTTTGGAATAAGGATTATAAGGGGGTGAGTTCGAATCACTAAAGCCTCTCGATTATATTTAGTATATATTACACGATGTTAATGAAAAATTTACAAGACTTGTTTTAAGAAATCTAGAACAACGGAGGATCTAGGGTAGACGTAGTAGTTTTGGTCACTGTATCATTTCAATCTATTCAAATTACTAAATGAAATTATTTTACATTAATCAATGCAAACTTTATATTGAATATGTAATGCTTAAACCTAATTATCTAATACATTATTTTCAAAGCCATTTGTAGTCATCATCGTCATTTACGTGCAACAAATATGGCCGCAAATAGATCAAGTTAATGGCCACAAAGGGTACGAAGATGATACTTCTGCCCTTATAATACGACACAAAGAAGTATAACAATGTGTGAAGCTTTATTCTTCACGCGTGTTTATCAAAGTTAAGAACAGTTGCTTTAAATTAATCTTGAGTACTCCGCAGGGTTTTACAGCTAACTGGCGTATCATCGCTACCGAAAATTCTCGCAAAAGCTGATTATCCATCACGCGCACATCGATCAATTGATTAATCGCGAATTTTCTTTTTCACTGGTTGTTAAAGTTTTTTTTATCGTTAACAGTAGGTGCGACCTACTGGAGTGTTTGTACTCCGTGCGGGTTTGGAATAAGGATTATAAGGGGGTGAGTTCGAATCACTAAAGCCTCTCGATTATATGTAGTATATATTACACGATGTTAATAAAAAATTTACGAGAACTTGTTTTAAGAAATCTAGAACAATCTAGGGTAGACGTAGTAGTTGTGGTCACTGCATCATTTCAATCTATTTAAGTTACTAAATGAGATTATTTTACATGAATTAACGCAAACTTTATATTGAATATGTAATGCTTAAACCTAATTATTTAATAAATTATTTTCGAAGCCATTTGGAACCATTTTATCGAAGTTAAGAACAGTTGCTTTAAATTAATCTTGAGTACTCCGCAGGGTTTCACAGCTAACTGGCGTATCATCGCTACCGAAAATTCTCGCAAAAGCTGATTATCCATCACGCGCACATCGATCAATTGATTAATCGCGAATTTTCTTTTTCACTGGTTCATTAAAGTTTTTTTTGTCGTTAACAGTAGGTGCGACCTACTGGAGTGTTTGTACTCCATGCGGGTTTGGAATAAGGATTATAAGGGGGTGAGTTCGAATCACTAAAGCCTCTCGATTATATGTAGTATATATTACACGATGTTAATGAAAAATTTATGACAACTTGTTTTAAGAAATCTAGAACAACGGAGGATTTAGGGTAGACGTAGTAGTTGTGGTCACTGTATCATTTCAATCTATTCAAATTACTAAATGAGATTATTTTACATGAATCAACGCAAACTTTATATTGAATATGTAATGTTTAAACCTAATTATTTAATAAATTATTTTCAAAGCCATTTGGAACCATTTGTGGTCATCACCGTCATTTACGTGCAATAAATATGGCCACAAAGAGTACGAAGATGGCGATACTTCTACCCTAATAATACGACACAAAGAAGTATAACAATGTGTAAATTTTTATTCTTGACGAAGACATCTATCAATTAATTAATCGCGAATTTTCATTTAACTGATTCGTTCGAGGTTTTTTATCATAAGGAGGTGAGCGCGCATTTCTAAAGACGCTCAATTAGATAGATAGGCATTTATTAACCATTCTTGCCCTACTGGGCTTAAGAAGCTTACAATCGTTCAACAATATTATACTTTCGCTTAACTTAACTTTGGTAGTTCGTACATTATTTGGTTTTTTTCTCGTATATAATTAATGACTCACTGTTTGTTCGTTCGCTCTCGCAGTTTTTTCGAATATTCTGCAGTACTTGCATAGTTCAAGCCTTAACGACCCACATAAAATTCGCCTACACTGCGTTCGGGCGCCCTCTACTCCTTCCAAAATTTCTTCCACAACAAAAAAAAAATGGCAAGAGTATTCAACGAATTTCAAGAGAAATGTAAAGAGCCGATCTTTGTTTATTAGGTTGGCGAATTATTCTTCGATTGTATAAACCGAATAATTTACTTATCATATTCAATAATAGAAAGTAATAGTAATTTCAACCATATTTCACTCGTATTAATTGATAAATAGCACCTGAAGGTGATTCATCATCTTTATATCCGCGGTGAAGATCGACGCTACTTTGCATATATCGAACCACGCTGCTTTCTATGCTCTCAGAAACTTTATCAAAGTTGAAAATTGTTGCATAAATCTAATCTGGAGTGTATAATCAGTGCTCCGCAAGCTTTTATATGACTTTCCAACGTATCGTCGCTGTCAAAAATTCTCACAAAAGCTGATTATTCTTCACGTGTATATATATCAATTAATTCATAGCGAATTTTCATACAACTGGTTCGTTCGAGGTTTTTAATCGTTAAAAGTACCCCGAGAGAAAAAGTTTCCTTGATTCAAAGAAATCTCTTTGAAATCTTGGCCTATGAAATAATATATTTACGTTAATATTATCTTGTCTTCAAATTATGTGAAATTCAGTAAAATGCAGTGACATTGAATTAATGAAAATTTTCCTTGAACCAAGAAACCGTTTTTGATTGATTTCAAAGAAATCATCTTCGAGACACTACAAAAAAACGTAACTTATAAAATTACATGTCGCTAAAGGAATGAAAGCACAGCAGCAATTACTTTGAAAAAATGTAATAGAAATTTGTTTAAAAAATTACAGAAAAAATTTATTTCAATAAAAATCGATAGTTGCCTATCCATTTTTGTTGATTTTTCGCGACTAAAGTCAAGCAAACTGTTTCCTTGAATGAATGCAATATACTCTTCGAAATTCAAATGCACCATTTCATTGAAAACAAAGAAAAATTACCTTAAATTCAATGAAAAATAACTCAACCCATCAATTTCTTTGGAATCAATGAAATCTTTTTTTCCGGTGCACTCAGTGCGCATTTGAAATATGGATTATAAGGAGGTGAGTTCATATCACTAAAGCGTCTCTGCAGTATATATAGTTATATGGTTTATTTTTATTGTATGCTGCGCGACATTTATGAAAAATTTACGAGACTCGTTTTAAAAAATCTGAAACAATAGAGGCTCTGATAATACGCCATATAGAGGCCAAACAATGCGCTACAGTTTTTAAAAAATGTTGTGGGAACCGTTATTGAAAAAAAATAGAAATAGTATCATAAATAAAGAATTGTAAAAAATTTAGCAGGCCGATCTCTGTGTATAGGATTGGCGAATTATTTTTCTATATACTAGTAATAGAATACTAGTATCTTCAAATAAGTTCCACTCATATTAATTGATAAATAGCATCTGTGGGTAATTTATCATCGTTATATCCTGTGAATGACCGACCCTGCTTTGCATATATCAATTCACGCTACGTTCTATGCCCTAATGAACTTTATCAAAGTTTATCAAAGAGTTGCGTGAAACTAAAAGTATTACTTTATTACACCAAAATGTATATACAGTAGAACGTCCATTATCCGAACTAATTGGGATCGACTACCGTTCGGATAATCGAAAATTCGGATGACCGAATAGCAATTATTTGTGAGGGGGAGGGAGACACGACACTGAAACGGTCAAAATATTAGAATGCATATATTTAACGACAATTAATATTTTCAATATGTTATTATTATCATATATTATATATTTTAATAACGGATTCTAATTAAACTTTTATTTTCTTGGAAAAAAAATCGAAGATTTTCATCTGCTTTACCACAAAACTCTTTTTTGCTCTGCCAAATTACTACAAAGTCATTCAGGAAATCGAAAATTCGGATCAATCGAATCCCTATTCGGATTATTGATGATTCGGATAAACGAAATCATCATTCGGATGATTGGCAATTCGAATAATCGACGTTCTACTGTAGCTATTAATCCCAATGCATAATAATAGTAGTCTGATCTTACTGCCCGAGCAGAAATTTGTTCTGGCTGAGATCTGGGCCTCAACGGGTTTTTCTTAATTTGTAATCGGGCCCGGATAAGGCGGCTCTATCCGGTCTTGATATTGCATGTAACGCCATTTCTGATCTGGCCGTGATCAGGCTACAAATCCGGGCGTCATTAGGCTGCTAATCCGGCCGCTAACAAGCTCCTGATCTGGTCCATAGTAAAAAATGAGAAGGTTCAATATACATAAAACGCATAACGCCAGTTTAATTATTGGAAGTTTATGCTGGTACCATACATGGTCGTGGAAGCATTAAAAATGAAGTAGTACTGTTTTATTTTTTAGCTAAACAAATTGACATGTAAAGGACTGATAATCTCAAACAAATCGCCAAATAATGAGGTTTTTTTAAATAGTGGAACTATCTTGCAGATCCAAAATATATACAAAATTCAAGACGAAAACAGAATAAAAATAAAAGAAACAGTGTGGAGTGTTAAAAGATTTATGTACATATATCCATGCGACTAATCAATTTTTTAAATGTGCCGCGTAAAAAAACGCAACGTCGAAAAATGTTTACGATAGAATCAATCGATCGCAAAATGATGATTTTGGATATAAGTGACGAAGTCACCGAGAAAACATATGCTGTTTCCCTTATACATGAATGATTGTGTAAGACACATACATATAAATACAACTCTTTCTAATCGATAGTAATACAATAATAAGCGATATTATACAGGAAACATCTCTCATTCATTCATTGTACACCGGTAATGCCAGCTATGCTCTTCCAGTACTCTGATAATTTCGTCTGAAATGGTGTATATTTTAAGTCAACCAGATTTGAATCTTCTGGCCGAAAGCAGGGCCGAATTTGACTAGCCTGACCAGAAGTGCTTGACTGATTCTTGATCCCGCCATGATATGGAAAACTGTAGTCCGACCACATTTGAAATGTTGTATCTATGCATGATCTGGGCGGGGTCAGGACCTCATTTAGCTAACCGAAGCAAGAATGCCCGATCGGTGCCTGATCCCGGCCTGATGAGGAATATTTCAGGCTAGCCAGTTTTCAAATATTATACCGATACATGATTTGGGCAGGACCAGGGCCTTATATTACTAGCCTGAAC
The DNA here is from genome assembly GCA_963970395.1 of Ephialtes manifestator. Classification (NCBI taxonomy): domain Eukaryota; kingdom Metazoa; phylum Arthropoda; class Insecta; order Hymenoptera; family Ichneumonidae; genus Ephialtes; species Ephialtes manifestator. The sequence continues at coordinate 36,139,064 of OZ019968.1, forward strand.
AGGCATGCCTGACCGATGCCTCATTCGGACCTGATGGTACTTCAGGCAATTTGAATTAATTTCCGCTCGGGTAGTATCCGTAAAGAATTAAGATTTGATCCTCCCAACACGCTTCTCTATGAAATAACAGGAATTACTCTAATAATAAATCGAACCGAATATCTTAACTGTAAATTCTCCATAAGCCAAATCCATAATATCACTGATCTATGCAACCAACCATTACCAAATGTCAATCGAAAACCGAAACACCCAACTCTCACTATTTATCAGCGACTCGAGAGATTGGCTAATGATGACTTAGAACTAGAATAGTGGGATAAACAAATTACCGAGATGATACAAAAATATAAACTACCCCATCCTCATAATTCCAGGGCTGAAGGACCCAGGTCGATGGCCCATTGGCAATATAGCTTTACCTAAAACCGTTTGAATGTATTGTATTATGTCTGCGTCCAACAAAAAAAAAAGTAGATTGTATTGTCAATAAATTCTTTTACTACTACTAGTACTAAGATTTGAACAGGAATTGTTAAGGCGATCGATATTTCTTCAGGGAAGAGTGTATTATTTATAACATTTATAAAATAGTGTAGCTAACTTATCAACATTTAAATTGCGTGGTCAAATATAATTTTCTTAATAATTATTTTGAATGTCATCACAATCGACTAGCAGCTGGATTAGTTAATAATAGAAATAATAATAATCATAATAATCTCTATCGGCTACACTGAGCCATGCTATCAGATTTGTCATTAACGGGAATTGATTACAATAGGAAAATTGGAACGAGGAATTAGTATATCCATTTATGAACTACAAATTCTTATTTTCACATTATTAAAATGATTATTTATAAAACTTGACTCTTTGTGAATCCCTACGTCTTACGTAGTGTAAAATATCCAACGTCGACGGGATTGCGTCGTATGAGACGAGAAATATAAGAACGGCTTAATCGATTTATATGCAGTTTTCGCAAATGGAATATGACATCAATTAATTTTTACCGTTAAAACGGTAATTTTGCCAATAAAAAATGTTATCGGCAATTTCACATCTAAATACATGGATTTTATATATTTTAACGATATGATTGCCAATAAATGTTGTTCATTTAAAATTGAAACAGGTGATACAGTTTTTATGATAACGTCAATAACCGTATGTTCACAACACAAAATTTGTAAAAAAAATATGATGGTATAAATACGATATTTTTACAGTCAATTTACCAAAACCAAAAATACAGGTATTTGTACAACTCTACTCATATAGCAACATTATTTATTAATATATAATGTATAAATACATTCACGGTCGCGATTTAAAATGAAAATCGATTAATATATACAAATATCCTTCGTCATGTCTTTTCATCGAATTTAAAAAAGATTACACCATATTATGAATCTAAAATGGATATACAATGAATATCTCATGTTATATGGGAGAATATTAGCTAAGGATTCCACGTGTGCAACGTCATGTGAATTTTCTCACAATAGAACCGTTATCGCATAAATAATAATTCCCAGGCATCGATATCAACAGAATTAGTTTGCGGTCTTGAGATTCCATGTTCGGATTCTTGCGAACTGTGTGGGAGAATTCTACACCAGTAGAGAATTTCTAAGCACAATAGAGAGATTTCACACCGAGAAAAAAGATTTCATTGATTCCAAAGAAATGGATAGATTGAATTGTTTTTTTTCATTGACTTTAAGGAAATGTTTCTTTGCTTTCAATGAAATGGTGCATTTTTATTTCAAAGAGAACATTGCATTGATTCAAAGCAACGGTTTCGTTGATTCTAGGACATAGTTTTTTCGAGGCATTCGTCGTGAAAAATCTTTAAAAAAATTTTTAAAAATGGATCGGTGTTTATTGAAATAAATTATTTTTTAAAAGTAATCTCTGCCGTGCTTTCATTCCTTTAACGATATGTCATTTAATAGGTTACATTTTTTTTATTATTTCGAAGACGATTTCTTTGAAATCAATGAAAAACGGTTTCTTGGTTCAAGGAAATTTTTTTATTAATTAAATTCCACTACATTTTACTGAATTTCACATAATTTGAAGAAAAGATAATATTAACTTAAATATATTATTTCATTGACGACAAAGAAATGTTTCATAGGCCAAAATTTCAATGATATTTCTTTGAATCAAGGAAACTTTTTCTCTCGGTGCAGTCTGGAAAAAGAATCGCAGCCTCGAGTGTTTATATCCATATGTTTATGCCTCCTTCGAATTGTTGACCCCCAAAAATCTTCCGTACGTCTCGGCGCAAAGAAGACACTCAACTACTAATATGCTACGCGTCTACCGAAGTCCCCACACGCGATGAGAAACTGGCACGAAAGTTTTCTCTAGAGAAAGTCCAGAGAAAGAAACTACCGAGAATTACTCGATTTTAGCGCCGATACGAAATAACTGAATCATCGCGAGTGCTGCCACACATCCTTTTTCGTATAGAAACGAATAATATTTTATGACAGACCAATAACATGAATTCATTTGTACTATGATGTCGGAGTTTGGATTATTGAAATGTAACGAAGAACAAAAAATTCTGATTACCCCAGATGTATCTAAAAGGTACAGTTAATGATAATAATGATTGTTAGTACTTTTTTTTACATCTCACCCTGTATTACGTCACCCTTAACAGGACGTTGTATCTTTAAATTTAGTTCGTTGTAGAGGAAGATTTAGTTTTGTAGTAAAATAAAAATTATCGAGATTTTCATATCAAAACACTTAAAATTCAGATTTTATGTCAGGATACTTAAAATTCCGATTTTTATGTCAGGATACTTAAAATTCAAATTTTTATGTCAGGATACTGGAAATTCAAATTTTTATGTCAGGATACTGAAAATTCAGATTTTTATTTCAGAATACTTAAAATTCAGATTTTTATGTCACGATACTTAATATTCAGATTTTTATGTCAGGATAGGGTAAACGGACCATTGAATGGACGGTTAAGCAGTTGACAAAACCCAATGAATGGACGCTTTTTATGCACGTTCTCTTATTGACAGCGTTCAGTCAATGGCCGCGTCCATTCAATGGTTGCTTTACCCTACTTAAAATTCAGATTTTTATGTCAGGATATTCAAAATACAGATTTTTATGTCAGGATCCCTAAAATGCAGATTTTTATCTCGGGATACTTAAAATTCAGATTTTTATCTCAGGATACTGATAATTCAGATTTTTATGTCAGGATACTTAAACTTCAGATTTTTATGTCAGGGTACCTAAAATTCCATTTTTTATGTCAGGATACTCAAAATCAGATTTTTATGTCAGTTTATAAAAAAACAAGCTGAAAATTGACACGTACGTGAAGTTGTTTTTTGTCACCGTTGTAAATTTCATCGAAATTTGACTAACTTGCGACTAACATTGATTGGTATTACGTTTGCGCAGAGTCGACAAGGTGGCTCAAGAGTTATTAATCTTGTTTCTTAAAATTTCGCTCCTTTCCTTTAATCCTTATAACTTGAGAATGGCTCAAATTATATAACTAAAATTTAACATGCGAATGGAGCAGATATTATCCAATAATTGTGGTAAATTTAATGAATGACGTCATTTATGTCATTTATATTCTACAACATAACATTATTATTTCTTTTTTAAATAGAAAACGGCCTTAACACCACGATGTAAATTTCAAGACTTCAAAGTGTAAATTCATACATAAATGAATCTACAAGTAAGCTTTCTCTGAGTTAATCTATTCTGGGACTAACAATGGGTGTCAAAAGATGCAGAATTGTTTTCTAAAATTCAAAGAACTTCCTCTATGCGAAAGTCAAAAATTTGTCAACATAGTTCCTCACAGTGATAACTTTGTGATATCTTAAAAATAATTATGTAGATTTTTGGTTCTACTTTGTATCGGTTTTTTTTAACATCGTTGCAGTCCGATGCAAATTTCAACACTATTTTGCATCGCAAACGCGATATTAGCGACTACATATTTGTTACGACTTATAATCACATTGAAACCGAGTGCTATAACCTACCTTCGCGTATTGATTGACTCTCGCATCCATACGAATCCCACATAGCGCGAGAAAGCATTACAAATGAGTGCACGCGTACGTGTGCATTGCAAATGAGTGTACGCGGGCAGGAGAATAAGCGAATAGTAGAAAAGCCCGAAAGACAATGCCAAGGCTCTCTCGCTTACCGCGGTACAGCCTCCTTTTATCTATAGTACATATACAGACTTAAGGAGGTTGAAGCACTTTGCACTAGTCGTAGCCCTGATAAATATTTAAAAGCGTTTCTGCAATTTCTGGTGATTTAATCAACTACTCTGAGGGGTAACTCGTGTAAAGAGATTTGAGCGAAAATGTGACCGGTAATTTTACTGTATTTTTACCAACAATTGGTCATTTTACCCAAAAAATGGTTGTCGGTAATTTCACATCGGTAATTCCAAAAAATCAAGACAGACAATTCATAAAGAATCTTCTAATAAACAAAATGAGCTATTGTATATGAGGAGCTTATTTTGTTTTTGGATTGGATTATTTATGGTTCGTACTTGACAAAAAAAAATATATATTATAAAAATACGTATATTAGCCGTTTTTATTTTCAGATCACGGCTGTGAATGTATTTATATGAATTAAAATTATAAACAAAAATTAATTCTTAATATGTATTTAGTTACGTGAGTAACTGCATTAATTTTCAAAACCGTCGATTTGCAAAAACGCTTTTCAAAATTTATCGTTGAATCGACTAATGTCGAGCTTACGAATATTCTCAAGGATATAGGAGCGGTACAGTCCTGCAAAACCTAACTTTCAGAGAAAATTTCAAACACTTCTCGATGGGATAAAAATCTGAAAAAAAATCATGTAGAAAGTGCTGGAACAATTGATTTTGCATAATAATAATTAAAAAATTGGATTACCAAATTGATGAAAAAAAAAATTTCAACAAATCACTCGTCAACCTAACTTTGTTTCAATTGAAAATAATTTCTTCCTGTTTCCGAATACATAAGAATTATTTTAGAATTTTGTGTCATTATAAATCAATTTTGGAAAACTGCTTTTTTTTTAAATTTGCGAGTGGTACTTGCGAATGTACTTGATTAATCGTCTTCTCCGGTGTAATGGACGGTTTTATAACACACATCCGAAATTCGTCATCTTTTATGCATTTTTCAAAAAACACCGAAAAAATTTTTCATAATTTTTTTTTGTTTTGAATTTTTATTTCTCTCCCTTGAAAAATGCGCGAAAAATAACGACTTTTCGATATGTATGTGGCAAAAAACCATCCATCACACTCAAGATATTTTTTGCCAAACGCATATGCAAAATTCGTTATTTTTCGCGCCTTTTTCGAAATTAAAAAAAGAAAATTCAAAATAAAGAGAAAATTCTGAAAAAATTCATATGTACTCGGAAAAAATTGACAAATCATTTTAATTCGAAAAAAAGTTAGATTGTCGGGTGATTTGTTAAACAATTTTTTTATTCATCAATTTGTTAATAACATTTTGGAATCATAATTATGCAAAATCGATCTTTTCAGAACTTTTTACATGCTTGATTTTTTTTCCGATTTTTATCCCATCGGGAAATGTTTGAAATTTTCTCTGTAACTCACGTTTGGCCTGACTGTACCTATCATACATCCTTAACATTGGTTCTGCTCCTGCTGCTGCTGCTTCTCCTGTCTGTCTGTCTGTCCGTCTGTCTATCTCAACGTTCATGCATCCTCGCTGAATCGGAAAGCTTCGGTGGCGCTCGATACATACCTTTATACCAACGTCTACGGACTGTAATATGCATTCGGTACCTACGAAGCGTTTTAAGTATACAGAGGAAGACGAGAGCCACGTACAGAGTTTATCGTGCGGCCCTCGGTCACGAGATCGGTATATCAGGCTTCGAGTTTTACGAGAGCGCGCGAGTATATACCGCAACTCGTAACGGCCAAACTACTATACTCCGCGGCATACTTGAACGCAAGTCACGGGGGCATTGGACCGGTGACAACTACTGTTGCCGTAGCACCAGCGCTGATGCTATATTTGCAGTACGGTTTATTTTTAATGAGTTACTTCGAGTTATTGTTCACTATGTTAATCAAGTACTTTATCTAATTACGATAAGTATTGATTTTGAGTGCTCAAAAGTAAATTCGGCGCGTGATTTTCCGATTTTCAATTCGTGATGAATATATTTTTTATACGTTGGTTGTAAACAATTGTAAACAATTCGAAGCTTTTCGCAATTTCTTCAATTTTCTTCAAATTTCGCAGTTTGGTTCAATCAGAATTTAAACAATTCACAAGAAAAAAAAATTCTATGTCATTCACGAGAACTAAGAACATTGATTTAAAATAATAATGTTGCTGAGGGAAATGAAGAAAAATTGATCCAATGCTACAGACTTTTTTTTATAAATTGGGTTTAAAAAAGAAAATCTGAATACATATGGCGAATAAAAATTATTGAATAACTGTGTAATTTAATTGTGCTCTACGAAATAGTTGGAAATTCACGATTATTTGTTTTCGTAGGAAGGTTTCTATTCTGAACTATTCGTTCAGTGATCCAAAAATTTCTTAAATGTATGATAAATTTAAGAAATTTTTGGATCACTGAACGAATAGTTTTAAAAAAATGTTAAAGAAATTCTTCAAACAATCATGAATAAAATCGAAAAGTTCAGTAAAATTTATTTTATATGAAAAAAGTGCCCTATCGAATTGTGAAAATAATTTTATATTTACTCATTTATTAATAATTTTTCGGCATTATTATTATGAAGAAGTTCTAAATATCTTCAATGAGGTACATTTTTTTCTTGTCTAAAAGGACAGAAATTCTGACCGAATCATGCGTGAGATTAGGAATGTATGTTATGTAAATATTAATTTAATAACTTACATCGAAACTTTTCTCAATATCGAAATTTCCCCACGCCAAAATTCCATCTTGTCTATTCCATAGTGTTTTAATTCTAGAGAATCCACTTTGCCTTCCTCGTTCTTCAATTGCTGAAGCTGTTGTCTCAACATATCCAATTATTGTTTCCCTTGATTGTTTTAAGGGTTCAAATTAGCGATTTTCATTTTCAAATATCGTCGTTTTTTGGTTGTAGATATTGTTTACAAAAATATCTCCGTTTGAACCTTCAAATAAATAATATTTTGGTATGTGCGAAGAGCATCTGCCTCATATGAGTAGCCTAAAATAAATTAATGTATTTTTTTTACACTTATCACACATTTGCAAGAAAATCGGTCATTGATTAAATTTCAAGCTTTTATTAATTTTGTCATAAAATTGGTAAAGTAGTAATCGATTTATCAAAATAATTGTAATTATCTCTGTTTAAGGATTAGGCATTTTCTTAATTTTTATTTAATTCTAGATCGCCACATTCATGCCGGAATTATACATCTTACACACAATGAGCACTTTTTGTGAATCATTCGATGACTGATTTTATTATAAAATTGTGATAATTGTGAAAAATACGTTAATTTATTTTGGAGTACTTAAAAAAGATAAATGTTTTTTGCACATACCAAGAACCTTTCTTCGAACGTTCAACAATGCATATTTTTAAAACAATATCAAGAATTTAAAAACCGGGTGGACGTCAAAATAGCGAACATTCAAAATTTCGAAGCCTAAAATAGCGAATTTCAAAATAATTAACGTCTGAATCTAAAATGTCCATTATTACGAAATTCGCTATTTTAGCCATTCACTTATTTGATCATTCGTTATTTTGTCCCCTACCCCAAAAACCAACATATTTCAATGTTAATTTCGCTGAATTTGAGTTGACTCTCTCCCTTTAAACAAATATTTCATCAACAAAATGGCGTTTTCTACAAATAAATAGAGATCCATTTTTCGATTCTTTTCGATTATTAAAAATGCACTATATGTTGTGAGAAAAACGTTTGCAGCATTTACACGAGCTCGTAGGTGTATAAATACGTGCACGCTCGCAACCGCGTCGCTTTCTTCCTCGCGGTATAGATTTCTCCATCTCTTTTGAAACTATTGACTATACGCGTAAACCTCTTTCGAGGAGCTTCTTTTTCATTATGAAAGTTTCACGATGGTGACGGCACGCGGATTCAGAATTACCGGGCGACACAACCGGTATGCGTGCGTCAGAGTGCGTGAATGCGCGCGTATGACAATAGAAAGTTCGGCGTTCATCGAGTGACCCGGAAGGAACTCGCGGAACCATATATGACCCACTTCCGGAAAATCGCGGCCGATTCCGACGCGTCACTAGACCGTTCAGATCAGATCTGCAAGCGCCATTCTCACGATTCAAATATAGCACGACTTCTATGAATAGAAAAAAAATCACGATAGAGAGCGACACTCTGAAGTAACGTGCTAACCCAGATTTTTAATCGACATTCATCACTATTTCTGCTCTTCATATATTTTAATGGCTTTCAAAGTATATACACTGTAAAAAATGTTCGCATTTTTCCTATACAAATGTGTATAAATTTTCTAAAACTTGGTACAGGAAATCGGAATTAATATGTTTGCGTAGTAAATTTAATACAGATATATGAATTTTTATAATCCCGTGATTGGAAATTACAACACATGATTATTAAATCATCATTCACTAAATTGGTATATGAAAATCAATATGCATTGTCGGAATTTTCGTACCCGTTTTGAAATTTAATATACATTGTTCCATTAAATGTAAAATCAAAGTTACTCAAATTACAGTTACTGGTATAGAAAAATACCAAGTAAAGTATTTGCAATTTTGTCTATATGGGTATATTACTTTATGAAAAATGTTTGCGTTTTTAGTACACAAAAGTGTAAGAAATTTACAAGACTCGCTATAGGAAATAGACATTAATATAGTTGCATAGTAAATTTAGTATGCGTGTATGGATTTTACCAAACCGGTGATATAAAATTACAACACATGGTTACTAAATCAATTATTACTAAATTAGTACATGAAAATCAACATGAATTTTTGGTATTTTAGTGACTGACTTAAAATGAAATACACATTTTTCAAGAACGAAAAAAACCCGCACTACACTGTAAAAAATGTTCGCGTTTTTCCTATACAAATGTGTATAACTTTTCTAAAACTTGGTACAGGAAATCGGAATTAATATGTTTGCATAGTAAAATTAATACAGATATATGAATTTTGATAATCCGTTGATTGGAAATTACAACACATGATTATTAAATCATCATTTACTAAATTGGTATATGAAAATCAATATGCATTTTCGGAATTTTCGTGCCCGTTTTGAAATTTAATATACATTGTTCCATTAAATGTAAGATCAAAGTTACTCAAATTACAGTTACTGGTATTGAAAAATACCAAGTAAAGTATTTGCAATTTTGTCTGTATGGGTATATTACTTTATGAAAAATGTTTGCGTTTTTGCTACACAAAAGTGTGGAAAATTTACAAAACTCGCTATAGGAAATAGACATTAATATAGTTGCATAGTAAATTTAGTATGCGTGTATGGACTTTACCAAACCGGTGATATAAAATTACAACACATGGTTACTAAATCAATCATTACTAAATTAGTACATGAAAATCAACATGAATTTTTGGTATTTTAGTGACTGATTTGAAATTTAATACACATTTTCCAATAACGAAAAAAACCCGCACTAGATCGCTAACACTTACCACTTAGCATCGACTTCTGATAAGTTACTCGAGATTTTCAAAAAGATTCCGTTCATCCAAAAATTATGTTCACTTGAAAATATTTCCAACCCACTTTGCGCTCTGATTGCAATCAATTTAATATTTTGTTATGTCAATTATGAGTATGCTTGAGAGAATAATAGTTGTACAACTCTTATGTCATTCAGATATCCAAAATTACTATGTGGTTGATAGCGTAGTCGGTATAGTGCGTGCGTTGTTAGATAATTAGGTAAGTAGATCGTAGGTTCAAACCCCATTGTAAACGAAAAATTTTCTGTGGCGAAAACCAATTCCCAACAATTTCTGATGACATAATTTGTGTAAAAAAATAATATCCGACTAATATTTATATTTTTAAAAATTGTTTTTATGTCCATTTTAAATTTCCAACACATATGTATTTGAATTTTCAGATACAACTCATATGAAAATTCAACATAAATGTTTATGAAATTTAATATACAAGGTCATTAAATATCAAAAGTAATGTCTATGAATTTTCAAACATATTCATCGAAAAATATCTTGCAGCGATGGAAAAACCAGAAACAATTGTGCTGTAATGTTATCGAAAGCTACATTTTTTCCAATACCGTTCATATGAAAATCCAATATAAAGGTTTATGAAATTTAATACACAGTTTATGCATATGGTGCTTCCAATACAAGTATATTCATTTTAAGAAAGATTTTTTTTATAGTGTATACTTTTCACTACGTTAAATGTAGAAAAAAATATGCTGACAATCCGTTTCTTATATCGGAAGAAAAAAAGATTAAAAAGTTTTCACCGCGACAAGAAGAAAAAATAGGCGGTTGAAGATCCACACACTAAAAATCAATTCCAATTTTTGGACCTTTAATTAAATAATTTTGTTCACAAACAGTGACAGAATTTTTTTTTGTTAATTATATACAATAATTTTGATTGTTATTTAATTTAGAAATAAAATAACCTAGAAATAAAAGTGGTCTAGTGCGTATAATATTAATAAATGAATGATATATTAATAAATAATTTATTGATTTGTATATTAATAAAAGAAGTAAATCTGTCATAACTAGAGAAAAGGTGAAACTTGATATGGGTATCAAGTTACCCAAGCCGTTTTTACCGTCATCGTTGTAAATTTTATTGAAATTCACTGGAAATCTGGAAAATTTATTACCTTTGCACTTGCGACGAAAATTGATACGCATTACGTTTGGGCAAATCGACATAGCCATTCAAGTTATCATTTTTTTATTTATTTTTTGTCAAAATTCGCTCCTTTCATTAAATGGAATAAAATCACAATACAAGAATCACGGGCATGGAGAGACACTCTGAAGTAACTTGCAACCCAGATTTTTATCGACATTCATGACTATTTCTGTTCTTCAGATATTTTAATGACGTACAAAGTCATTTTCACTACGTTAAATGTCGAAAAAAGAATCCTTCCTTCCGGTGGAAGGAAAAAGATTTTCGGCTTTAAGAGTTTTCACCGCAAGTAAAAAATGGAAGGTTGGAAATCCACACTAAAAGATTAATAAAAAATTTGAAAACTTTAATTTTTTTAAATATTCCACAAATGGTACCAGAAATATTTTTTAAATTATACATACGTTTTCTTGTTATTTTCTTAGCGGCATAAGGTTGTTTAATAATCTTCTGGAAATAATATCCGCTTCTTAAGTTTAAGGATATCAAGAGTCGTGCCAGCGACTCGACCCCAAGTTAAAAAAGAAAAATAATATTTTTCATTTTGATACGAATTAATAGTAGATGAATAATAATATACAGCTACTGACAATTATAACGATAATTAATATTGAAGATTATTAAGATCATTAATTGCAAATGGAAAAGTCAATGTTTGCATTAAATAATAATAGTCATTGAAGATGAATACGTAATTTATAAACCTGCGCAGAATCATCGATTACAATATGTCACTCATACATTTGCAATAAGCCAATAAGCTGTGGTAATTTGAAATACGTGTGAATCCCAAACCGAAATTTAATTGATATCGTCGAGGTACTGATTCGGTTGGATGCTTTGGGTTTAAAAGTCTCATTACGGTTTTATCGATCGAATTGCAGTTTGCCGAGCGTAAATGAAAAGCGACGTGAACTGTAATTTCTACTAAGCTTTTCGTAATTATTGGCTTTCGTAAGCGGTTTGTATTCTATAATTAAAAAAGTAGCAAGAAGTGGTGTGAAAAAATACTGAAAAAAGAGAAAGATAGAAAAAAAATCTTAATATTCTCGGAATTATTTTGAAAATTAGGGAATTTCAAAGTTTTAGAAAATTTAGAAATTATGCAACAACATTTATTATAATTCGACAAAAAAATGTTTAACCCTTTCTTTGCCCTTCTAAAATAGTATTTTCGGTCCTTTTTCATGACGATTTTTGAGATTTTGGATAAAAAAAGAATTTTAACTAATGATATCGGTTGACTAAAGTTTTTATACAGACACAAAAGAATAACTTTTAACATGTTTTCTTTTTATGTTGTAGGATTAGCGGCTTTTCGAAGACGAATTTGATGCGCCGAGGATGCGCGGTGATTCATACAAGGAGGGGTTTGCCTGCGCCGTTGTGTGGGCTACATCAACCTACCTTCTGCTCGTCGTATTCCTGTCCCCATCGATCGTCGCAGGTACTATTGAATTCATAAAATATACAATAAAACGAGTCTGGGTAACAGAAGATTGCGATGTTCGATTTTGGTCCAGCAAACTTCTTCTTCAATTTTGTTGGCTCCTGCCACATAAAAACAAAAATCTTGAATTCTTAAAATTCAATTTATTAATTCTCCAAACCCTTCGTTTCATATATCATATACAGAGTTGCAAATCCCCATTAATTCATGAGATATAGTTTACAGTACTATTTGTTTTGTAATTATGATTTCATAATAATAATATGTAGTGATTATAAAATAGAGTATAAACATTTGAATAGCTGAAAAAAATACTAATTTCCGCTTTAATATTGCAAGAAATAGTGGAAAAAAATGGAAGAAATAAGTAATGCAGTACTTTATTAATGCGTTACTTATTTTTTTCCATTTTTTCAAAAGGATTACCGTGAATTTTTATTGAAAGATAATAATTTTTGCAGCCATTCCAAAATTTAATTATCGTATTACAATCGCTACATGTTATTATTATAAAATCGTAATTATGGAGCTAATCGTATCATCGTCATTATTTCTATAAGTATTAAGCATTTACAACTCTGATCATATAAAATGTTTTATGAAACCTGAGAAGTTAACCTGAATCACAGAAAGTTAAATTTGAAACTCGGTTTCAATGGAATTACACAACTAAAAATAATGGCTTACGATTCCCCATATCATTGATTAAAATTTGTTTTTTTAATGCAAAAGATAGGACATAATTTGCACTAGCTGAAGATACAGACTGTCTTACAACTAGCTGAGCTTTTTTTTTTTGCTGATTAAGTCCGTGATGCTGAAGCTCCATATTTCATTCCATTTGTCTAAATTTAACTGTCGCCTTTTGACCCACATTTATCAGGAAATCTTCATGAATTTTGTTAGCTCCTTCACGCCAATCAATAAATTTAATAAATTTTCAAAATTTTATTCATATATTCTCCTCAGTCTTCGTTATCATATATCATAGAAAAATGTTATGAAGCAGTCAGTATGAAACCTGGAAAAAATTGCCTACATCACAGGTAGTCGATTCGAAACTTGGTTCGAATATAATTATTCATCTTAAAATCATATCTTGAAATTCTTTTTTTTTTTTTTTGCAAAAATCGAAGAAAATTTCCATGTGTAGAAAATGCAGATAGTCTTAGATAGCGACGATATCATTTCTACTTCTTCTTTAATTCTAATTGCCTGAATGTAACACTCGCATTTTAACCCACATTTATCTTTTTTTATCTCTGAATTCTGTTATTTCCTGCCCCACCAATCAATAAATTTCATCATTTTAATAACATTTAACATTTTTCTTTGTCCATTTTTTAGGTTTCATGACATATTTCCTATAATATACAAAATATATACAATATACAAACATGCAGTATACATTTTTTTAGGTTCCATTAAATATAATGGAACCTAAAAAATAGCCCTGAGTCAGAAAAATTAGATAAGATATTTGATGAAACCTAAAAAATGGACCTGATCAGAAAAATGACAATTTGATATACTAAATATTTCCAATTGTATAATCTACAAAATAATTTGTGGAACCTAAAAAATAGTCCTGAATATAAGAAATTAGATTCGAAAACTCGGTTCAGATTTAAAGCTACTATCTCAAAATCGTATCTTCAATTAATTATATTCCGCAAAAAGCAAAGATAATTCCACGTGCCGAAAGTACAGTCATACATAACTGAGCATTTCCTTTTTGCCAATTCAGAGCTTCACTAGCTGAGAGCTCTATATTTAATTCCAATTGTCTGAATTTAACCCTCGCCTTTTGACCCACATTTATCAAATCGAAGAGTAGTACAGGCTTTCGTTTCACCGTCGAACTCAGCCGCCGCTTAGCCCATTATCCAAAGAGCAGTGTACACATATGTACTCCTTTAGAACAGACGGGCGTGTGTTTTTTCTTTTTTTTTATTGACGGAATAAACGATGGAAACGGTAGAAAAAAAAACTGGAACACGATGAGAAGTCGACGGGGTTGAGGGAACGTCAGGTGGCGGCTGTGCGGAGGGGCAGCGACTGCGGAAGTCTGGTTTTTTCTTCCTCTTTCACTCCCTCGTTCTTTCTTCCTCTCTCTGTAAGTGCCAGGAGTTCTACAGCCTGTATTAATACGAATAAACAGCGCTGCTACCAACACTCGCATTGATGCGCATACATTAGGTCGGTCGACGACCTATTGTTTTCTTCTCTCGTCGAATTTGCACATTGAGAGTCTACCGGCTATTTTAATTTATGCCAGCTACGTGCTTTTGATGTACTTCGTTTAAAATAATTTAGTAATCATAAAGTTTTCATTCACAAAGAAGAATTATTCATGAAAAGCAAAAACTTTGGTTTTTTTTTAGTTGTTAAATTACTTGAACTCGGTTTATGAATTTATTGGAAATTAGCTGCATTCGAAAGGAACGGAAGTTCTACATAAAAATTAAATTGAAGAGAAATTTTCATACGGGAAGAAATTAAAGTAATGAATTGTATGAATTTTTATTTATTTATTTACTAATATTTTCGGTATTTTTAATAAGATTAAATTTTTTTATTATTTTTAGTTGTGATTTTTAGTTGTTAAATTACTTGAACTCGGTTTATGAATTTATTGGAAATTAGCTGCATTCGAAAGGAACGGAAGTTCTACATAAAAATTAAATTGAAGAGAAATTTTCATACGGGATGAAATTAAATTAATGAATTGTATGAATTTTTATTTATTTGTTTACTAATATTTTCGGTATTTTTAATAAGATTAAATTTTTTTTTATTTTTAGTTGTGATTTTTAGTTGTTAAATTACTTGAACTCGGTTTATGAATTTATTGGAAATTAGCTGCATTCGAAAGGAACGGAAGTTCTACATAAAAATTGAATTGAAGAGAAATTTTCATACAGGAAGAAATTAAATTAATGAATTATATGAATTTTTATTTATTTATTTACTAATATTTTCGGTATTTTTAATAAGATTGGTAAAAGAGATGAAAGTTTAGGACTGATAATTATGAATTAGTTGGCGATAGATGGAAATGACATTTGATGACAAAGGTACGTTGTGGTGGTCGTTGAAGCGTCGCAGGTTACCTGGAAAGACGGGACACGCGCGTGGCTCGCCAAGTGTGGCAGTAGGATGCATGGTACCGTTACTCAGACCCGCAGGCTGTTATTTTTATTATTTTCTCAAGGAAGCGTACAAGAAAGACACTCATCGATGCGCGGTTCATTTGGCACGATCATTCAAACATCCGGGAAGCCTAGATAGCAATTTTCGACATTTTTATTATTTCACAGCGCTTGATTAAATTATTTCTAAATATTGTTACAGCACTTGAAGAAAAATAAACAATTTTTTCTAAAGATGGAGGAAAAATTTTATCATTTAATGCTTATAGCTTAATTTTTTTAAAATTATTTATCATTTAGAATCACTTATTCCATTCGTAATAATTCATCAAATTTGTAGAATATCATAAAATTTATTAAAATTTATCGAATTTCCATAAATTTATTCAAATTATATTTGTCTAAATTGAATCGTAATTCAACTGTACTTTCCCATTCTGTATTATTACTTCAACGTTTAATTCAATTTTTTTCAATTCAATTCAATTTATTCAAATAAAAATAACATCCATGTGGCCACTGTACGCATTTACAATAGGTCCTAATGTGCCCGTGGATGTACATACAGTGTGGTTTTATAGAATTTCAAAAATAATAATAATTATAATAATAATAATAAAATAAATAAAATAAATTATTTTACAAAATAATATATTTACATTTACTAAATACATTTATAATACATTCACAAAATAATATAAATATTAACATATTAATTGACTTAATTTAACATAATATACATATATGTATATATATCTATGACTCGGTCTGCAACAGTGGTAACACCAGACAATTTTGGCCACTTTTTAATTTATCCTAATCAAATAACGCAATTTTTTACACTATTATCCAGCCCTCAGCGCAGATCCATTGTTTAAGGTAGTTCTGTCGGTACGCCGGAGTCATAAATCTCAGAGTCTATATGACATTAAAAAATAATCATACGCATCGTTTTGACTGCCGCAATAATAATATAAAAAATAATCGAGAATCCTTCGAAATTATCGTAATCAAATTAAAACGATTATTTGTAAATAGTTGATATGTTTAGTGCGGATTTGACGAAATTCCGGAAAGGATTTATTTCTGACGTTGTTAACATTTAACTCAGTTATTATTGAGTTTGGGAGTTTATTATAGACTTTGGCTGCTATATAATCGAAACATTTTCTTCCAACTTATTTTTTTTTCTGTTTGGTATTACAATGTTTCCTTGAATTTTTGCTCGAGTTTGTCTCCCATGATTAATGGGGTTCCAGTCTCTTTTTTGTATGAGGTGTTTGAGTGCGTTAAAGTTAAAAAATTTTGTACGATTAGTTTCAGAACCGGCGTTAAACGTTGGAGGAAGATGTCCTGCATACGAGGAACAAAATGTTTGCCCAGATCGAGCACCATCCTGCAACAATGACTTTGAATGTTCGGACGGGTCTGAAAGATGCTGCAAAACGGCTTGCGGTCAAAGATGCGTGACAGGCGAATTGACCGGATGCGAACATCTCGCTCTCGCGGCCAAAAGAAGATCAAGAGCTCTTGGCCCTCTTGGTATCGCCCTTGAATTTGTACCACGATGCGATAATGTCACCGGCGAGTTCGAGAGAATTCAGTGCAGCAGGACTAATAAAAGCTGCTGGTGCGTCGACCAATTGGGATCTGAAGTACCCGGCACAAGAGCGTCGGAAAGAGAATCGGTTGATTGCGATAATCCTCGTGATTGTCCGGCGCATTCGTGTCGAATGCTTTGTCCGTTAGGTTTTGAGGTGAACAATTCATGATTTTATTGACGATACTTTATTACATTATTTTATTTTATTGAGAATTTCAATAATTTTCGATAAGATTTAAATCTGGAAAAATAAATCATCATCATAAAAAAAGATACGATTAGTATAGAGTAATAATAATGTCGAAGGGTTATTCATACATGAGTTTTTAAAAATATCTACGAAATATGACACCATTTTTTTTTCCCAAAATGAATTCTTCAATTTTCCCAAATGTGATTTTTTTTTAGGATTTCTTGATAACAGTAAAATTTTGTATTTATTTTCTGGAATATGGTTAGAAATTTGCGGATATTTTCTAATTTTTTAGAGAAGCAGTTACATCAAAACAGCCTTGAAAATTTTGAAGAATGACGAATTTCAAAATATTCGGGCAGTTTTCTAAAAAAATGCAGGGGATTCAGAAGAATGTATGAATTATTTCAATATGAAAAGAAACAATTCTATAAAATTAGTTTTTATTAATATATGAATGAATAATTTCTCGGCATAATTATTATTATACAAAATTAATGTTCTTAGTATCTGCAATGACGATGAATTTTTTGTGAGATTTATGTCTAGTCCAAAAGTACTGAAGTTATGATCAAATCAATTCCTCGGTTGAAAATTTCTGTCCAGACGGACAGACTAGTGATTTTTAATTGAAAAATATTTATGCGATTTTTCTGACGAAGAGACATTTCAGCGCCCTGATTAATTTTGTATTTAAAGTAACATTCATTATAATCTGTGCAGATCGACGCTAACACAGGATGTCGCAAGTGCGAATGCAAGGATCCCTGCCGAGGAATCGTTTGTCCAGGAAAATCTCAAACTTGCGAACTGATCGAAACATCCTGTTCCCGAGAGCCTTGTCCGCCGATCCCGAGTTGTCGGAGAGCCAAATCTCTAGCGAGCATTTGTCCAGCTGGAGAACCTCTGCAAATCACCGATTCAGCGAGGCCTTTCCTATGTGGAAACTCACCTGGCAAACCAACTTGTCCTCCCATGTACAAATGTCTCGTTCAGCCAGCTCAAGAGTACGGCGTTTGTTGTCCATCGAGTTTGGGGCTTAAAAAACCAGGCACCTGCCCAGCCGAAGAGCCTCGACAGTGCGGAACGTCTTGTCAACACGATTTGGAATGCCCTGGACCTCAAAAATGTTGCTCCAGCGAGAAATGTGGCTCGGGAGTTTGCTCACTTCCGGTTGGACTTAGCATCTGCAGACGTAATCGAATGCTCGCGGAACTATTCAGCATTTCTGAGAGGCAGGGCCGAGGATACGTGCCTCAGTGTGCAGAAGGTCATTATAATAGTTTTGGTACTCCAAATCACTTGTGCCTCGGACTTTTACTTTGCATTTGTTAATGAAAAAAAAGAAAAAATATAATATCGAAATCGGTCCCTTATATTTCTTTCATACTTCTTTGTGCATCTTTCTTGTTGATATAATTAATAAAAGGCTTTATATCTTTATAAATCTTTTGTGTGATGCAATTAAAACTTGTACACGTTACGTTTTTGCTTCCTCATAGAGACAGCTTTGTTTTCTTTGATTTGAGTAATTAACATGGTTGAAAATATTTATTTTTAGACGGCTCTTACGAGACACGACAGTGCTCGAGAAATGGTCTGGTTTGTTGGTGCGTTGACGAAAGTGGATCAAAGGTTTCTGGCTCGATGGGACCGGCGGACAAAGTTCATTGCTCGATAGTCAGCAAACCGAGATCTTTGTCAACTTTCGAGTGCGATCAACAGTCAGAATGCGCTCAGGTCTGCCAATACGGCTTCAAGCTTGATTCTCAGGGTTGTTCAACCTGCGAGTGCGACGATCCTTGCGAAGGGTGAGTTTCTATTTTTGACCTTAGATATAAAAACGCTTTTCATGGCTACAATTCAGTTGATCTCAACTCTTGACGCTTAAAAATTTGCCAATTGATGCAGGTATCCATGTCCTGCTGGTCAAGAATGTACTTTACTGCGTGAAAACGGCTGTCCGGACTTTTTGTGCCCAACTAGGCCAGAATGCAGAGCCAAGAAAACGTACCAAAGTCCCTGCACTTCCGGTGCGCCTCTAAGCGACGAGGCCGGAAATGCCATCACTTGCAATTCACTAAACGAAACTGTACCGAATGCGGGAAGTGATGAGGAAAATCAGTGTCCTCCTGGTCACGAGTGCACTCTTGTACCTGAAGCCGACCAATCTGTTTGCTGCGCTATTCCAACGACTTTGACAACTGCCAATTCCAAATTACCAACAAGTAAGTCTCGTTTAACTAATTATTACAGCTATTTCCCACTTTGTGCATTAGAAAACATAAATAAAATCTTTACATCTATACAAAAGATCCGAAAATGTTAGAATCAAAAACCCTCAAATCAGAACTTTTGAATAAAGTTTGACGATATTCAACCATTCCTATCTTTGTAAAAAATTTGGAAAATAATATTCTCGTATAGGAATAATTGACCAGATTCAACATACAAACATAAAGGAATATCAAAGTATACATTAAACATGACTTCTTTTGTGTTTAGTACGTACTCAATTAATTTTATATCGTATTTAAATAACAATATCATTTTATGGACAAAAGTCTTTTATTTATAATGTTTCTTATAAAGTATATTCATTTCTGATTAATACGATATTCAACAACGATTGTTTTCTGACGTTAAACATTTATTTCTTTTACCAAAGTGTGCGAGTATCTAAGAGACTTCAACGACCGAATGGAGGGAACGCGGGATGGAATGACGCTAGCGATACCGTCTCCGATATGCTCTCCAGACGGTAGATGGAATCCTCTGCAATGTCGAGACGAGGAATGTACTTGTGTAAACGATCACGGAGTTCCTCTAAAAACCGATACAAATCTGACGTTATCAGACTGCGAAGAAGTTCGTTCTCTGTCGAGTGAAATGTGCAATCTCAGAGAAAACTGCGATATTTTCTGTCCCTACGGTAAGGAACTCGATCCAGCAGGTTGCGAACTCTGTCAATGCCGTGATCCTTGCCGAGGCGTGAGCTGCGAAACCGGAAGAATGTGCACAATGGTAGACGTTAATTGCGGCGATAATCGTTACTGTCCAGCAGTACCAGCTTGTCTGAAAACTCCAACAAAGCCCGGCCAGTGTCCCTACCTAATTCCAAGCTCGTCCAGCTGCGAAGTCCGTTGCAGCGCCGACCACGAATGTCCCGAAAACAGTAAATGTTGCTCAACAGGCTGTGGCACTCAATGCATCGAACCTGTAGTCGCAACAGCTTGTGAGCACGCTCGAGCCGTTGCTGAACACGCAGCTCGAGAATCCGGCGAACCAGCGAGAAGAAGTTACATACCAAAATGTTTATCCAACGGAAGTTTCGCTGCGGTTCAGTGCCATGCGGGAATGTGCTGGTGCGTTGACGCCGGAGGTCGTGAAGCTCCTGGTACCAGAGTAGCGGAGGGCGTTGAACCGGAATGCAGCGCTCCGTTGCTTTGTCCGGCGATAGATTGCGAGATAAATTGCCCTCATGGTCTTGAGCTAGATCCAGCAACCGGATGCCCTGATTGTAGATGCAGAGATCCCTGCAAAGCTGTAAATTGCCGAGGAGAGAACGAGGTCTGCAGAATGGTGGAAGTAGCTTGCAGTTCGCCTCCCTGTCCTCCTGTTCCGGTTTGTCTTCCAAAACTAGACAATCCTTGCCCGAATGGCGCTCCGCTGGTGACTCAGAGCGGCGCTACTGCAATCTGCGGCCCTCATGGACATCACTGTCCCTCCAGCCATAAATGCCAACTTTCGCCGCTTGATGAGTACGCTGTTTGTTGTCCGAAACCTCGCGATGTCTGCTTCGAACCTGTTCGTAAGGTTGAGTGCGATACGCCGGTTGTCGAGGACTTCAATAACACCGAACAGCGCTGGTACTTTGATCCAAATTTGAACGAATGTCGCCAACGTAAAGTCGATCGATGCTACACCGGACACAACGATTTCTCCAGCAAATTGGTTTGCGACACTGTTTGTCCTGTTCTCACTGCCTGCGAACTACAGAGGGAGAGAAATTTGAAAACTGCACAGAGAATAAAGCTTCCGTCGTTTTTGCCGAGGTGCAAACCCGAAACTGGTGCCTGGGAACCTGTTCAGTGTCTTGAACATGTTGGAGTCTGTTGGTGCGTCGATAGGAAGGGAGAGGCTATCAAAGGCTCCCTTACCCGAGGAAAAGAGCCTAAATGCAACATGAGACAAGCGAGAAAAGGCCGCGGACCCAGTCAAGATGTCGAATCTGCGATTGAAATCGATTCTCTAGGTTTTATTCATGTTGATGGTCTTACTATTGGAAGCAACAGAACGGAGGTGAAAATCACGAATACACGCTGCCGAATTATGAGGGAAAAAGGCCACACGCCCGCTATATGCGATTCTGATGGACAATTCGAAGCTACTCAGTGTGTGGGAGATACCTGCTGGTGCGTCGACGAGGCTGGGAATCAGCTAGCTGGATCAGAACCTTTTGTTATTGGAATGAACATTTGTCGTAAGTATTGCACTATTCACTGTATTTTGCAATCCTGATTTAACGGAATTTTTAATTTAATTTATTAACGGATTTCTCCTTTTACATGATTTATAAATTTTTAGCATAAACTGACTAATTATTTACAGACACTAAATCGACAATATTTAGTTTTTTAGTGCAACTTATAAAAAATTGTAATTACTTTCTATTTACTTCAAGACTTTAGCTTCCTAGTCAAACGAGTATTGTCATTTATATAAATAAAAGAAAACAATGTTGGTTTTTATCTTCGTTTTTAAGCTAAGAATAAAAAAGAAGGAAAGCAATGAAACAGTTGATTATAATTTTCAAACCCTTCCAAGCCCACAGTTTATCATTTATTCTTATCAACGGTAATATATAATTACATAATACCTTTTTTGCTTATCGTGTGTTTTTTTGTTTTAGTTCCGACTCCCGTTGAGGCTGTGGAAGTAACTCTTCGATTCCCCGGCCACTTTCTCGAGGACGACAGCGAGCGTTTCGCAAAAGCAGCCGAAGAAATGTTGCGCGATATCGGTGCAGGAATAAAGGGCGATATTGATGTGCAGATAGACCGCGACGAGGCGATAATAGGATTTGAGATAACCGGACCAAACAAAGTAGATATCGCTTTCCATCTCGAGGAACTCGCGAGGACTCGAAGCTTCGCATTATTAGGCTTCACGCCAGACGCAACAACCTCCCGTTTCATCCATAGAGCCTCGCACGTTGAGCAAATCGCCAACACGATTCTCGCCCTGGAGCAGCGAGAAGAAATTGTCACGGAAAGCTCAAATATTCGCAATCAAACTGTGACCGTCGCTATCGCCTCTGTTGGCGCTTTCGTACTCTCCAGTTTCTGTATTTTGTTTCTGATTTATCGAAAGAAGATGAGAGTCAAATATCCGCCGAAATCTTTGTCAGCGGATCAGCGTTTTCTCGCTTACAACAAACAGCCCGTTTTCGTTATTTCCGGAGGCGAGAAGGAGGACAAGGAGCAAAGCTCAAGCGAATCAAGGAAGATAACAAATGCAGGAGATGAGATACTCATCGCGGAGGCTTAAAGTTGCGCTTTTTAATTTTTTACCGCCAACGAACGATCTAAACTTTGTACATTCTCCATCATAAGGATGCTCCTGATACTCCTGTCGTCAGGGAATTCTTCGTGATACATGTGTGGAAAAGCGGATTGTCGACGAAGGTTTTGAAATTGGCTACAGGAGCTGAAGGCGAATCATGCCTTTTTTTTAACCGCCATCAGAAATCCACTTTTTCGTATAAGTATCACATACTATTTTTTGTAACAAGTCCACAAAAACTCCCCATTTTTATGCCTGCAATGCGACGAAAGTGTGGTGCGAAAAAATTACCTTTTCCCACCGGGGCGTAAAAAATGTGCGAAAATCTTAGATTTTCACACTAGTGCGTAAAAGCTATATTTTCGCACTAATGCATAAAGAGGAATTGCAGCATTGCGTATGTGCAATCTTTTTTTTTTCTCGTGTCCAACCCACGCCACGTGCTACAGGCACGAAAAGGGAAACTTTCTGTGCATGTGTTACAAAAAAGAATAATTGGGGCCGTTTGTGTTCGCTGAGAGCTCGTTAACGTGTGTAACGCGATATCCTCGTGATATCTTAGTCAATAGGGCTTCATCCACGCCACGATCTGTTGTCATAGCTGTGATTTACGTTCATCCTCTTGTAGTGCGAGATATAGCAAAGGGCAATATTCATAAATTCCAGTAACGATAATTTAAAAAAAGTTTAGATGTAGAAAATGATCAGAAAACTGACAGGTACTATTATAGATGAATTGTAGCTGATTAGGTTTCTGATAGGGATGTACGGATTTTTATGGAAGCTTTTAACCCTTTGTTGATCAAGCGCAGTATTTAGAGTGTATTTATTGGATTAATCGTAAACTATATGCAAATAAGTCGTGGCAATCGTGGAATTCTCAGTAATAGTGGTCTAAAATTTGTGAATTAGACACTTACTATTATTTCAATGTCCGCGAAACGCGGACACGACCAACGAAATTTTTAGTAGGGATTTAGTAACGAGCGCGCGACGAATGATCCGTTGACACGCAAACTACATGTATTAGTGTATTTATAACTGTGCGAATGACTAAGTTATTTGTGAATCCCCTTTTTTTAGATATGTACATACTCGATAGATTCGGCTATTTCGCCAATAGGACGAAAAGCCGAAAGAGGAAGTAGATACTCGCGTTCGATTTACGCGACGAGGTCCCATGATGTTATATTTGTGTGTAAGTCTTATATACCCACATATCATAATGCTGTAGGCTATATACGGTCGGAATTGCTACGTTTTAAGATGATGCTACACGCTGTCTGCTTTAGGTCGGAATTTAATCAGTGCCATTTAAGACACTGATCATAAATTGATTTTCGATACGATTTTTTACTTTTTGAAATGATTTAATGACCAGGTCCGAGAAATGAGGCTCGTTTTTTTTTCAAAACCATTTACATTTTATTATAGAGAATTGGGTTTACAATTTTACCTCAATGGTATGTATCATCGTCTGTGAACGAAGGTAGCTTAACGCGTAAGTTAGGAAAACATCATTTTTAAATGAGAGTTTCATCCTGTCTAAAAAAAAGGAAAGAGGTCGACTACTGCAGTTTATAGCATTATAATTCATGGAACGTCGTTTATCAAACCTTCCAGTGGTAGGTAGCTTAATCATAATAAGCTACATTGTAGGAATCATAGCTATGTGTAATTTATTTATTCAACTAATACTTAATACTGTCACGATAATAAATCGATAGAACGAGACAAGTGGCTGTAACTTATTTATAATCCGGTGCAGCTTCCCTCTGATCAATAACTATGTCCCGACCTCACTAATCCTGGATAATCTTTCAATATCAATATTAATCCCGTCTCCGCAGTTGAGTCACGAGAAATGTCGGGGATACGAATTGGGTCTAATTAATTATTATTAATTATACAATTATCTTCATTAATAATTGAGTACAAAGCTTACGGACATTCCAGGCATTTTGTACTGTTTCGCCGTGTTCATTTGGGAAAACGCGAAAAACCTGAAACAATGGATTTTTTTCGTTTTTAGTTTAAATTATTGAATTATTGACCAAAAAAATGGTCTGTTTCGTAATCAGCGTAATAAAGATCACTATGCGTTTATTTAAATACGACACTACTAAAAATTTATCGCCAGAGCTTTTTTTTTGGTCAGAACTATAAAAGTGCCATAAACTATTTGCTATATTTATGAGATATATTCGGTATTCCGACACTTGAGAATGCGAAACACAATTATATCTTCAATTTTGATGACAGGTGAAAAATTCATATAACTGTAACTTATAAAGTATTCGACCGAATCAGCTAAAATTCAAACAACTTGTACAGTACTAGCTAATCTTTAATTGATATAAATTTTGCAAAAATCGCTAAACGCATTTCATTTTTATAAGAATTTTGAAATTTTGAAAAAAGTACGTAAATGCTCAGCTCGAACGAATTTTTAGCTATCGGGCTTAAACTTCGTATTAAAATTGAACAAAGTGATACAACCTTTGGTATTGAAATTGGGCCAAATCGGTAAAGCGGTTCGGTTTTTGAGATTTTTAATTTTTCGAAAAATTTTCGTTTTGCTCTAAATCAGGTAAAATTTCAACTAATCGACTGAAATTTTATACACAGGAAAAATAACATTCAGCCCTGCTACATATCAAATTTGATGATGACCGGTAAAGCTCTTCGGATTTTACATGATTTTGATCTTTTTTTAAAATTTATTGGTGTCGCCCTGAATTTTGTAAAATGTCAGAAATCATTAACTTCATCAATAATTTTCATCTTTCGCAAAGCCAAAAATAAAATAAAGAAACTTCCTCATAGAAGCGGCTTTATAAAAAGCGAAAAAGAATGAGGAAGCAATGTGCAAGGTTCTACTTTGCATCCTTTTTTTATACAATATATTTTGTGTTAAATTTTCATAAATTGGTAAAATGGTTAGTATATTTTTTTGTAAAATGGGTATATAGGCAGCACTAGTGTAGTTTCACCGTTGCTTGGTTACGAGTCGCCAAACAATGTGCACGCCATGCTAAGAGTCTATATCCAAAGTCGGAGTTGTCTTCTGCAACTCAATGACAACGTGCATCATTTATTTTTCTAAATTATTTCATCTAAATCTGGAAGTTCTCTGCATATTACCCATTCGATGAAGTGCAATCAATGGCTACGTCAGAGACGCCGACCTCGACTCCCTAAGATAACGTAAGAGCAAACGAAAAATGACCGCATTCCAAAATGACGAAAGGTTTTGTCGAAAGAGTTCTGGTACGTAATCCAACAGTGTTCATTATTATTATTATTATTATTATTATTATTATAACAATATCTCGATATGATTGAATTTTTCAAAATATTTTGCGATCGTAGTCTACAATCAGACCGGACAAACTTACTTTCAACAACTATCTGCGTACAATCACATGAGTGCTCATCTGCGTCGTGTACTTCTTGCGCCATGCATCGTCGACTCCCGAAACAAAAGGTACTCGCGGAACAAAGGACTCGGTTCCGGCAGATTTTCCAGCCGTTCGAAGTCCCTCGACAAAATATGCACGCAGGAAGACATCATCGACGGAGTCGTCTACGATACTCAACATCATCCACTCGTCAGTCGCTTTTTATATTTTTTCCCGTTGTTTTTATTCTTTTTCTTTCTCTCCCGTAGTTTTTTTCATTACAACTCTGCCCAACTTTGTATATAGGCGTATCTCACAAACTTTCGACTTTCACGGCCTCAAAGAATTAAAATCTAATTATAGGAACACAGGATCGCCAATTTTTGGTACACATCTTACGACCTTTAGAAAGCAATATTCATGGACAAGGCATCATATACCGGGTGCTCGCATAAAAAATCATATTATCACTTTAACTAAAAATCATTTATTTAGTGCTAATTCATTGTAGGAGTTATCTGTTATTGTGTTTTACAAGGGTTTAACTTATTTTCAATTTAACTTTTTTTGTTAATGACCCATTGGAAGACGTGGTTTTATCCCTTCCAATAGCTAATTTTTCTAATTCAATTTATAGAAATTTGAATTTTGCGTTATTATTTCTTGAGGCCTAAAATTTACGAAGTAAATAGAAAAACAAAATTTACGAAGTAAAAAAAAAAAGCGTACTCGGGTAAATCTACAAATTAGTTTAAAATGACAATTTTTCTATAAAATTGATAAACAATTTCATTTAATGCGTTTATTCATAATATTCTGTACTATCATTATCAAAAATTAATATTTCAAATATTGTACGTTGATTTTTTTCGAATTTTTTATTGCACAGCGAATGACCGAAAATTATATTCAAATACAATTTTTTGTTGGGAATACGTGAAACATTTTGAAAAATCTATATTTGCAGGACGTGCTAAGGAAGAGTTTAGAGTGCAGTCCCGAATGTCACCGGGAGATCAAAGAGGTCGGCGATGCGTGTGGACGTTGCAACGTTTGGAGCTCTCGATCTCGTGCAGGAGTCACGTCCTGTACCATCGCCCAGAGAATGCCAATAAATTCGGAGGCTGATAGAACAATTTGCCGGTGCTTCCATTTGCAACCCTGCAAGCCTTGTTCAACTCCAGCACTAAAACGCGTGTCTCCAAAATCATCCAGATTAAGCGGAGGCTCTCGTAGAACCTGCGCTGGTAAAAATAAATTATAGACTTATGCAGATCGATAGAATTTTAATTGGACTTAATTGTATGTTATCATCCCTATCGGACTTTGATCAATTTATACAAATTCAATCTTTGTTATTAGTTTCCTAAAGTTTTCGTTTTCAATGGGTTAAATACGATAGATTCGTTATCGTTTCGTCTCTTGTAAATTAATAATCCGTTTGTGGTATATCGTGTTATATCGTCAATATATGATTCAACAATAATTGTTCGCAATCAAAGAGGCATTAATAGAGTGATCCCATAATTTTCTATCGTCTCACAATTACAGAAAGTACATCGGAATAAATCGTGCGTGTTTAGACTGAAAGAATTATCATAATCTATCGTAAAAGCCTGATATAAATGAAACAATTTTCTATCATTTATACAATAATTTCATGCTGATTGACTCGTTTCTCTTCTCATCGTTTCACAGCTCTAGAAAATCTATCGTAATGAATCTTGAATATAATAAATATTTGAATCCAAAGATTTGTGGATGAAACTTTTTTAAAATGAAAAATGGAATATTATTAATATTACTCCTACGATTGCATATTTTTATTATTAAATTTAATACAAAAATTATATTATTTATAGCAATATTATATATGGAACAAACATATATGAAGTCATGTGGTATGTGAAGTCATTCCACATGACTTCAGCCACCCAAAAAAAACAAAATTCCCAAAAAGCGTCCAAAAATCAGGTTCAGTGGTTATAACAGATACACCAGATTTTAATTTTTTTAAATTTTTTTCTCGCGAAATATGCCATGTTTATCATTTTTCATTCAACCTATGATATCTCGGTAACGATTAATCGTATCAACATCTTTAAAAAAAGAAAATGTGCGTTTTTTTATGGCCCACAAGGTAAAAATTAATTCAGAATTAATTGTGTAACTTCAGGCTATATTTTACTGAAAAAATATCGAAAATATTTTTTCTTGCGAAAAGCACTTCGGAAAGTGGCATCGAAAAAATTGTTGTGAATTGTGTACGAAAATGGGCAATTTTTAGTATTTATTTGTTTTTTTTTGGACGCCGTAAAGTTCATAAGTTATCGCAGTTTGAAATATTTAAAAAAATACATATCGGTTTTCGTTCATATCGATCGTAAACTTATAATTCGTAAATTCGCGAACCAAAGTCCGTATTCGGAACGATAGAATTTTTTAAAAATCGTTTTCTATCATTTATTTTTACCAGGACGTACACCGCTGATCGCCGATCGCAGGGAATGGAAGAGAAGCTCAAGCGACCGAAGCCGAACGATAAAAGCACCGCCGTCGCGAAGTAATATCGAAAGGACCGAGCCATCCTATGCTTATGAATCTAGTTTCGAATCCTCCTCGGAGAATTCTACAGCTCCTGATTCTCCGATACTCAAAATATCTGAAATCAGTCGACCCGAAAGTCCCGCCGACGTCGTCGCCGATAGAGAAACGAATAATAAGACCTCCGATTGTGTAGAACGAGCCGATGAAGCCAAATATGCTAAGTTTATCTACGACATCACTCAGGAAATAACTATTAATGGCTTGTATACCGACGACGATTTGCACATGATTTTCAAGAAACATATCGACATGAATTCCGACATTTTGGACAGAGTAAGCATCACAAAATTTTTGATAGACACTGCGGAAAAAAATATCGATAACTTTTATAATGAAATATTCTTAGGACGAAATTTCAAACAGGATTTATGACAACCCTGAGATTTTTTCATTGTCATTAGTTCAACAAGCTTTTTGATATGAAAATGTCTTTAGGAGTAGTTTTTCAGCTAAAAATATCCTCAATAAGAATAACAGCCCTTGTGGAAAAATTGTAAAACGGAGAAAAACGTCCTCAAACATCCTAAAGTCAGTTCTGAAAGATTCGTAGAAAACACATCTTTTTTTTATTCCTTAAAAATAGATTACCATACACTTTTCTTTCAAAATTATTTATTGAAGAAGAAAAAAATCCAAGTTTCAAAAATCGCCGATAGAAAATAAGATCTTGTTGCCAATACCGTCTCATTCAGCTTCGGAGTAAATTCCTACACCAATATTGATAAATATACTTATCCCTTAATTTTTTCCTTTCTTCTTCCAATAGAACAAGATGCAGTCGGAGATCCATCGGCTAAAGATGGCGTTGAATGTGCGAGATGATGAGGGCGATGAGGAAGTCAACGATATTGAGCGATTCGTGGGTACTGGAAAGTTTGATAAGTTTTCTATGGAACAAACACCAAAGATCTACGACGAGCACAATGTTGAGGGAAAAATGCGACATAACGAAGCCTCGATTCGTTTCGGTGAGCTCCGCAGACCTAAAAGCTCGCATGGAAAAAATACGGTCGTTCTCGTCGACCCGAATCCTGAGCTTCTGATCACAGAGCAGGATGTTGTTCTCACACTCAGAGAAATGAAATTAGATCCTCGCCAGATTCAGAGCATTTGCAAAAGTCTACAGAAAAGGAGCAGGGAAATTTCTCCCTCTCAACCGGTACGTTTTAATGCCGAATATTGCATTGATCAGTCACTTTGTATTTGCCCGATAGTAGCAAACGTTTTTCATAAACTCGTCGATATGCATCGGGAATATTGATGAAAGTCCGTTCGGCTAGGTGCAAAACTATTCCGAGATATCCTCATTCAAACGGGGGCAGATTCGGTCTAATTCCCCGATAGATTCGAGATACGGAAGTCGAACCATCGATGTTTATCATTCTTATTCAGATCGGAAGCTCCAAAATGCTCCAACAGGTCCAAGAAAAAATCAGCCTTGGCAGTGCCGCTGCACAGACTCTTCTACGTGAGATTATTTAATTTGTATAAAATGGAAAAACGAAGTTAAGGAAGGTCCATCGTTGCACCGACTCTTAGATAAACGCTAAAATCTTGATCTACATAAAAAATTAAGTCATCAATTTTATTATAGTGAAAAACACTTTATGTTTTGCCAACTTTTTGTTTGAGTAATACAATGCCGAAATATAGATATTTCTCGATGTCGGAATATAAATATATCTTGATGTTGAAATATAGATATGCGATGTCGACATATAGAAATGTTTGCAATGTCAAATATGGCAATTTTTGCAATATTTAAATATAGATATTCTACCAACATCGGGATGTATTTTTTTTTGGCGATTTCGAAACCTTCTGTAGGTTTTCATTTTGATTCGTCGATAAATTGACTGTCTTCTGATAATGATACAACGATATACCTTCATTAAAATAGCCAAGTTTTAGAAGATTTTTTTCTTGATATTGTGTTCATTATAGTGCTGAAGAATCTCGGACAAAAATTCAACCGGATATGGTGGTTCAAACCGCACCGAGTCATAGCCGAGACGATCGGATTCATGTCGCATCTGCGATCAGCCAACTGAATGGAATTAACGAACCATCTATAAGTACGAGATCTATCAGAAGCACCGAGTCCAAAAAAATATATGCAGCATCTGAGAATCATGAGAAGGAAATTAAGGAGGAGAATATAAGCCGCGTGTCTGCACTCGGCAGCAGTAGAGTTTCGCAAGAAAGTTTAAGAACTTTTGTGAAACATGTCTCAAACAACAGTTTCCACAACGAAAATGAGGATTTGGTCGAGGAGGAAGAAAAGGGGAGAATGGCGAAATTAAATATGCGAAAAACGGCGATGATACAAGCTGAAAATAGAAGAGAGAATGACTCGTCTATCGAAAGTATAGAAAATAGAAGCGACGAAGAACAGGAGAGGACATTAAATATGAAAATGAGAACAAGTCCGTCGAATGTGCAGAGTAGTGATAGAATTATGCATGAGCCTAAATCTCCGCCGGTTTTGAAATTGGAACCAGAAAAGGAGTCGAAGAATGAGGAAATAGGAAAAGCGCCGAATACGAGGAATTTTCATAATTCTTCGCCACTCAATGAAGAGGCAGATATTATGTTTGTCTCGCATTCTAGATTTTTGAATAATTTGAGAAGAGAGGATGTTAGTTCTCTTCCTGATATTTCTGAGCGGTCAGAAGGGATCACAGAGGAAGTTGCAACGGGTACGTAAGCAATAAGAGAAGCAACATTTTATATTCCAAAAGTATTGTAAACTACTACGATATCTTAACAACTTCCACAAGTTTTATGTGATGTTGCCAAGATAAAATAAATAAGTCCATCTTCCATCCTCTTGTAAAATTGTAGATAATTTATCGATGATTTTCACAAAAGGACAATTATATGAGAAACAGCGGTAAATTATTTATCTGCAGAGTTGTAAATGCCTAATACTTATAGAAATAATGATGATGATACGATCAGCTCTATAATTATGATTTTATAATAATAACATGTAGCGATTGTAATACGATGATTGAACTTTGGAATGGCTGCAAAAATTATTATTTTTCAATAAAAATTCACGGTAATCCATTTGATCAAATTGAAAAAAGTAAGTAACGCATTACTTATTTCTTCCATTTTTTCCACTATTTCTAGCAATATTAAAGCGAAAATTAGTATTTTTTTCAGCTATTCGAATGTTTACACTCTATTTTATAATCACTACATATTATTATTATGACACCATAATTACAAAACAAATTGTACTGTAAACTATATCTCATGAATTAATTGAGACTTACAACTCTGTTTATCTGTCCCCCGTTTAGAAGTCTCGTAAAACTCTTGAGAGAACATTTTTTACTTTTACCCTAGTGTTGAAATGTACTAATTCATTTGTACTCGAGGATCGGATATAAAATTTCATTTTATATTTTTCTGTAAATTGTCGATGAAATAACGAAAAATTGGTGGCACATCTAATATTATATGTGATATTTTAATTGCAAACTATTTCAGGTGAAAACGTGACAAATAGCCGAGAAAAATTAGGCATTTTAACCGAACACACTTCCCAAGTAGTTGACAACGAATCTTCAGAAATCTCAGAGAATATCGATGCACTTGAAGTCCCGTCATTATCAGAAGTTACCGAAGGGAAAAAAGTGCAGATATTGATGCCAAAGGAACGAGAAATACCTGCAACTGAAGAGAATTCCTTACATAAGCTTTCTTCGTCCTCGATACTTCAGGTCTCTGGAGAATCGGAGAACGATGAAGACTCTGATGAAAATAAACGAGTAGTCGTCGCAGCGTTAAAACCCTCTTCGTCGTCTGTATTAATACCGAAGATTATCGTGTCTAATCTCAGTCCTGGCGTTGAAAATGAAAAAAATATCGTCGTTGACAAAGCAACTTTGTCACCTGAATTATCGCCTCGAATTTCCGAGAACGAAGATTGCAAAAGTATCGACGGCGATGAAAGTCCGAAGAATTCGGCGGAAAAAGCGCGACTCAATGAAACCTATTCTCTGGAGGTGGATCGAAGACTATCGACTTCCAATAGTGTGAATAAAAGCAGCGATACGTCGTCAATCGAAACGGATATTGATCAGCAGGAAATATTGAATTCCACATCAGAAATACAAGTTGAAGAGGAAAAGTCTGATGTCCCTAGCGGCGCGACAAATTCCAAAGCTGAAAACGAGGATGAAGGTACAAATTATTGAATTATCTTAGAAAAACAGCTTCCCTGATATTTATCTCTTCACATGTAAATTACATTGACTTTATCAACAGGTTTTTAATCACGAAATGTCGAACGCCATATTTATAATTATAGATTATAATTTGTTAAATTGAATCGTGCATATATAGAGAGTCGAAAGTTCTACGAGCTCGCGAAGCAATCAGAACGTAACTCGATGACGATTCAAGAGATTTCCAAGAGTAGGATGGAAGTTTATCGTCCGGAAAGAGATTCCAGCCACTCGGAGCGAAATCTTCATGAGAATAGTGAGAATTCAAAGAAGCAAAAGGGAAAGCAGCAAGTTGGTTCAAAAGACATGTGTTCGTAACTCAGGCGATAATATTGCGCGTGACTGACTCTGAAATTCCACAGATTCGTTATACACGCTTCAGCAGATTAATAGGAAAGGGAAATCGTCAAAGGAACTTTGAACTTGAAGGGACTTCGGAAAACAGTGGAAAAAAGTTGCGCATCACGGAAAAGGAGAAAGAACAACAGAGACCGAACTTCCCGGATGAAATTATCACAACTGCATCGGATATCTCGTTTTTGAGAAAACAGAATCTCAATCATTCTGCACAGCTATCGATTGAAAACTCTTTCGAACCCACAGATCATCAAAGCGAGCCTACGCCTTCGAATTCGAGAGAAATCGAAAGATATGTTGCCAGAAGTCGTTCTTTGGGAAATTCATATTCTTCAATGTATTTGAAGAAAGAATCGACTTCGGGGATCTTAAAACAAAAACCGAAAGTTACACCTCGGCGTCAAAACGTCAATCAAAGCGAAAAATCGATCAGTAAGAGAATGAAAGCAGCGGTGGGAAAATTGATAAAACGTAGTAACAAATATACCCAGTCTGTGGATGAGACCAATAAAAATTTAACGAAAAGCGTCTCATCCGGGACGACAGCGGATAGTCCGGCCAGTGGAGAATCGTCTCCACCTTCCGATGCCGCTGAAACGGATGTATCATCGATTTTAGCAATTAATAGTCAAAATTCGAGTTGTGTGTGCGTTTTAACAACGAAAAAAGTACATAGAAATAGAACCGGAAATTGTAGACCCGACTGTCGAGGTCGAGGATTTGTCTGCGACCAACGATGCGCCTTATTTAATCGAGTCCTTCATTAAATAAAATCCTAATATTAATACAGAATCAAACTTATCGATTAAATACCTTCATCACTTTTCACATCAACGTTACTCCCTCTATTCAGACGCTACTTAAAAGTTATCAAATAGCCTTCGGAATCGAGTCTTAAAATGACTGGAAGAATTTCTTCTAGATGAAAATTCTTTCTTTAAAAATAAGAGATTATTGACAATAAAGGTAATTTAAAACTATCATCGATAACTATCTTGATGCTGCAGAATTCTAGTCGCAAGAAAACCTATGAAATGTTCTAAACGTAAAAAAAAAAACAGTTTTTAAATAAATTATCTTGAAAGAAAAATCGGGTTTATAAAGATGTTTAGATTTTCCAGGTTTTTTCAATTTGAGTCTATGGGTTTTTGGGCTTTTTAAGTTCCTTGAAATTGCCCTTACTAGGGTGTTACACCAATTTATGACAATTCAACAAAAAACATCGTACAAAAAAAGATTAAAAATATAATTTTGTTTCCCACCGTCAAGTTTTACTATAAATAATTTATCGGTAGTTCTAACAAAACAAAACAGCTTCCGCGATCAAGTTTAAGGGGTGCGTCATTAAAATAAACGCTTAATGGTCTTTATTGAAATGAGGCACACCTTAAAGTAGACCACCAGAGCTGTTTTTTGACGAATACAGAAGTATTCGTAATAATCCTTGAGGATTGGAGAAAAAATTATTTTTTTCATTTTTTTGATCCGATATTGCTTCTTTAATTTTCATAAATTTATGAAACACCCTAATCCTTACATTTGAGAATGTATGGGAAACTATTCCCAAAACTGGCAAATGTTCCTTTATATGAATTAAGAAAATTATTCTTATTATATATTATGCGTAGGGAAGTGCAAATTTTTTTTACTCAAGATTTTTTGGCTCGGTATCTTTTGGTAGGATTGATTGGCTCGATATCTTATGTTCGGATAATGCTTCTTCGAAAATGTATATTAGACAGAAAGATAAATAATGTTAACCCGCTAAAAATATACGTCGGCCTTCTTAAAACTTTTCCGAACTTTCGATAATCCAAAACGGATCAGATCCTAAAGCGTATAAATAATCCAGGTTTTACTGTACCATAAACTTTAGGAATAAGAACGCAGAACCAATAACAAAACATAGGTTTTGTTATCAAAGATTATGGCAAGCACCAGAAACGAAAATACCCTATCCGAATATAGAATTTGTCTGTGTCCAACTTTATCAAATTGTTCCATATTTTATCGAAGTGTCTCGGAAACAGATAATCGCGAATTTAGGTTGTGATTAACGGAAGTTCCTTTTTTTTTACGTACCAACATTTATTCGGCTCGCAATATAATTAGCATCTGCGTCATCTTCTCATTCGCACAAAGCCGATTTGGTTTACATGGAGCACGTAAGATTCGAAATCGATTTTTTAAACAGTTTTGCTTATTTCTTTTCTTCGAGACGCGTGCCTCGATCCGTCGAGCGTCATCAACAGGGATAAAACATCTCGCGTATGGTGAAAAAATATAATGCGTCAACACATGTAATATGTATAGCCGGTACACATAGGCAAACAGTACTTAATCCAAATATACATATATTTATAGTATATACACATACATGTCGATATGTGGCTATAAACCTCTGTGTGTGGGTGTGTGTGTGTTTTGTGTTTACGCGGGCGATGGCCTGCAGTATATACAGAGAGTACCGCAAGTTTGATGCAGTATCTTCTAACGTATTATAATACTCTAAAAACTACCGTCCCAACAAAATAAACAAAAATACACGTATAATTTTCAATCTCACCGGAGTTCTTTAGTTTTGTCTCGAATATTATAATAAATATTCATTATAATACATCCTATAAAATTGCATACACGAGTAGGATGCTCGACTTATTGACTTAATTGAATTTGAGGTATTTACCCCGGAAAATTCCACCATTTAGCTATTTTTCGAAAAAAATATTTGTCACAAGCTTTTTTTTTTATAGCTACCCTGTCGGTTGTTGGTATGCAATCAACGATTGGGACTTCCTCTGTATGTTTTTTTTTCTTCTTTTGTACGTATGTTACCTTCTACTTATTTTTTAGCCCCTACTATACATTAGAATCATTCTTTGCCCTGTGTTTACTCGTCAGGCAGACAAATTGTGATGTCTGCAGTCGCTGTTGCTGTTTTTTTTTTCAGCCTCTTGAGGTTCTCCGAGAGAAATGATCGCTCTTCTTGCTCCAAAAACACGTCTTATTATTATCCTGTGACTTCTGTGCTCCAGGAACTTAATTCTTGCACTCAGCTGCTCAGCTCAATACTCGAGTCGAAAGATTACTCGCCAAACGAGAATATCCGGTCTCGGAGATTGGATAAATCCCACGGATTATTTACTATCGACGGAAAAAGTAGGGACGCAGATGCGCGCGTGCATTTTTTTTTCATCCAAGTGGTGTGCATATGCCCATGAGGCTGCAGTAAGAAGCAACGGCGAAGATGCACGCGTGCCCTTTACCTCGCGATGCTCTCGCTCTCATTTTCGCTCATCAGCTTCCGTCAGAAGCATTCGAGGACGAATCCTCGAGTTCCGGAGCACCCGGTGTACGTTTTAGTATCACCAGCAAATCCGTTATACGCTTTATTGTGAAATCTGGCTTTGGATCCTCGCTGGTTAGGCGAGTTTTTTCTGTTATCGGTATCCACACGGTACCTGCCAGATTAGCCTCGATGCCTCCTGAAAATAGAGAAACAGTCGCAATAGTAAAAAAAAATTACAATCTGTAAAAAATTCTGTACGATTAGAAAAAAAAAACTCAATAAAATCACAAATGATTACACAAATCGAACTATTTTCTAGGCCTCAAACTTAGCAGACTCCTTAAGGATCGTTTGAATAGAAAATTTCGTAACTTTTTTCATAAAAAGAACTACTACTGTAAGAGAATCTTGAATAATTCATTTTATGTATGAAAAAATGATAATTCAAGGCCGTTTACCCAGAATATCTGTTTCCAATTTGTCCCCGACCATTAGACAGTTGCTGGGTGTCACATGGAGGGCTCGACAAGCTTCCTCGAATATTCTCGACTGTGGTTTTTCCCACGGGAGATCCCCGGAGATGAGAATTACATCAAAGTATTGTTGCAGCTCGAGTTTGTGGACTTTTTCCCATTGGGCATTCGAAGGCCCGTTCGTTATCAAGCCGAGAAGATACTTCTTACGCATTTCACGGAGCATCGAGACTGTTTCAGGCGCTAAAGCCAAATAGCGATATCTCAGATGAAGCCATCTGGAGTAAACTTCCTCGGCGAGACAAGAGTATTTGTAGCCCAGAGCCTTACTCCATAGATTCGTTCTCCAAGCGTCGAGACTGTAGGCAGGATTATCCGGGCATTTGCGGAATTGCTTGAGATAAGACGCGGTGATCTTGCCCGAATCCTCCTGTGGCATTCCATACTGCTGGCTTAATTCCTCCGTGAGCTGCGTGTTACCAGGTCGGGTAAGGGGAGAATAAAGAAAATAAAGAGAGCGTTAGACTTTTCACAGTTCACACAACTATAGATATTAGGCGGAGAACGGCATAACATGGAAAGATATCTGAGCATATTTATATGAGGACCGACTACGGTGAGGGAAATTAAGCAATTGACTGCAGCCAAGATATCGCGATCTACGTTTAAATAAATAATTCTGAGATTCCACAAAAAAATCTGAGAAAAGTTTATCTAAATTTCGATCAATTTATTAATATTTACAATATTTTTGCGAAGGAAAATATTCAATCGATTGGCTACAAGATATTTTGTCTGCAGAGATACAGATTTTTAACGAGATCGTGATAGCATTGAATGCAGTTTTTTTATAAGAGTATATAATATAGTAGATATATAACTGAAATGGAGACACGGAGGGATCGAGGATGAGGGATAGGCGAATAGTGAGTGAGGACGCTTAATTCATATTTAATGATTACCTATAAAATGCATTGATTCATTCAAATAGTACTCGAGCCGATAATTGGACACTCGAAGTTGCACCCACGGACACTGCTGTAATCACAACAAAATCAGCTGTGCCAACAACAGACTTAAATGATATTTCCAATGGTTAAAGAGAGGGCCGTATATGATCAGCAGACGATTAATAAAATAAATTGACAAAACAATGGATTTATCAAAAATTAATTTCGTTTAATGCAAAAAAAGGTTGTTTTTTTGTTGTTGTTTACAAATTCTTAACATTTATTCAACTACGAAAATCCAACGTTCTATTTTCTTTTTTTCTTGGCGGCGCAACACTATTTTGCTACTGCGAATACGTAGAAAATGCCTCGTAGAAAAACAAAGTAAAAATAGCATAGATCATCACTTGGTGCTGATGAGGTGCAAGACTGAAATACGAAATTACACTTCCACAGACTCTTTATATTATCACTCTTGTATATGTACCGTATATTAAATACTTGGCATGTCCGCATTAGGACTATTTCAAGCTCTGATGATTCAATGCACGGAATACCCAAATACTTCATGCTAAACAAAATCTTGCTCTGTGTCACAGATCGGTTTTGTCGTCAATCCAAAGTTAAATGTTTTCGAGTTGTTCATTGAGAACTAATAATAGTGCAGACGTTAGAGACTCGACTAGAAATACTCATCGACACCATTTTAAGAGCTTACTGCAGACAAAGAGTCGTGAGAAATTACGAAAAAAGTACAATTTACAATTTACACAAATCCCACAAATCTCCGATTGTTGAATGACAAACTCTAAAAAGGTAAATTAAGATAAAACGAATATCGCAGTGCAGATATTTTGAAGGAATACAAAATAAACGATTTCGCATCTCTAATCATTAATGAGAATCACAACATAAATATTATACAGAAGACTGGCGAAGATGAGGAAAACAAAAAGAAGACAGTTCTTCGTAGGAAGATTTAATCGCCAAAGAGAATTTTTCCCAGCTCCATCATGCGATGATTTCTGCAGACTGTCAGAGCTCCGGATTTCTTCAAAACGGCGGCGACGCTGGGATCGGCTTTTACGAGATGGCAGAGAAGATCTTCGTAGGCAGATTTAACGTTCGGTGGCAGAGAACCAATCTTGACTTTCTTGAGGATCTCGATGATACCTTGAGC
The DNA here is from genome assembly GCA_963970395.1 of Ephialtes manifestator. NCBI lineage: Eukaryota > Metazoa > Arthropoda > Insecta > Hymenoptera > Ichneumonidae > Ephialtes > Ephialtes manifestator. The sequence goes on from OZ019968.1 coordinate 36,178,486, forward strand.
CCATCCGGACTCAATTGCGAATTCAGTGAGCCAGGGAATGAGCTGAAGCACTCCAGCCATAGTTTGCATTCCGAGGAACCACAACTCCATTATTTCCATCCAGTGCTCCTTGTAGGACATAGAAACGACCAGTTCCGTGGGGTCGTTGCTTTCATCGACTATATAAGCGTCCCATAGGAACCTTATTGTCGCCTGGATGTATCGGCAGATAGAAAAATCGTTTTTCTTCACGAGCTTCGCCTGCTGCTTAAGCAGCAACATACCAAGCACAGCCATATGACCGTGAAGCACAAGATTGTCAGATGTTTGCTTGAGTTCCGGTAAATTCGTGAAGATGAATTTGAGAAGATTTATAAAAGTTGGCGACTCCTCGACGAGTTTCGCTTCGAGAACGGATATGTTCATGAGAACGTTACATATTGATACCATAGCAGCGCGAGAGTCCTTCATTTCGCTTAATACGTGAGGCTCCAACTCCTTTTCCGGCTCCTTGATGGCCTTAAGACGTTCGGATCGTGGAACTGGCGGTTTTTTGTAGTGCACGATCGTCCAATGATAGGAGAGACATTCGAAGAGCACTTGATCTTGCTTGTGCTTAAGTAGAATTTTTCGGGCGTCCTCTTCGACGGCTAAGTAGCAAAGAGCTGGTAACAATATTCTGAGGACGTCGACCTCGCTCAGAGGATCGTGAACAACGGGTTCCGAAGATGAAGAACCTTCATCCGATCGCGCTCCTAATTTTGCCTTCTCCGCCATTTTCCGGTTTCTATGAGCGTAAAACGTGTCGTTCGCGACGGTGAGTATGTACGGCAGGACCGAATACACTTGAGGTCGCATTGCTGAAGTCTCCTGAGCCAACCATGCGCCTAATACACGTACCATAGCGCAAACAAACACGCGTTCTCGCATTTCTGTTAATTCCTTCATCTTTGAGATCGCTATTAGGAGATTAATAACGGCAGCAAAAGCTCCTTTTAGTGCGGTGTACAAAGATTGCTTCTCCTTCTGCTCCAAGTCCAGCTGGTCGGTCGTTATGAAAGTTAAGGAAATCTCGAGGATGAGGAAACAAGCTGTTATGAGTTCTCCACTGTTAACAACGCTCTTTAGCTGCTTTCCTTCCAGTTGCATTCTGACCTCAATGGAGGCAAGCTGGATAAGAAGAAGAAAGAATTGCTTGGGCTTTTCTTCATCGGACATCGCCCATTCTACGCCCAACAGGTCCAGCACTGCGGAAGCGAGTTTCAAAGCAGGATCTCTTTGGTTTTTGCCGATTTTAGAGCTCAAAATGTCGTTCAAACCTTTATAAATGCTCTGAGGCCAAGACTCTTGACTGGATGACTCAGCGATCACGTCCTTTCTGCAGGAGGATATCAATGCTTGGAGAATAGTACATAGCTCAAATTTTCTCTCCGAATGGTCCGTTTCAAAATCCAAAGCTATCTTGTTGACGATAGTGTGAAAGGGAACTGTGTCTGTAGGATCCCAAGCTTCGGGACCTACTCTGCTGGTCAGCGTAACTAGAATATTGAGAGCTTCGTCAGTTTGGAAGCTTTTTTCAGAATAGATTTCGCACATCGTAGGAATAGCTCGCTGCTCAACCAAAGCTCTCTGTCCAGGAGGATACTGAGCGATATTTTGCAGACAAGTGTACGCTTCACTGACGATAATAAGAGTGTCATCAGGCGCATCGTCTTCGGCCTGCGATACAATTTTCAGCAGCGCAGGAATATGTCCAACCATATCGGAATGAGCTGCCAATTCAGGTTCTCCGCAGAAGGAGGAGAGAACGGAGAGCGCAACAGACTTGTACACTTGAGGAGGGCAGTCGACAGGGACATCGTCGCTGGAGAGTAATTTCCTCAAGAACTTAGCGCCTATCGCTTCGAAGAGCATTTTTTTAGCGGCTGAGCTGCATTCCTTAGCGTCCACCAGTTTGGTGACCATGAAGAGTGCCGCAAACTTTTCCGAATCACTTTCCACCATCTTCAGCACAGCGACGCATTTCTTCACACCGTCCGGTATACTCATTTTGACGAATCAATGGGAAAAAAAAACCAAAACTTTCTGTTTATATCAGTGATAATTAATTATGTGCGAGAGATCCTGCACGCCAGGTCGTTCCAAGCAAACTGACTCGTTTCCGCTGGCCAAGCGTGAGCTTCTCTAGCCTTGCCCTTTGACGACGCACTCCCTCGAAGACGATACCAAAATAACTCTTCGTCGACGACGTTGCCAAACGAACTAACCACGTAGAACGATGAATGCACTGTGTACCAATAAAAACGATATAACCGCTCTAACAGATTAATCACTGTTCCGTCGAACAATTCAACACTGAGTATCAATTATTTTCATTAAAACTTCGAACAAAAACAAAAAACAATTGCGTCTTCTGAATGTTCCAAAATAACCTCCTTTGAAGAGCAGACGAAAAATGCGGCGTGAGGCTATCCCTCCTCGCTTCGCGGGTTTTTACAGTTTCGTCTGCACCACACACAGTGTCAAGTCCCACGTAACTCGGAGATTTCCGAAGCTTTTTGGAACGTAGGTCCGCCGCAACGCTTTAGTCGAAGTACTCAAGATGCTATATATGTATATACAGGAGATGAGGAACGAGCGTAAAGACGTGACACGAGCGGCGTATGGTGGATAGCTACGGGTGGGCAACTGTTGGTTGCCGTATAACTCGGCCGAAAATAGTCGCGGGAGTACGCGGGAGAGAGTAGAAGAGATAGAGCTATATCGGGAAACGTCTCGTATTACACACGGCTTTCTATTTCCAGCGAGGACTTTGCAGTGGCTTTCGTGTCAACGGTCCTCTCCGTGGAGAGCCCTATTGCTGCTGCTATTCGATTATACTGGCAGCAGTGGCGTTAGCAGTAGCAATAGTACGCAGTAGTAGCATGTAATGTAGTAGAGAGTCGAAGGAAAGGTCTAAAATTCGTGAGATTTTTGATAATAATTTTTAAGGGGGAAAAACAGGGAGAGAGGTGTAGTTTCGCTAGAGATTTCGGAGATAAAAAAAAGGAAACGTAATAATGAGTGTGGAGAGAATTTTCACTTGTACACAATATAATACATACTATCGAGCTTTTGATTCGCTGATGACACGCGTGCACATCTCACGCCATGCTCTCTGTTTCATTTCGATTTCATCGTCGCGGTATCAACGGATCCAGGTTTTTTTCGAGATATGTTTCGTTGTTTTTTTTTTTTTTTTCAAGTCCGTAGGACGCTCTCGTCTGCTACGCGAGATGGCTACGCGCGAGGCTAGAGCGCGGATGACTGCTTTCGTTGGGTGCGTTTTTGTGAGGTTTTTTCGGGGTATAGTTTTAAAAAAAGGACGATAAATAGTAATAACAAGCTTTTATACCTTTCTGCATGCCTGACTGTCGCCTTTTCGCGTCTCGATGAGGGTGTTGTCCAGGTCAAAAAAGACGGTGGTGATGGCGGGGTTCGAAAAATTTCGACTACGGTAGGCGGCCATTGTCACACTTGGTTCACGTCGTTCCTTTCGTGGCTCTCTCTGCAGCTGGGCTATTTGGTATGACGTAGTTATACTGGGTATAGTATGTCGCTTGCTTGCCTGCTGCTGTCTCGGGTCTCTGCTTATATATACGCCTCTCTCTCTCTCTCTCTCTTTCTCTTTTTTATGTCGATTGTCAGTCTGCTGTTTGACTCGTCTGACCTGTTCGATCACGGCATGGGAGGACTTTTAATGAAATAACGGCGCACAGCCTGAGTCAGACATGTCGTACAAGAAAGAGGGGACGCCACAATGTATATATCGCTCTTCGTTGCTCGCTCTTGGTTCTTCCCGTTGACGCAAGTCAACTCTTGCTCTTCTACCCTTCGATGCTCTTCTCTCTTGCTCGCTCTTTTTAATGTGGACACCTCTACGTCATACACATACACACACCACCTTTATCTCGAGGCTTCGCGTCTATATTTTGATACCCGAACTGATAAACAAGCGACAAGCTTCTTTTCTTTGTGTCACAACGAAATTTCAACGTTTTTCTGGACTAAAATAATCATTCATGGGCAACACATTATCAACGAGCCAGAAGAGAGCTCGCTGCTGTTGAGGTCAGTCAGCTGCTGAGATTCGTCGAATCAACGCGCACGCTCCTTTTTTTCTCTTTAATCCATACAGCCCATTGGCGCGTTCTAATTTGGCGGCAAACACGAAAAAAGTCAAATCTCCATATCGCATAACGTCCGAAATACCGTTAGCTCGAAATTTAATGCATGACTTTGACTGCAATTCTACTCTTGGAAACTTTCTACAGCAGTTTAATGGTTTTGATAAAGATTGCAGGTGCTTTGAACGACTGAAATATGCAGACAGTAGGTCAGATGCCTTTATCATAAGTTTGCTAATACGGCACTGAAGCGATTAGCAGCAAACGATATTTACAAGTGGAGCACGTGGTTCCCGAAGAATAATATTTTGTGGAACGATTAAGAACAAGTCATAGTGGGTCAGGGGCGAAAGTATGTCAATAAACTAGTCAATTGATCAACAAAATCGTGAATTTTACGAGTGTTTGCCGTTGAAAACTGCTTTGCAGCGACTGCCAAGCGTTCGAACAATACTGAAGCTCGAAATGTTGAGTCGTAACCTGGTGAAGAGCTCCTGGTGCAGAATTCGTAAACGCGATCTGCACCAGAGAACAATCGCTACGAAACCGGCGGAAAAGAGTGAGAAATGCGAACTCTCAAAGATACGAAACATTGGCATCTTGGCGCATATAGATGCTGGTAGGTGGTACGTCCAGATTCAGTCTGTGCATACCTAACCCCTGCAACGAGCCATAAGGGGGTCAAGTCAGGTCAAAATCATGGAAAAAAGGATGACGCATAAAGTATATTTTTATGGCTTTGAATTAAGAAATAAATATTCATGAGCAAATAAAAACAAGGCTTGAACAGAAATGTAGTTAAGTTTATTTAAAAAAAATATTTTATTATTAATTACATGCAAAATGTAAACGAGAGTTTAATATTACTATGAACTTTTTTCTGCTAGAGTCAGAAAGGAAGTAAAGCCTAAACTTTGTATTTATTACTGATGATGAAGAATTTGGCTGCAGTTGAGTTTGGAAAATTAATTGAGTAACGAACATAAATTCTTAGATATAAGCAAACATAATTTGGACTTAATCTGACTAAAAATTGTACATGAAGAGTTGTTGCTTTAGGTAGGATGTTTTTAAATAAAAGTTTATGGGGTAGATTCTCAGTAGGTTTTAGAAGCATTTGAGAATCTTGGATTTAGTATGGAAATCTTTGTATACATATTATATCGAGTAATTTGCCATTAGTATATCCATGAAATCAAATCAACTAAATTATGGAGAAATTAAATATGATAAAAGTACATATTTATCATGGTATAGATGAAAGTATTTTTTTGAGCCCCCTGTGCCTGTAAATAATTTTGAATCATGTTCAGAATTATAAGAGAACAATTGTTCTGTGAGAAATTGCAAAGCATTAACATTTATATTTTACGAAAAAAGTAACCAAGTATGAATAAAATGAACATAAATGTTCTTTACGCAATTAGCAATAATTTATATAAATACCATTAGAAAACTATTATTGTTTCTATGATAATATTATTCACAATTGTTGAGAAATAAAGTATAGAGAAATGAAATATGATAAAAGTACACATTTATCATTGCGTAGATAAAGGTATTATTTTGAGCGCCTTGTGCCTGTAAATAATTTTGAATCGTGTTCAGAACTATAAGAGAACAATTGTTCTATGAGAAATTGCAAAGCATTAATATTAATATTTTACAAAAAATGCAACCAAGTATGAATAAAATGAACACAAATGTTCTTTATGCAATTAGCAATAATTGATATAAATACCATTAGAAAACTATTATTGTCTCTATGATAATATTATTCACGATTATTGAGAAATAAATTATAGAGATATGAAATATGATAAAAGTACACATTTATCATGGCATAGATAAAGGTATTATTTTGAGCCCCCTGTGCCTGTAAATAATTTTGAATTGTGTTCAGAACTATAAAAGGACAATTGTTCTATGAGAAATTGCAAAGCATTAATATTAATATTTTACAGAAAATGCAACCAAGTATGAATAAAATGAACACAAATGTTCTTTATGCAATTAGCAATAATTGATATAAATACCATTAGAAAACTATTATTGTCTCTATGATAATATTATTCACAATTGTTGAGAAATAAAGTATAGAGAAATGAAATATGATAAAAGTACACATTTATCATGGCGTAGATAAAGGTATTATTTTGAGCGCCTTGTGCCTGTAAATAATTTTGAATCGTGTTCAGAACTATAAGAGAACAATTGTTCTATGAGAAATTGCAAAGCATTAATATTAATATTTTACAAAAAATGCAACCAAGTATGAATAAAATGAACACAAATGTTCTTTATGCAATTAGCAATAATTGATATAAATATCATTAGAAAACTATTATTGTCTCTATGATAATATTATTCACGATTATTGAGAAATAAATTATAGAGATATGAAATATGATAAAAGTACACATTTATCATGGCATAGATAAAGGTATTATTTTGAGCCCCCTGTGCCTGTAAATAATTTTGGATTGTGTTCAGAACTATAAAAGGACAATTGTTCTATGAGAAATTGCAAAGCATTAATATTAATATTTTACAAAAAATGCAACCAAGTATGAATAAAATGAACACAAATGTTCTTTACACAATTACTATTATTGTAGATTGTATTGTATTGCAGAAACTCTTATTGTTTTTATGATCTTATTATTCACAATTATTTGAATGAAATAGTATTTTTGAAGGCAGAATTGTGTACCAAAAATGACCTCATGTACTTCTTTGAAAGAAAAATTGTTTTGCTTGAAAACTTTAAATTCTAAGAAAAAGTCTCAATATTATTCAATATTCAATAAAATTCTATGCCTAAAGCCAAAAAAAATTACTTTACATTGGTGCATAAATCCAGTTTCCATGATTTTGATCTGACTCAACTTTCTCAACTGCATATACTTACAGGGAAAACAACGACCACGGAAAGAATGCTTTATTACGCGGGAACTATCGGAAATATGGGTGAAGTACATCATGGAAATACCGTAACGGATTACATGGACCAGGAACGTCAACGGGGAATCACGATTACCTCAGCTGCGGTAACATTTCCCTGGAAAAACTACCGTTTCAATCTTATCGACACTCCCGGTCACATAGATTTTACAATGGGAGTAGAACAGACTCTTGGAGTCCTGGACGGCGTTGTCGTCGTCCTGGACGGATCTGCTGGAGTGGAGGCTCAAACATGCACAGTTTGGCGACAAGCCGATCGCTACGACATCCCCAGATTAGCGTATATCAACAAAATGGATCGTCCAGATAGCAATTTCGACGAGAGCGTGAATTCGATAGAATCAAAGTTAGAAGCATTAACTTTGCCGACACAAATGCCTGTAAAAAGCGATCGTAGTCTGGTTGGAATCGTGGACCTCTTGACTTTGGAAAAAATAATTTTCGACAACAAGAGTCAAGGAAAAAAGTACCTAAGAGGAAAATTAACGGAGAAGGATGACGGAAAGTTGTGGGAAGAGGCGAACGAGAGGCGACGTTGTTTAACCGACAAATTATCCGGTCTGGACGATACTATAGCTAACATTATAATAGAGGAAGAGTCTCTGGAAAATATATCAGCTCAAACGCTTACGGATTCGATTCGTCGTTGCACAATAAGCAGGAAAGCCGTGCCTGTACTTCTGGGAAGTTCCTATAAAAATATCGGCGTGCAACCTCTCATGGATAGTGTAATTCTCTATTTACCTTCGCCGGACGAAAATCCACGCAGGAAACTTTACCGCAGATATTTCGACGACAATTTTTCCGCCAGAGCCTTCAAAATCATTCACGATAAGCAAAGAGGCCCTGTTACTTTCTTCAGGGTCTACACTGGGCGCTTAACGAAAGGCCAGAAGGTTTATAATATTAAGAGAGAGAAAAGCGAACAGGGCGGAAAACTTTATGCGGCTTATGCCGACGATTATGAGGAAGTATCCGAAGTAACTGAAGGTAACATCGGCGCACTTACTGGCTTGAAGTACACAGTTACCGGAGACTTAATTACCACCGGAGTTTCCACGGCTAATCGAGCTCAGAAGCTTGAGAACACAATGGCGGAGAAGGACAAGAAAAAAATGCTCTCTTTCAGCGCTAATGTTCCCGATCCCGTCTTTTTCTGCTCCATCGAACCGCCATCACTCGCTTATCAATCAACCCTCGATATGGCCCTCGCTGAACTCGAACGGGAAGACCCGAGCTTAAGGGTCACGGTAAACGAGGAAACTGGACAGACGGTACTTTCTGGTATGGGAGAATTGCACATAGATATTATTAAAGAGAGGATTAGAAGCGAATACAAGGTCGAAGCTGATTTAGGACCTTTACAGATAGCTTACAAAGAAACTGTGCTAACGAGCGTCAAAGACAGCCTCGTTTCGGAGCACAAAATCGGTACGACTAATCATACGGTCAACGTGACTCTTTCTCTTGTACCAAATCATTCGGAGCCTGAAACTCTGCTTTTTGATAAAACGAGTGATAGTGCTTCTAATATCGCGAGTATTCATCCGAGAACTATGGTCGCTGTTAAACAGGGTGTACTTACCGCTCTCTCTAATGGACCTAAACTTGGATGTCCTGTTGTCGATGTTGGTGTTAAATTACACTGGCTACAAGTTGGGAGAGGTACCTCCGAAACTATGGTTGCTGCCACCGTCACTCGATGTCTGCGTAAGGTGAGCCATCGGTAACGCAACTCCAATTAGAATCGAATTGCAAAGGATTTGAACTAATATTTTTTTAGTAAAATAATTTTTCTTAAAGCGATTAGGAATAATTTGATATAATTACTGTTTTAGCATTCTTTTCTGCTTCCTCATTGAGGAAGCTTTGTTTTCATGAAAAAAAAAAAAAATTGGGAGATTTTTATGTCAGGACCCTTAGAATTGTCCAAAACGTCTAGAAAAAATGTCCGTATGTATGTGTGTGTGTGTTGTGTATGTATGTATACAATTTCAAAAATTCGAACGCCGATAACTCAACCGTTTTGTATATCGAGCTCAAATTTGGCACACAAGTGTAGCAGCAGACCCTCTTCAACTGTAGCAATTTTCGATAAAATGTGTGCGAAAATTTCGATTTTATGCCGTTTTGAATTTTTAGAAAAAAGGAGGTGGGCGCTCTAACTTTTGTAAAATTTAGTCTATTTTGCTAAATAGTTGGTTATAAGAAAAGGTGCACTCGATGTTGTTTGGTATTGAATTTGTCTCGAATCGGTGAAGTGGTTCAGATTTTATGGAATTTTGAATTTTTCAAAAAAATGATATTATCGCTCCATTATAACTTTTGCAAAAACTGAGATAGTGAACTGAAATTTTGTATATAAATGAAACAATATTCAGCCGTTATATATGTATAATTTAGTGTCGAACGGTATGAAGTTTTTGATTTAATGGAATGTTAAATTATTTTTTAAAATATCCGTTATCACATTTACTTTCGGAAACGCTCTAATAATAACGAAATAGAAAAAGCGAATTCACAACATGTTTTTTTTTATCTAATTAAAACAAGGATGCAAAGTAGAACCTCGCACATTGCTTCCTCATTATTTTTCGCTTTTTGCAAAGCTTCCTCTATGAGGAAGCCAAAATTGAATAACATACTTCCTCATAGAGGTAGCCTTGTAAAAAGCAAAAAATAATGAGGAAACAATGTGCAAGGTTCTACTTTGCATTCTTGTTTATTTTTATGATATGTCTATCCACAATTATTGTGTTGAAATAGTCATTTTGCAGTCGGGACTCAAGTGGTTTTTTTTACCGTCAAAGAATTATATCATGTGTAACAGGAAAATTGTTGGTTTTGAAAATTGCAAATTACAACATTTGTTATGTCCAAAATATTTTGCCGTTTTTCCGGTTTGTGATTTTAGTTGAAACTTGGCACAATCTCAAAAATATAATCTACAATTTTCTATTACAATGAAATATACATATGGTTTATGAAAATGGAAATAAAAATCGATATTGTCGTATAAAAATAATATTAGATCAACTAACGAAAATCTAACGATCTAAGTTGTGAGTTAAATTCAAACTACACTCTTAAACATATCACTATGAGTACGTCAGATATGCTACATAAGAGTTCTATTGAAATTGATATATTTTTCTATATTGTCGGATATCAGCAAGTAATCTTTTATTATTTTCTACGATTAAGAAATAAACTAAAAAGCAATGTGCAGTTTTGAAAATTAACATACGTAAAATAGATTATCGAACAATAATATATAACAATAAAAAAAATAATGAGTATTCTGCGGATTCCTTAGCTATTTCGGATTTAGCTCATACCTTTCTGGCTATTTAAAACAACAATTGCAAGTTAAAGGCCAATTGTGCGAGCTTTAACGTCTTATCGCCTTCATAATGAAATACACGCATAAATAAAATTGAAATGCGTGTTTATGTTAAAACTACTTCCGCAAATGAGCTAATTTAGTAACACTGAACATCTAAATATTTATCCTTAATGTCGATAATTTAATTAAAACAATGCAGTTTTCTTTTATCACTTTACGATATTTTTATCGAATTTTTATAACAATCGCTTGATTATTATTCAGGATCTCATTAGCAGTTTTTTAAATTCTAGTAAAGCACTTTGCAGGCTTAAATAACGCTATAGTAAGATAAACACTCGGTAAAGAATAATCTTCGGTTTACAGTTGATGGAGGACGCTGGAATCATCCTCCTGGAGCCGATAATGCAGCTGGAAGTCGTAACACCGGAAGAGCACGCCTCAAGTATTCTCGCCGACCTGAGCCGTCGCCGAACAGAGATCCAGGAAATAGGAGTTCGTGGTCAGAACAAAGTGATACGAACATTAACACCACTTTCAGAGTTGCTCGGTTACGCTACAGCATTGAGAATAATTTCTTCCGGAAGCGCTACTTTTACTCTCGAATTTAACGATTATCGGCAAATGGGACCGATGGAGGAGCAGGAAGCTGTGAAAAGAATCACCGGCTTCTAACAACATTATTGATTCTCCTAAGAACACGAGATTGACAATAAATACTGGAAGGAAAAAAAATAAACAAATGCTTTACACACGAATTTTCGTTTTTCTTATCTTTTTTTAATTTCAAGGCCTCTTATCGGCTACTTGAACTAGACAAAATATTATATTGCATCTGATGGTGTATTACAATCTTATAAATTACACGATCGTAAATTTATCCGCGGTTGCTCGCCAAAGCGTCACTATTACTCGTTGTCGTTGCAGTAGACGAATCAGCGAAAGCAAAATCGATCGCTAAATATTCACCGCGAGTAGTAGAACTCGGGTTAAAATATGTATACATATATATATCTGCATATATATATATTAATATTGCTCAAGGTCATGCAAAAATTTCATACTCTATAAAATATATATATATATATTATATGTATGGAGGGATTAGACATTACACAATATTGGTTGATGCGCTCTCTTGCAACTAGTTTCGCAAAACGTCGTACAGTTAAATATACGTAGATTCGCACAATTGTTTTATTTATTTTTCTCACAGTAAAGTTTCGCTAGTTCGCTTTGTTCAGTTTTTTTTTCTTTTTTTTTTAAGATTACTCGTACAGGTATCTCCGTAATCGCAAAATTCCTTGGCCTACTCGCAAAAAAGCTTGAGCTCAAATTTTTTTAATTTCTCGTTTATAGCACAATTTTTTTTCCCCTTTTTCTTCTTTTTCTTTCAATACAAAAATTTAACCCAACGCCCTGGGTAGATATTCCGCGCGAAACGAGAGAATCACTCTCTCCGCGCGGTTGATCACCATCGAATCGTGCAAAAATTTCGCCTCGACGTTATGCAATACTGAAATTTACGTGGCAGTGAAGAAAAAACAAAACAACTACCACAGCGTTGTCTCGCATCGTTATTGGATACAATGTATGTCCGCCCGTCTAGAAAGCCACGCGACAATAGCTTTTCTCTTTTAATGGCCCATAGGCTTCGTAATAAGGCTTCGGGCAATGCACAACGAGAAAACAAATTCGATTATTCCCCCCTTACAAATATATTCGTATCAGAGCGGTTATTCGGAGGATCCGGAGTGACTTATCGAGTCCTCAGCCTCTCCGTCGACCGAAGATCCTTTGGTCTGCGCTCGTATCGTCGAAAAATAAAAAAAAATTTTAAAAAAAACGAAAAAATACTATAAATATGTCATTGAAGTGACAATCCCCTTAATTTATTTTCAACGAGGATGCAAAATACATTTATGGCAACGCGGTGATGTCTGTGACGCGAAGGTGAGTCAGGTCTCATCGATAACCTGAGCGTCATGGTATATTTCCTTCCTTTTCTTTTTTTTATTTATAAAACGTCATTGTGAAATAAGAAAAATTTAACGCAACGATGGGAAACCGTCGCTGACGACTCAATCCCGATCTCACTCGGGCTCGTCGTCGTTAGATCCATAATCAAGATCCTCCTGGCGTCACAAACTCACGAGTTTTGGTGGATTTGCATCCGGGGAGCTGAGATCAACGGCCGAGAGATTGTTTCTCTGTTGGCTGGAGCACGAGGGTATGAGCGGTGTCGAAACTGGAGTGAGTCCGGTACCGCCTTCCATAAGGGAATCAAAATTGAAGGGAATACCGCTGGAGGGCGTCGTGATTGGCACTCCGGCGACCTCCGAGGCAGTCTTCATGAAGGCGGGTGTCTCGACGGTTTTGAATTGCAAGGAATCGGGTCTTTCCTTCGGCTCCGTAAAGATCGGCAGAGAATTTGGTCTATTATTATTGTCGAAGCCAACGGGCAGAGAATTTGGTCTGTTTGGTCTCGAGTTGTTGATGGTATCGCGTTTCTGTGGCTCGACGAAGTGATTTTCCGTTGGTTCGTCGACTTTTATCACGGGCTTTACGTCCGGTGGCGATGAGGAGCGAATTCGACAAACTGCTCTGTGAGCCTCAAGAATAAACTCGAGCTCGTCCTTTGCTTGCTGCAATTGGTGGATCTCGTCTTGCAAGCTTTGTTTCTTTTGTTCCAAACCCTCGGTTTCCTTTAGAGAAAAAAAACAGAATAAATTAGTTCAACTCAGATTATCGATATTTTTTTGGAGACACGTCGAAAGTGTAATTCTCACTGCACAAAAGTGCCACAAAGTAAGCTCTACAATACCGATATTTAAACAAAAAACTGAGTCCGAAAAGATGTTAGAATTTTTGAGCTGTGTCTTCAATTTGTTATCTTGATTTCTTGAGGATCGTTCGCGTATTTCCGTTTTTTTTTTTTTTACATATTTCGATCAATACTTACTTCTAGTAGGGAATTGGTGTGATCCATACGGCGCTTGCGGCACCTTGCAGCTGCCATTTTGTTTCTCTCTCTACGAACTTGCCGCCTCTCTTCTTCCTCCGGAGACATGCCGATGGTCCTCGTGGGTCTTCTTCCACCCATGTTGCGTCTGGTTTGATGCTGCTGAAGCTGTTGATGGTCCTGCTGGGAGGACGACGAGGAGGACGACTGTATTTGTTGATTCTCCTGAAGTACGTTGTGATGACTCTGGTTATTTTGAGTTTGTGCCGGTGTAGGTTGAGAAGGTTCGACGAGAGGCGGTACGAAACCAGCCTCTCGACTGTGCGACCCTGACTCGCTCGTCAGCTCGAGGAAAGCCTGCTCGATGCTTCGAAGGGTGGTCGGCGTCAGCGTGGGCGTCGTCCTCGTCGGCACGCCACTGTGCAACCCGTCCAACGAGACCAGCTGTAAACGAAAAAAATTACCAAGTTTAGTTAACAAATTCTTTGAAAATACGAGTCTCAAAGAAAGAAAAAAAAGGGGTGCAAAGTAGAACCTTGCACATTGCTTTCTCATTCCTTTTCGCTTTTTACAAAGCCGCCTCTATGAGGAACTTTCTTTATTTTATTTTTGGCTTTCTCATAGAGAAAGCTTTACGAAATCCGGAGCGACACCAAACATTTTTTAAAAAATTCAAAATCACGTACAATCCGCTTTACCGATCATCACCGAATTTGGTACGTAGCAGGGCTGAATGTTATTTTTCCTGTGTAGAAAATTTCAGTCGATTATTTGAAATTTTACCTGAATTAGAGCAAAACGAAAAAATTTCGAAAAATTCAAAATCTCATCAAAAACCGAAGCGCGTTACCGATTTGGACCAAATTCAATACCAAAGGTCGTATCTCTTTGTTCAATTTTAATATGAAGTTTCAGCCCGATAGCTAAAAATTCTTTCGAGCTAGAGCATTTACGTACTTTTTTCCAAATTTTTCAATTCTTACAAAAATGAAATGCGTTAAGCGATTTTTGTAAAATTTATACCAATTGAAGATAAGCCAGTACTGTACATGTTCTTTAAATTTTAGCTGATTCGGTCGAATACTTTATAAGTGACAGTTACACTCAGAAAAAAGCTTGGTTAGAATTACCAAAAAATTGGTTAAAAATATTATCAAGAAAACTTGGTGGGCACAACCAAGTTATTGACTAACATAACCAAGTTATTAGCTAACATAACCAAGGATTTGGTAAGACAACCAAGTATTTAGTACGCCTAATCAATAACTTGGTTGCGCCTACCAAACTTTTCTTGGCAACATTTTTAACCAATATTTTAGTAAGCCCAACTAAGCGTTTTTCTCCGTGTATATGAATTTTTGGCCTTTCATCACACACATACATACATCCGGACAATTTTTCTAAACCACTTATCTCGACGTTTCAGACCATTTTAAACGTTTTGACATGAAAATCTCGAAAAAGAAAAATTTCATGAAAACAAAGCTTCCTCCATGAGGAAGCAAAAGTCTGACAAAAGACTTAACGAAGAAAAGCAAGTTTTAACTTCAGTTGCACGGCAACGAGGTTTGTGGAAGAACACCGACGACTATGCGACTGTTGGAGTCTCGTGTTTCGACAGAGTGGCGCCTTGCGCAGAAAGCAAGCCCGCGGAGAGAAAAAAAGAAAAAAAAATATAAATAAAGAGGTAAAAAGAAGGAAAAAGAACGTTGGCCAGACTAATTTTGGCCGTGATGTGCATCGGTCGTGGGGTCACGAGTAAGAGAGAGAAAAACAGAGGCACGTGGTTGTGGGAAACGTCGCCGGCGCCTCGGCACTTTCAGGAGCATTATACCTCCTCGGCCTTGCCACCGCCACCTCCGCTTCGCGACTTCAACGCTCGGGCTCTTTACTCCATAGCTCACGAGTTCTCGGTAGTAGATTCTCGACACTACATTACAAAAATATCGGTGATATGTGAAACGATAAGTTATCGTTCGCTACGCCGATTCGCCCACTAGATCGCTAACGCCCAAATGTCCAAATACTCGACATCATCGACGGATATAAATCTTAGTTTTGCGCCGGCTTAACACCTTCCCCCACCGTTTTTTCATTCCATCGAAGTTACGTGCAACGAAAAAATCTGTACTCTTCTCCAGGTGGTAAATCACTGAACTTGATCGTTATGAGATTAATTAATCATCGAGTCTCGCGGTTTGGATGTTTTGCCCTTTTCATCCTTTACTATACTGGTAAAAAATGGTTGTTTTTAATTTACCGGACTGAAAATTGGTAAAGTATATTTAATACGTTATTATATATTTACTATACTGGTAAAAAATGGTTGATTTTTATTTACCGGACGGAAAGTTGGTAAATTATATTTAATATGGAATTATATATTTAGTACACTGGTAAAAAATTTGTAATTTTAATCTACCAGACTGGAAGTTGGTATATTATATTTAATACAGAATTATCATGTCAATTATTGTACTTTACAGTATACGCAAAAAAAGGCTTGATTAGAACAACCAAGGCGCTTGGTTATATATGCGCCAACTAAGTTGTTGGTTAGATCAATCAAGTTATTTGTTAACCAACCAAGTTATTGATTGACTAACCAAGATGATTTATTTGGTGTAACCAATAACTTGGTTGGTCTAACCTATAACTTAGTTGGCGCATATATAACCAAGCGCCTTGGTTGATCTAACTAAGCCTTTTTATCCATGTATAATTGAAGCAGTTTATTAGAAGTATAATACCTTCACAATAAAATTAAAGTATATTATAAAAATTGAAGTAATTTTCAAGTTTTCAGTGTGCCGTACACTAATATAATATCCCAGTTGTATATTCAATTTAGTATGCCAATTTATGGATTAAAATGTCCAGTATCATCGGTAGTTTAAATTTCAAGTGCATTTTTTCATAGTGTAGCCCGATTTCTTTACTTTACTTGTGTTTATCAAATTCAAAATTTGGCCCAAAACCTTCTGGATATATGAGAGATTTTGATGGCCAAAATCAAATGTAAATTGATTGACCTGTTTTCTCGGGAATACCGTATTTATAAAAGTATTGAATTTAATATTATGATGTACGTTAAGAGAGAGACTAAGATTGCCTTTTTTATGTTATATGCAAAGAAAATCGGTACTTTAAATTCTAGAATCTTTTCCCTAACCAATTTATGGATAAAAATGGCATATATAAACACAGAGTTTATACCACTTATATCCTACGTAGAAGGAAAATCGGTACTCTAAATTTTGCAATCTTTTCCCTAACCGCGAAACTAGAGTGGCTGTGTGATGTTCGTGTGCCTCTCTGCGTGCCATCATCGCTAAAGTTACTTCGCGTGGTTATTCTCCACGAGACAGAGAGCAACGATTTAATTGGCCAAAAGACCTCAGCCGCTCCACCCACTCGCTACAAAACGGTACCTTCGCTTTCAGTCAAGACTACAACGTTCGAAAAAAAAAAAATAAATACATCGTTCCTCACGATCCTGGTTATTAATCGCTTTTTATATTTAATGTCTTCTGAGAATTAACGCTCTAAAGCGATATCTACATATTTATCAATATCCCGTGAAAACAATAACGATAAATATAAATTAAACACTTAGGAGCGAAAGTACATTTATATCCGTAGTAAATAAGGTTTCGTCAAATTACAAAAAAATGTATAGGCAAATTGAAGAATTTTTTACTGCCGAATATTGCCGAGATACGAATGTTTTCATAGAATATTTAAAATCGGAATTTAATAGTGAATTTCGAATTTATACTTTTAAAGAAGTATTAAAAACTAAAAAAGGGATATGAATACCTTCACTGTTAGGTAAAATTACTACACAGTGTAGGAATATCCGTTTCTTTTACAGAAACGGATATATACATTTACTACACGCGTATAACGTAAAATTGATGTACATTTCTGCTAAATTCGTTACAAAAGTCGTATTGATTGATGCACAGCATACTAAAATTGATGTACAGTTTCCTAAATTTGTTATAAAAGTCGTCTTTTTAATATAAATTAAATTCAATTTTACCACATGCACATTGAATTTTCATTTTCTTTCGTATATTAAATTCAATTTTCTACACGGATTCAGTAAAAATTAAATTACTATACAGTATATGAATCTGATCTAATACGTAAAAGTTCACATAAAGGTTAATTCTTCCCATAAATTCTCGGAGTCCGTAAGTGCATCACCTTCTTCAGCTTATGTTGCAGTTTCTGACACTGCATGTATAACTTATTTCGACGTGTCAGAAACTGGAGACTGGTTGGTGTCACAAACTGCGACATACATATCAAAAACTGATTCCGCGCCGGTGTCAGAAACTGCGACATGGAGGTTTCAACAGGGTCAGTAACCCCCACTGAAAGAGAAGATTAGTTGTAATAACCAAAAAAATAAGTTGACACAACCAATCGATTATTCTATTTCCCTTACAACTCAAATGGTAGTGCCCACGATTCGAATGGTAGTTCCAACTATTTGAGTGGTTAACTTCACCAATCTCGTGAGAACTAATCGTGAATAGTTGAGGTTACTATTCGATATGATTGAGGAAACTTATTTTTCAGACATTGTGCACAGCAAATTGGAAACGTAGTTGTCACAACCAAACATTTCTTTCCGTGCCGGTAGTAGACGATCATAATTAAAACAATTATGTAGTAATTATTTTTTAATTATTTAACTTCGAAACCCGGTGAATCTCATTTAGAAGGGTTCAATGTGCACGTCAAAGGATTTTTTTTCAGTTTCATAATATAAACAATAGAAAAAACGAAGCCACACTGAGAGAAGAGTTTGTTAACAGTTAACAAATCTTGGTTAAATATGGCGAAATGAACTATTTAGTTATTCTTATTGAACTTCACTTGATCCAAATAAGATTTGTTAACTATTAACAAATATCAGCGAGTTTCATTTGCGACAAGCAAATTTTATTTAATCTCAAGTGAGATTCAATAAGAATAACTAAATGGTTCATTTCGCCATATTTAACCAAGCTTTGTTAACTGTTAACAGATGTTAACAAACTTTTCTCTCAGTGCACGGTTCTGAAGATGTCAGAAACTGGGCCGTTTACCTCACGCTTAGTAATTAGTGCTCTTCGCCGTTAATTAAGATGATGTGCTACTGCTCGGTCGGTAACAAAAACTGTAAAGCGTTGTTCTTGGTTACAATGGATATTTCAGGAAAAATACGAGAAGTACTGACTGCATCTTGGCACTCTGCAGTCAGTACTTCTCGACTTTTATTCGAAAAATCAATCGTGGCGAAGAATAACACTTCGGGAAAATTCAGCTATCTCACTCGCACTTATGGCGATCTGAGAGAGACAGACGACATGTAGCACATCATCTTAAGAGGCAGTGGTCCTTCCCCCACTACACCTCAAAATTTCGAAAGCTGTTTTCTCTAAAAAAACAACACAGATTAGGCTTGCATTTTGAGGGAATACGCGGAAGGATGGTACAATTGGGCTAAGCTTCTGGCTCCTCATTCGATTCAGTCGTTTTTTTGTGAGAATTAAAAGAAAAATAGTGCGAGAGAGACAGAGCTACGTGCGAGACAGACAGACCTATAGGCGTTTTACATTGGGCGAAGAAATTCTCACCGGTGTATCATTGCCTCTTAACAATAATCAATTATGTTGCTCGAGATCCAAGTTTCTTAAACTTGCGCTGCGGCGTCTCTATCGCACATTTTCGTGCGACCGCACCGCACTGTCTGCCGGGTCTATCCCCTCCAACGAACGACGTTCGCCCCTCCTTAAAATCATCGTGAAAAAAATCATGCACCGGTAAATTCTGGCGAGTGTAGACAGGTTCGAGCGAAGCGCGAACATGTCTCGACCTGCGGATTATCGAGCACTAGTTGGGAGATAAGAAATTGAGAAGCTTTCACTCTACTCAACGGAAGAACCCATAACAGTGTCCTTCCGAGAATGTGTCGTCACTGAATACCACAAATGCATTGCCGTCCGGATAAATACCAAGAATTGTTTGTGTAATTTGTGTCAAAAACAAAAAAAAAAGCGTCGCGAATAGATTCGACATATCGCATCGCGGAGACTCCGCAGCTAGAAGAGAGAGAGAGAAAGAGAAGCAGGAAGAGCAGCTTCACAGTATCGAAGCGAGGAGAACGCGACGACGTGTCCGCGAATCTATTAATAAATTTTGCGTTCGCAGTTTGTAATCGACCCCGCAACACTCGCTTTACTCTCGCTCTCGGCCGCTGCATTGCCACTACTAGACAAAGGGCGTCGTTATAACCAACAACGCTCGACAACCGGCGTGCCCAGAGAATATTGCGAAACACACACATATTTTTCCGGTTCAAGAGCGACGAAACTCTCGTTGTTTGCATGACTATTGATAAGCTGTAAGGTTTGACTTTGAGTGTGTTAAGCGAAGCCAAGAGATACAGTGATAGGAGGGTTAAATAAGCGACGAAACGCGTTCGAACACGTTCCTCTAACGTCTCGTAACGTTCGCATCCAAGGAAATAAACATGGCGAAGTACAATTGAGTCGCAAAGCAGTTATATTCTATTTCTCTGAGCAGAAGCAGCGTCTAGTATCCGATTGCTAATCAGATCCGTAGATATAACCTCTAGTGTTGGACGTCTAAGCCTGTAGCTTGCACAATGTTGCACAACACGCAAAATAGCACCGTCGGCCGATAGGCAAGCTGATCGAACGAGTCACCGCGTGACCGTCTCACGAGACGAAAAAAAAAAGTCACAACACAAGCCGCTACCGGATCTCACACGAATTTCTCTTCATTAAGCAAAGATTTATCCCCGAGGCTCGAATTACTTCAATATTCACTTAGAAACCAACACCAACACTTATTATGTTACAATGGAGAGAAGATTGTTTTAGTCGTTTATGGTTTTTTTTTACCTGCTGATACAACAATTCGTGGGCGAGTATATTCGCGATATCGACGGGATCCATGGCGGTTGCCATAATTTCCAGTGCGCTCGGAATCGTTTTTATTTTATTTTTTTAAATTTAGTAGTGCGATGACTGTCGTGTATCGATAATGCGCTAAGTCCGTTGGATTTCGTTGTCTTTAAGAAAGGGAAGGGAGATAAATGGATATGTGGAAGCGAATTTAAAGTGGAATAGGGTTCGATGATTAGGGGAGATGAAACACGATTGATTCGTCAATGCAATCGGGTCGATCGATCGTTCGTTCGTAAACAGGGTACGTTGGTCTGTCGGTCGGGAATCAGTACGAAGAGCGCGGCTTTTTCGTTGACTTTCTTTATTTTATTCGCTTTTTTTTTCTTGTGTTATTCTCTTATCGGGAGTTCGTCGCTCTTCGTTCTTAATCTCTTCCTTTTCCTGTGGCTCGCGCCTCCCGGGGAAGTCGCTGCGTCGTCTACCGACGCCTCTCTCATACTGCGGCAGTCACGAACTCGTCGCCACCGCGTTTTCTACCCCTCTGCCCGTACCACTGGCATCGCGATCTCCCAAAAATAGATGCGAATTTTGAGCACTACGAAAACCTGCGCTACTTAGCCCCCGATCCACCGGTAGATAGAGTGTTTCATATACTATATAGCCGCATCTATACACTTTCCATTGGCAAGCTTTGGCTACCGTTCACGATAAACTAATTAAATTTTCAAATTTATTCGCCACTTCGGGCGAAAACGAGAAGACAAACTTTTCCGCAAACTAGTGTTGAGTAATAGCGACAAAAATGGCTTTATAATGCGAGAATGGCTACCAATAACTTCCTGATTAATTCACCAGCTATAACTGCATCGTATTACGAGCATAGTGAGTCATTTCTGATTTACAAAAAAAAAAAAAAAAACAACGAGTTTAATCTGAAAGACTAGAAGGCCGTTCCGGGTGACTTTGCAGCATGCTTAGACCGATCTGGAGAATATAGAGATCTGGGAGCGTTTTCTTCGCACATTATATTCAGAGGTTTTCCCCCCTTTCGCTCGTGGGAATTCCTCACAACGTGGCAGGGCCGTAACGCGCGAAAGTGGCTTAATTAGACGGGGATTCTAAGTTTAACGCACCTGTGGAGCGCGAGAGGTCCCGAGCATCGCCACTCGGCTCTAGTTTAGAGAGACACTTTGAGAGCTTTCGCGACGTATTGGCTTGCGGCCAAGTGTTCAGAGTTCGACCACATGCACGCCGACATCTTCACAAATATTCGGAATTTGCTTTTGTGTTTTTCTTATTATTATAACGACGAGAATCAGAATTCTTGCAAATTTATTAGTTCTTCTTAAGGGGCCTAAAATAACAAGTTTCAATATTTTTTTCTGATCAGAGTATGGGCATGACGAGTTCACGATTTTACATACAATTAGTATATAGTCTTGATAAATTTATGATTTTATTTTATCGAAAAAAATTGATAAATAATGAAATTATTATATTATTTAAACAAAGTGCCGCCGAAAAACCTATTCATCCGATTCCCTTCAAATACGGACAGAACATATTTTATAACATTTTTTTATCGTTCGACTGGGTACTTTTTTGAAATTTTAAAAATTACAGAATTGGCAAGATGTAGAAAAACAACTGAGTTCGATTTTCAACCAAATATACTGAAAACCGACCGGTTTTTTTGGATTTCAATCCTATGCAGGTCCCTTAAATGGCGAAGTTCATACTAGTACAAAATAGTTACGCTCTGGTAATTATTAATGATCAATCGCGGTGACTATTTTTATATTTGTTTATATATATTTATTTATTTTTCACTATTGCAGTAACGAAAATGTTGTTACGGTAACAATGTAAATAGTTTATGTACATATAAACATGATTGAACGAACGATATTTGTTGTTCAATGGTAACCACGATTTTTCGGAATTTTTATAAAATTCTAAGAGCAAAAGACTGTGGTCGATAATATTGCCGAACATTCAAAGGATTTTCGTTATCAGTTTATCAATCTTAGCTTGGTAATGATAAGTCGAATAGCAGTAGTGAAAATATGTAGGCATAAGCCTCGATTCTTGCCACAAGATAAAAGAGAGGATGTGGCGGTGTGCTTACTATCGAGCCAAGTGCGACTGTATAGCCGCGACAGTATCCGGCCGTTTTCTTCTCATTGGTTTCGCCACCACAAGAGATTCTGCTTAAACTTCGTTTACAGAGAATTCGAAAAATAAAATAAGAACTCGTGCCAGCACTTAAAAGAAACGTGTAGATAACGAAATGGATCGATATTCTAGGTAGGTGTGTTAATCCTTATTCAGTTCTCACTAAATTGTACATTTTATCCACAAAATGCTTTTATTCATCAAAATATATTATTGCTTAGAAAAGTCATATTTATGGAAATCCAATTAAACGTCTTTGACATTACATCAACCCAATTTCACAGTAAAAATTACACATTGGACAGAAATTTGTTGTTCACAATTTTGTGGTTTTATTCAATTCGTTATTAAGAGTAAATTCTCTAAATCATTAACTGCTAGTTCACCAATAAATCCGTAAATGACAAACGACTATTTATTAACTTTTAATACTCAGTTAACAGGATTATTTTGTAGAATTGTAGCATTCTGAAATAAATTTTTTTTTACTAAGCAATTATTACATATTTTCAAAAACTAGGAATAAAAAAAAAAGTTTTGTTTTTAATCGACTGTATTCTTCCGCTCTATGAACTACGCATCGATAATGGAAACCCGTCGCGTTATCTCAGCCTGACAAAAACACGAGGCGCGAGGCGTGACAACAACTGTCAAGTTTTCGTCGTAGCCAGACACCGGCTACGGACAAACGTCGAAAAGGGGCAGCTCGTGATTAGACCAATGGTATATAATACTATGATGCTGTTTTTCATCATCAGCTGTTTAGCGCACACGCTTTCGCTTAGCTCGTCTATGAGCGTACAGCACCATCCAGTGCATTTCCAGTGAAGAGAAATAACAACAAAAGCGGAACCAGTTGTATATACACACACGAGAGTTTCGTGCCTACATTTTCACAGACTGGAATAAACAACAAATACGGGAAAAAAATAAGTAGTTGGAAAAACCATCTCTAGCATATGTATCGCAAATTAGTTCCACCAACTAACTCGAAAATGAGAACTAACGTTTTCCCGACTGGTTATGGAAAAATAGTAAGACCAACGAGTTGATTCTTATAACTAATCGCAGTGCTGTTTTTGTCAACAGCCTTTAGGTGGTGCAACCAAACAACGAGTTCCCATAACCAAATAGCGATTCGTATAAGCAACGAGTAGTTTTTATAACCAACGACTAGTTTCTATAACCAACGAGTAGTTTCTATAACCAACGAGTAGTTTCTATAACCCACTGAGTAGTTTCTATAACCAACGAATAGTTTCTATAACCAACTAGTAGTTTCTATAACCAACGAGTAGTTTCTATAACCAACTAGTAGTTTCTATAACCAATTAGTAGTTTTTATAACGAACTAGTAGTTTCCATAACCAACTAGTGGTTTCTATAACCAACGAGTAGTTTCTATAACCAACTAGTAGTTTCTATAACCAATTAGTAGTTTCCATAACCAATTAGTAGTTTCCATAACCAATTAGTAGTTTCCATAACCAACTAGTAGTTTCTATAACCAATTAGTAGTTTCCATAACCAACGAGTAGTTTCTATAACCAACGAGTAGTTTCTATAACCAACGAGTAGTTTCTATAACCAACGAGTAGTTTCTATAACCGACGAGTAGTTTCTTATAACCGACGAGTAGTTTCTATAACCAACTAGTACTTTCTATAACCAACGAGTAGTTTCTATAACCAACTAGTACTTTCTATAACCAACGAGTAGTTTCTATAACCCACTGAGTAGGTTCTATAACCATGTAGTAGTTTCTATAACCAATGAGTAGTTTCCATAACCAACTAGTAGTTTCCATAACCAACTAATAGTTTCTGTAACCAACGAATAGTTTCTATAACCAACGAGTGGTTTCTATAACCAACTAGTAGTTTCTGTAACCAACGAGTATTTTCTATAACTCACTGAGTAGTTGACGCTATATCAACTCCTCCGAATGGTTGTCTGAAACCATTTATTGGTTTCTCCAACTACTTCGTTTTTTTCTCAGTGCACAATAATTCATTGGTGATATTCTCGCTTTAATCCTACGGGCATTAACTGAGCGTAGCGTGTCATCGGTCCCGTGAACTCGGACAAAGAACGCTATCATTTCTCAAATACACGAAGCCAAGAAGGGGGAAATAACGAAAAGGAGGAGAATACAAGAGCGATGACCCCCCGGACTGAGTTTCGCACTCTGCCGTAGAATCGGTGTTGGGAAAATGTGTTCACAGTGTTTTGCGCGAACCTCCAAGACCTTGTGTCCGCTCTAAGTCAGCTGCAACGCATTACGAAAATAGAGCACACAAAATATACATACCACGGAGACAAAGAAGGAGAGGAATTTTTACGAGAACAAAAGTTGCAGATTCATCTGTCATTGAGTCGGACACTTCTAATTGGTTCTCAATTCTATGCTATTGTTTTTAGATTACTAAGATAAATTATGGGTATAAACATGGGTTTTTACACAGTTAGCTTATTATTGATAGCCGTGACAGTCATTGATGCACTTTTGCATCCTTCGTTTTCTTTATTAACTTACACGGTTGAGGTGATCAAAAAGTTTTCCTCTCGGGGAAGAAAAACGATTTTTTATTTTTGACAAGTCATTATTTTTTTTAATCCGATAGAAAATTTTATTTACTTTACATGATTTTTTTAGACGTGACGAACATATCTTATCTCTTGCGCAAATTTTTCAAAACTGTTTTCTAAAACGGTTCTTCCAAAGATCCCGAAACTTCTTGCAAATAAATATGAAACTTTTTTACAGAAACATTTCCCAATTTCGTGCCTTTTAAACCATGTCGCAGAATACATGTTTTAAATGCAAAATTGTTAGAATATTCTTTAGAAAGTCATATTTTTTTCAGAAAAGTTAAAGAATTAATTTCATGAGGAAAAAAGTTTTCTACCGAATTCCATAAACTATTTGTGAATTCACTAATATTTTTTTAATTTTTATTAAAAAAACAATGTTATTCGTAATCCAAAAAACATAATTTTCACAAAGAATTACATTATACTAGAATAAAATTTTTACTTGGAAATGTTTGTAGCATTCTAATATCTTTTCACAAACAAGTGTATACAAAATCGCTGATTCATTCTTCCGGGACAATGGAATTCTTGAAAAAGTCTCGCACACTGTTAGAAAAGACTGGAAATTTTTGTGCATAAATTCGTAATCGAAATTTAATATACAATTGTGTTATAAAATTCATGTACTTATGCAATAAAATTAAAGCAAATCATGAAAATTCAAGTACTTTTACTGTAAAATTTAATTAAATTATTGAATGTGTAGTATCATACATTAATTTTACATTACACTTGTTTATGTATAAAAACTTCCAGCAAAAGTACATTAAATTTCAAGTAAATTTTTTTTACATTGCAGTGACTTTTCACCACCGCGTGTGAAAAGAATAGAATTCCACTGTTAACCGAAAAGTTGTTGATAGCTGACTCAGCCCGCAGGTTGTATTATTGCCTGTGGGTAGGAAACGAAAAGGAGGCAAAGTGGAACAAGCAACGAAAACGTCAAAGAAACACGAGGGGAGCGGTCAACCCGAGCCAAGGTCGATTTGTGGCTCCCACACAAGCAAGAAGTAGAAGTACATGCACGATATGTGTGCTACGTTCGCTCCTCGTCGTGGTAAACAAATTCTCTCGTCCTTTCGCGCGTTTATCCACGAGAGAGGAGAGCGAGAGAGAGAGAGAGAACGGACGGGTATCGAGATAAAATGGCTAAATGACGCCATGGGTTTTCCTCGGTTGTATACGACTGGAAGGAGAGCTTCGTGATTATAATTATGATTGCCTTTCAGCACTCACAGATACACGTCCAGTCGCGTGGATAGTCGTCGCCAGTCAATATTGCGCGGGAAATAATTAGTAGTACGTCGCCGAGACTCTTCGATCACCAGGCGCTTACGTTTCGTTTGCCAGTTGGCCTCAAGCTACAATCGAGTATCGCGCTAAAAAGGACCGCGCGGTCGTTTCACGAGACACCTTATGCTTCGAAGAACAGTCCGAGGTTCAATCCCGTTTCGTTTGGTCCGCTGGAAACGACGCATTAGCGGCCAAAGTACTCTCTTCGCCGGAAAAACAATTTGGACTTTCGACTACGGAGACTCTTTGTCTGCATTTGTCCGAGTTTTATTGAAATCTCGATGAAGAATAGTCCCTGGCAACGAGTCGAGGGTATCGATAAGGAAGCGAGGACTGTCTGTTACTGCTGTTGCTAATGTTTGATCGTCGTCGAGCTATCGAACGTATCTGATATAGGTAGTGTCACAAAGATAACCGAGAAGGTCCAACAGCTAAAGTATTTCACTCGACAATAACACACTATTAGGTCATTTCCGACATGGCGTGCAGTTAGGAAAATCTGTCGACATGTGCAACGGCGGATAGAGTAATTATCGAACAATGCCGCAGTGGGGGACGAGAGTGTTTGCAATCTTTTTTCGATGCACGCGATTTATCTCGAAAAGGTCACAACTCCCTGGATATTAAAATCCAAATTAATCCTGCAAGTGTACAGAATAAAGCTTTTGTCAAACTTTATTTCGTAAAGTCCAAGGTCTGACTTATCGCTCGTTGATTATTTAGCTTAATGTAGATAGATGAAACAAAAAAAAAGCTAGATATACGCCGGAAAACTTTGACAATAGTAAATCCAATAAACGGCCATTCATTTTATTCCGTTTGAAATGCAGCTTAATTAGCCGTGATTGTCGATATGTTTGTGATCGTTAAAACTCTCGACGGACTTACCTCGAAACGGCGGCAATTGCTTGCGGGCTATTTCGATATATCCAAATAAATCCTGCAACGTCGCGTTGTATAGCGTCACAGCGTGTCGCGTTTGTGAATTTTGTTTTTATTTTCAGTCAATGTCCTTGGATTGTTGTTCGCTCGTTATGCAAGCATTGTGCAAATAATAGATGAATGAAAAGAAAAAACAACCGGATACGTATCGATGTGCCACCGCTAAACTAGATGATAATAACAAATTGTTTGTGAGCAGAACGTGCGCGGTGCGAACGAATCTGAGGGCGTTACGACGGAGGCCACGCAGACTCGACGGCGGTCGCAGTGACACTGACAGTGCCTCTTCTGTCATCATGTATCGTGGTGGTGATGCTGCTGCTGCTGCTTTGCTCGCAGTGGTGGTGATGGCGGCGGCGACCGCCGCACCGAACAACGCTATCGCAGCTCCATCGCATGCTCGCTCCGCCTCTTCCCTCCAATCATTCTCTCACTCTCTTTCTCGCTCACTTCCAGCACTGTAGATACCATCACAAACGCCTCTCTCTTTCTATATGTTTAGTGACCCTGTTCCTAATATTTGTGCCCAATTGAGATGCACAATGAACTTCAGACAAAACAACAAATTTTGAATAAACAGACTTTTTTCCTGAATTCAGGATTATTTATATTATTCTAATCTGATGACTCAAGAATTAAGAGCAAAAATTCAGTCACAATTTATTTTTATTGAATAAATCGGTACATAAAAATTTGCTTCAATTGTATAGTTTTTTTGTAAGTTGATATAAAATAACGTAATATGAAAATTGTAGGGTTTTCAATATTTTTGGACAGTTAATCATTTTTTTATTAGTGCAAATAAAGAGCAACGATTTTCATAAGGAGAGAAAAGAATCGTGTGTTTTTTTTTAAAGTTAGGTTTGGAAAATGTTTTTTTAGAAAATATGTGAAAATAATCGTATCTGTTTTTTTAAAGTTCGGATTGGAAAATGTTTTTTTTTTTTTTTTTAGAGAATATATGAATGAGAAAATGTAGATATATTTTTAAGCTCGAAATGTATTGGAAATTGGGGGCGACTAGAGTTAAAAAAATGAGTCTGCGCAAACGCGGCCATTACCAGGAAAAAAAATCTGAGGTCTCTCCCGTGCGACGTTGCGTCACTCACATTTCGTTCTCTCTTTCCGGTATCGAATCGACGTAGAGGGAGAGAGACGGAATCTCGCGGTGGATACCGCGCTTGCGTGTACATCGCGTAGTATAATAGCGCTCGCGATGATTCCGCGAAGCCGGTTGTTGAGACGTCAATGTGGCCGATTCTCCGTAATCCTCGCGCATGCCTTTCGTTTCCCGAACCACTCAACTCCCAAAATCGCATCTATATCGATATGACAGCATTTTTTAAAGCAAATAATACTCTTTTATCATCAAACTCTAACTTGAAGTCGAGAGACGCGGTAGCATGTCGACGCAAAGTGCTTAAAAATAAGTTTTTAACAAGTCAAAATCGACTAGACTTTTACCACTCTAATTACGCGAAAATTTGGGATGACAAAGTTTCGATAATTCAAGCAAACTAACCTAGGGTAAATGCACCAGTTATTGAACAGTCACCAGTGAATAAACAACTGCTTTTTGAGAATTCATGAGAAATTCTGACGACTTGACGACATTGGATTTTTCGTTTAGCTATCGCTAAAAAAACAGACAAATAAAAAATCGTATCGCAGTAGATATACAGCGATTATTTTGTCGCAGAAGCCTATTTTCGACCAAAAGTGTAGGTTAGATGGGCTCGTTCATTTACTTGTGTTTTTAGATTTCTGGCTTTTAGTATTTAATTTGTATACTTCGTAATATACAATTTATTTTTTAACTGCATCACATTTTTGACAATCTGATAATCCTTTGAAAATTTCGCAGATAATCTGGAAATATTGCATTTTATAGAAACCAAATAATGATAAACAAATCGTTCTGCTTAAATGTTCATTTACTGGTGACTCCACCCTTCGTATCGAATTTCTTGAGGCAGTTTTGCCATATACAGGATAAGGCGACAGAAACATTGTCATTGAAAGATTAAATGCTTCACATTTTAAAAAAGAGCAAATTCTCGAGACTCGGAGCTTCTCTTTTCGACCCTGTCTGACCGCTCGGCCGAATGTGTTTCCTCAGTCGCACGGCCGGGAATTCCAGAGGACTGACGCAACGCCGAAGGCATTTCCGACGCGCGATGCACTTGGAGAGCACACACCGGTGTGGCCTAAGGAGAAGGGAGGTGGAGAGGGAGAAGGGAGAGCGAATAGCCGCCGCATAATCGCGTACACAATATCCATACACTAAACGGCCAGACGTCGAAACTCGCACGTGCACCTAAGACTGTTCGACGCTCAGTCCTCAGGTTCTTGAACCCTCGCCGCATTTATAATGTATACATTTTCTAAGGGAGTTGATTAGCTTCTTTCAAGATGCTCACCCTCAATGCATTAATCTCTTCAGAAGTCCAGGACACCAAAAAAAAAAACTTACGAACATTAACATAAGCCATTTTTTCCGGCTTTAAGCATAGACACTGCATTTTGTCTTGAATAAAGCACCCAGACTTTTTTAACGTTCGAATTATAATCCACAGAACCGAAAAATTGTTTTTTTTTTTAAATATTCTATAGTTATTCCGCTACGTATTTATCGTTTTGAAAGATAGACAAAAAAATTCCTTGACTCTCGAGCGCGACTACAAACCGTGAAGGTGGAATATGACATTGGTTCTCCTTTTAAATTTTATCAGGGTTATCTGAGAAATATTTGGGTGAGAGGAAAGTTCTGACTTGTACAGGCGACTACAAGGAAGATCCTTGTGAGAGAGATTTGAATTTGACCAAGAATTCTACCGGATAATTAGTATCTGCATTGCCATAATGTAATGCATTGCCATAATGTAATATTACAATTCGTAGTAACACTTTTGTTTCGTATATTGTTACTTGCCTGCAGTGAATTAATAGCGGCGAGTATATAACTCATTTCTGGGAAGATATGACGAGGAATGTATAAGTAGTAAAGAAAAGAAAAGACAGACAGACACGTGGTGATTTCACGAGTAGTATCGAGTTTTCATTCATAAATCGAGTGATTTTCACGCTCAGGTGTTGATTAGTTTTTTTCATCCTAAATGCAATAATTTCTACAGAAGTTTATTTATATAAGCGATTTTTTCTTGCTCTGAGCATAGACTGCATATTATATTGAAAAAATCGTGTTTGAAGCTGTAAATATGGGTCGAAATTTCAAACTAAAACATATAGGACCGAAAAATTGGTTCTTCCTAATTACTCCTCTTTTCACGTATGTAGTTATCCTTTTAAGATTGCATAAGCTTGAGGCTAAAAAGGGTCAATTTTCAATACTTTTTTCTCATGAGAATATTGAGATAAATCAACCGATTATTTTTTTTTCTTAGGAAAAAAAAAACAACCTGTCTTGCACCCAGGCTTATGCAAACCCCTTAAAAGAGAGAACGAATGTTCCTTGATACCCGAGCGTGATTACAGGCCATGACGATGAAATATGACATTGATTCTCCTTTTAAATTTGGTCAGGGCTGTTTGGGAGATTTTCGAGTGAGAGCAGAATTGTGACTTGACGTGCTACTGCAAAGGTTTTTTAATTTCGTAATAATAATCCGCAGCGATTATAAAACTATGTGTCAATTTTTGAATGATTGCGAAACAAACCTCATTTTCATTGAATTATTGCGAGAAATTATGTAAAAACAGAAATGCACTCTTTTCCATTACTTTCACAAAGCATTCACGGTGATTCTTCGTGTATTTTTTTTCCCAAGAACATAATCATGAAATTTGATTAAAAATCAATATTTTTGCAGCTGTTCAAAATCTGACACATCATGTTACGTTTGCTGAATGTTATCGTCATGAGAACGTAATCACTAAGTCAATTTCACCAGCAACTTCATTTATAAACGTATATTAGAGATTTGACGCTGTTTAGAACGAGCTTCGAACGTAATCAAGAATGTTAGCAGACAATTAGTAGCTGCACTGCTGTAATGTTATACTACAAACGCCGTAGAGCTCGTAGTAACACATTCGTGTCGTATATTGTTACTCGGTAGCAGCGAGTTAGTAGCAGCAACTATACAACTTGTTTCTGAGAAGAGATGACGAGGACTACAAGTAGTACAGAGAGGGAGAGAGAGACGTGGCGATGTCGCGGGGTAGTGCCGACCAGGATTTTCATTCATAAATCGAGTGAGTTGCGCGCGCAAGTGAGTATGCGTGAACCGAGTGAACGATGAGTCAGAGGCCGTGAAACTGAGGTAAGCGTTACGAAAATAAGACGAGTGGAATGGCTCGACTGCCCGGAGAGACGATCTTCTTTCTCCTTCCTTCGCATTTGTAACACTCGTTACTCTCGATGATGCGTGCGCATTTCATCCCGCGTGCGTTTTCGTATTTGAACTGCCGCGTGCGCGCGCTATTTTCTATTAGACAAAACACACTCAGAAAAAAAGCTTCGTTAGAATTACCAAAAAAATTGGTTTAAAATGTTATCAAGAAAACTTGGTGGGCACAACCAAGTTATTGACTAACATAACCAAGGATTTGATAAGACAACGAAGTATTTAGTACGCCTAATCAATAACTTGGTTGCGCCTACCAAATTTTTCTTGGTAAAATTTTTAACCAATATCTTAGTAAGCCCAACTAAGCGTTTTTCTCCGTGCAGACACATAATTCTTATTGCTACACGCGCTTATTGACACTGTTAACAAAAATTGGAAATTTTTATGCATAAACTCGTCATTTAAATTTAATTTGTAATTATGGTATAAAATGAATGTACCTTTGCGGTAAAATTGAAGCAAATTATTAAAATTCAAGTACTGTAAAATTAAAGTAAATTATTGAAATTTCTGTACCGTACATTAATTTTACATCACACTTGCATACTAAATTTAATTTATCAGTTTATGTATAAAAACTTCCAGTACTTGGACATTAAATTTCAAGTAGATTTTTTTTAAGGTCCACCTACTATCATAATTTTGGCTGCAAGTTTCAAGTGCCCGAGCTCTTTACGCGAAATTTGTATATATTACGTAACCGCGGTTACTTATTGCAAGAAGAAGAAACGGTGAAGCATAACAGCGAAAGATCTTGCACCTTTTGACTTATGACCTCCGTTGATCTCTTCCCCTCCTCCTTCTCGGCTTCGTTCATCTTGCTCGATAAACTTAAGCCGCTTGACGCTGCTACTCGGTCTAATTGAAGGGTTAACGAACGTCAACTCATCATTTCCTGTCAGATTTGACCGTTTTTTCTTGGGTCATTATACCCGCAGAGGCACCTTTGTGATACTAAAATCGTGTTTTACGAAATGCAAACACTGGCATTGAAACCAGATGTACTTTTGTCGAAATAACAAATGAGATTCAAATTTATAGAAAACTATATTAATTTCAAGGATATTATCATTTTCTTGGGTCATTATACCAACAGAAGTACTAAGATTGTATTATACGAGACGCAGCCATTGGCATTGATGAAACGAAATCTACTTTCATTAAAAGCAGCAAATGAGATTCACATTTATAGAAAACTTATATTAATTTCGAGGATATTATCGTTTTCTTGGGTCATTATACCAACAGAAGTACTAAGATCGTATTAAACGAAACGCATACATTGGCATTTATGAAACGAGATCTACTTTTATCGAAAGCAGCAAATGAGATTCACATTTATAGAAAACTATATTAATTTCGCGTTTATTATCGTTTTCATGGGTCATTATATCAACAGAAGTACTAAGATAGTATTAAACGCAGAAATTGGCATTAATAAAAATGGATCTACTTGTATAAAAATGAGATGAGAGTCGCATTGATGGAAAACAAGTTACATCCAATCGTGATATAAGAAATGCAAGAAGAGGCTTTCGCATTGATAAAATAAACTAGTTCGATCCAGATTTTTTTTCGATAACTTATTCCACGTACTAAATACAGTAATCTGTCGCTAGGAGGTAATTCGAAAAAGACATTTCGAGACTACCTGCGTGAAAGAATGACTCGACATTGTTTATATCGCTTTTCGCAGAAGTCAAGCGATAACCTCCCACCCTTGTCGAGTTTCCTACGAAAGAATTGCCTGCCACTGATAATGAATTGCCACAACCACCCAGACCTTGAAAAAACCTTTTCGATATTTCTTCCTTCTCGATTATCTCAATAGTTTCCGTAATTTATGCTTATAAAAATATCGCTTACCATAGCTTTCTCTTCTTTCGTTAGCTGCCACGGATCTCCCGCGGCGACGTATGTCGGATACATCGAAAACGGTGAGTATACGTGATCGTCTGCCATATCTTCGAAAAATACTGAGTTTGGCACGAGTTGGGACATCGAATATCCGCTCGCCTTGCTCTCCTTTATTTCGTCGATTTTCTCCCCCACGACGCCCTTTCTACCTTCCGCGATTTCAATCGCACTAAGCACGAAGGGCACAAATAAAATACACTCTCAAATAGGTAATTTATCAATCGCGAAGATAAAAGATAAACCAGTCCAAGTTTAGTTCACAGGATCGCGACACTCGCGTAATAATTGAAACGAAAAATAAAATAAAAGGCAACTTTGATGTCAGGAAGTGTCGATAGATATTTTCACAACAGCAGGTAACTGCGATATAAGTCGATCGAGTCGCTCGCACACGGGACACTGTGCGTGGACGTCGAATACGTGTTGACTGAACGATCCGCCAACGTGACTGTGAAACTATATGTAGTAGCAGTACTACTTGTGGCAAATAGCGGGAGAAGGGCGTTCGAAGTACCCCCACTACTCTACCTTCTCGACTCTCTCTCTCTCTCTCACTCTCTGTGCGCGGTAAGCAAACGGGAGAAGCCAAAGCGCCGTCGTAACGAAACGGCAAACGAGGAGAGCGCGCTTTACGCGAGTGAACATGGGTCTCTCGTTCTGCCTCTCTCAGCAGCGCTGGCGTTCGCGGTAAGCAGCAAAAACACTGGCTCTCTATCTACTGTGCGACATTGTGACGTCATGGGCATCTTGATTCGCGGAGTAAGCGACGACAACGACAAATGGTAGTGGCGCGTGTCACATTAACTTTCGTAGAATCGTTAAAAAGCACGCGGAACCAGAAGCCCCTTTCTGCGTACCTATATAGGCGCTTCGTAGAGCCCATGTATACGTACGAAATTATTTATGTACGTAATTATGCGTATGGAGAAGTATGCACGAAACAGATGACCTTTTTTTTATGAGAGCTTTATGCTCACTAGAATAGCAAGTCTGCAGTTGCTCAGCGATGCTGTACTGGATTAGGCTTCTAATTTTGATGGGGTTTCCCCGTTAGTCATATCGGGTCTTTGTTTTTTAGTAAGTGCGATGTATATTTAGATCACTCTCGAAGATTCAGAAGTGCATTAATAAAATTATCTGATTCTTCTTACGTTTGTAATAATTGTTTTGTTGACGTTATTATTGCGTTGTTACACTGAGAGAAAAAACTGGATACGCCAAATCATTTATTTGAAATATATTGTTACGACCGAGTGAATGAATAAAACGGATATTTGTTTGTGGGGCGGATATTATTAATTACAAAGGCTTCTATTTATCTTGATCGCTTTCGTTCCCACGTCTGCTCGCAGTCAAAGTCCTGTCAAGACTCTTTTCTGTCACGTTTTCTGTGAAGTTTTTCAAGAATTCGTTTGTCGATTGTCATACCGTGTGTTCCTATAAAGCCTAATCTCTATATTCATAACAATATATAATTGATTCAATTAGCTTGGTATTTCAAACAACTAAACATATGGTCAAAATACCAATACATTGCGGTGAGTGAATTATATAAAAGAACCGAATTATTTGAATCAAAAGAACCAGTAAAATTCAAGCTGCTATATATTTTGTTGAGTCACGTAAATAAATGATTGGATGCATTTAATTTGAATTAATTTAATATTTGAATTAATAGAACCGTTTGATTAAACCTATATATGAGCCATTCTCTGTCAGTTCAGCCACTTTTTTTCGACCCTCTCAGATCTATCCCATAATTGGATACATTTTAGTACCACTTGAAAGCACTCTTTGTGAATTTTTTCAGATTTTTAAAACAATCCATTTGGGAAATGTATTTTTTTTTATTATTCATATAACTTGAGTATATGAATAATAAATGAGTAAAAAAAATTGTTTACCATTTTTTTTGCTGTAAGTAGCTTTTGCAACACGAATAAAAATATGAGACATATTGCAATACAAAGTTAAGTGAAAAACAACATTTTTTTGTATGTGTGATTTTTTTGTCAGATTTACTCCATCGAAGTTATATGAATAACAAAAAAAAATATACATTTCCTAAATGGATGAATTCAAAAATCTGAAAAAATTCAGAAAGAGTGTTTTTAAGTGGTACTAAAATATGGCCAATTATGGGATAGATCTGAGAGGATCGAAAAAAAAAAGTGGCTGAACTGACAGAGAATGCCTCATATATGCGGAACTGTTTCCATAGATAAAGTCAGATTCAATTATGCCTTATTTGTGCGGATTAAATATTTAATTGCAACGGAAAAGTATTTCCTTGAGTGTACTAAATAATACAATTGAAAACAACGACTGAAGATCCAATTTATTTGAGTTATTGCAAACAGTACAATTAAAGCAGAAAAATTCATTCAATTAGTCGGTTAAAAATAAATCGGGTATATGTTTCATTAAAATAATCCATTTAATTGAAGCAATTAAATAATAACCAGGTTCAAATAAATATTGTCCATATTGAAATAAATTTTGTTTTGAACCAACGATAAACTTAGTTGGTAGGATTGACGATATAATATGAATATGTATATTGTCTGGTGTTTTTATAGGATAGTTTCATTGAATTAATACAATATTTAGTTAAAAATATTAAATATTTTGTTGGGTCAATAAAGTTTTGATCTCATTCATCAGAACAAGCAAATAAATTTGTAACTGGTTCAAATGAAGGGTTTATTTCAATATTTTCAAATAAATGGCTCATTTGAAAATTCGGTGTATCCAATTATACACTTCTCTCAGTGTACAATGTTGTTTTATGACTTAAGAAAACTGCAAATGGGAACGAACCTAATTATTTATGTACATATGTATGCATATGGATAAGTATGCATGAGACAATCTTTTTTTATGAGAGCTTTATGTTCACTCAAAAAGCAGGTCTGTGCACTCAGAGAAATTGTAGTAGTACAGTCAACTATTAATTTTTAGTTCATGCAACTGTTTTCATAGTTACAGTAATCATGAAAATAGTTATGGTAACTATTTCATAGTTATAGTAATTATTTGATAGTTGTGGCAACTATTAAAAAATTGATCGTACGAACTAAAAATGAATAGTTGTCACCTTATAGTTACTAATACCATAATTTTCTCCCAGTGTAGTTGCTTAAAAATACTGTACTAAATTGAACTTCTAATTCGGATGGGGATTCTCTGTTATGAATATTCAGATCCCTTTTGCAGATTCAGAAGTGCAATACTAAATTTACCTGATTTTCTTCTTCCGTTTACAATAATTATTATTTCGTTGACGTTATTATTATGTTGTTACGATGTTCTTATATGGCTTAAGAAAACTGCAGATGTAAACGTATGTAAGTATTTATGTACGTAAATATGCAGATGGGTAAGTATGCACGAGATAGACGACCTTTTTGTTTATGAGAGCTTTATGCTTACCCGAAAAGCAGGTCTGCAGTTGCTCAAAGATGCTCTACTGGATTGAGCTTCTAATTCGGATGGGGATTCCCCGTTAGTTACATCGAGTCTTTGATTTTTAGTTAGTGCGATGCATATTTAGATCTCTCTGGCAGATTCGGAACGCAATGCTGTATTTACGAGATTCTTCTTCCGTCTGCAATAATTATGTTGTTGACGTTATTATTACATTGTCACAATGTTTGTTATACAACTTAAGGAAACTGCAAATTGTGTATAATAAAAAATAATAATATTAATAATGACCGAGATTTTTAAAGAGCTGAAAAGTCGTAACATTTCTTAACTTTTTAATGACCAAAATCCTTTTCCGTTGACAAAAAAAAAGTCTTAAATATTGGACATTTTTCTGAATAAAAATGGTAGATATACATTTTCAAAATTTGGTTTTTCAACTTTCACACGGACATGCATTTTTATTTCATTAAATAAAAAATGAAGAATACAATTCTAATGAAATTTCTCCGTCATCATTTTCCAGAATTTTGGTATTAAAAAATGAAACAAGCCGTCTTTTAAAAAAGCTGTTCTACTAATGCCGCGAATATGCTACCTTGGCAATTGAAGGGCGTCATAAAAATTCACGAAACCTAAAGAGCGAAAAAGTCATGAAAATTAAAACAGCCCAAAAAGGATTTTAAAAAAACATACAAGTTAACTGAGAGACCTGAAATTCGATAATTCACAATCCCCGAATTATTAATTTATTAACAAGTTGCATAATTCAAAATATTTTGTTGGAATGACATTTTGCCCGAGATTAGCAACAAGATTTGCACCTCGTCTCACATAAAAAAGTTTCTTCATAATGTTTCTGCAAAACATATCAACATAACAAAATGTTGCTATTGGTCTCTTTTTATTGTTTGATGGAAGCCAATTAGTGCATAAAACTACGAACTGTAAATAACGTGAGTATGTTATAGGCGTATCCGAATATTGTTATTATTAATTTTTATTGACTCTTGGCGGTCTATTTTTCTTATGAAATTTTGCGAAGCACTTTTCGGTGCTTACATAAATAACGTGATTTGAAAACCGCTATTTTGTGTCGGAAAAAACTCGAAATGTCATGAACTTATAGCTGCAGTCGTTGGATAATTTGTTGTTGTCGACGCTTGTGCCTTCCGGAAATAGGAATCCTTTGTTCCGGGCTTTTAGGAGATACTGTGGACGTAAGGGATAGTTTAAGTGCAGTTTTGCGGAACAAAGGCAAGAAGGCGATAATGTTAAAGCCATTGAGATTTATGAGCTTGTTTTGGCACTCAGCCGTGATGAAAATGAACCGAGAAACTGAGGGAGAGAGAAAGTCGTCGTGATAAACAGGCGCTCGGGTGCAATTACTTTTCGAGCCGAAGCTCGGGAGCAACGAAACGATTTCAGGGACTTAGGAGGGTCATAAAGGATATTATATAGTTTCTGGCGTGTTGTAGGTAAGCTACCTTTTGGGAGTAATGACGAATTTACAACGTCTCGTTAGGATAACAATTTGGGGTGGTCAACAAAACTGTTATGAGTCACGCGTATAAGTACATACGAAAAATAGCTACGGTGGTAAAAATAGTGAAACTGCAATAGTCATTTTGAGAGTAGCAAACTCGTTTTAGGACGCTGAAGAGGTAATGAGGCAAAGCAGATATTCGATAATACTTAAGGTGATGTACTATACCGATTGAGTCGTCCTGAGTGCGAGGGAACAAACACCATTGGGCGGTCACAGTGCAGTGAGAGAGAGAGAGAAGGACAAAACGTGTAGTACATCACGTTAAGGTAGTCCTCCTTTCGAATAGTGTCGAATTCGCATAAGTTTTCGATAAATGAAAGGGAATTGCAAATACTTCTCGATAATACAAAAATCTGAAAAAAAATCATGCATATTAAAGGTGTGAAAAAGATTAATGTTGCATAATAATAATTCCAAAATGTTATTAACAAATTGATGAAAAATAAAATTGTTTAACAAATCTTTTGACAACCTAATTTTTTTTTCGGCTAAAATAATTCCTTCGTTTTTCTGAATACGCATGAATTTTTTAAAAAATTTCAATTCACTTTGAATTTTTCGTTTTTTTACATGGGGAAAATCCCAAAATTCGAAGTGAATTAAAAAATTTGAAAGAATTCATGTGTATTCGGAAAAATAGAGGAATTATTTTTACCGAAAAAAAAATTAGGTTGTTGAAAGATTTGTTGAACAATTTTATTTTTCATCAATTTGTTAATAACATTTTGGAATTATTATTATGTAAAATTCATCTTTTCCACACCTTTAATATGCATGATTTTTTGCAGATTTTTGTATTATCGAGAAGTGTTTGCAATTGCCTCTCATTTTTCGAAAACTTATGCGAACTCGATACTATTCAAAAGGACTACCTTAAGAGGCATTGTTAGCGCTTTCCCCTGCACCAATTTTCAAAATTCTAAAAACTGTTTCCTCTCAAATAACTTCACAGATTGGGCTTGCAGTTTGAGAGAATACGCGAAAGTATGGTACAATTGGATTAAACTTTTGACTTACGGAAACTTAAAATCTAAATTTATTCACCAGTACCAAAAAATCAAAAAGTGAGGTTAGGTATGAAAGAGACTGACGTTTAACATGCGTTTAACATTGGGCGAAGAAATTCCTAAGGGTGTATAATCTGGATCTCGAGCCGCATAATTCATTCACTCAGAGAAATCCTAATAGTACAATCAACTATAAAGTGACAACTATTCATGTTTATTACATGCAACTATTTTTATAGTTACGATAACTACGAAAATAGTTATGGTAACTATTTGCTAGTTACAGTAACTATTTGATAGTTGTGTCAACTATAAAAAAATTGTTGTACCAACCACAAATGAATAATTGTCAGTTTATAGTTACTAATACCATAATTTTCTCTCAGTGTTATTGTTAATTAACGGTGAAAAACAAGTATCTAATTTTTTTCCATAAAGCATGCTGCATATATTTTTTATAGTTTGCAATAATTTAATTGCACGGGTTCCACATAAACTATCCTTAGAAATATAAAAATTCATCGTTATTCACCATAAGAACTTGGATCTGTCATAAGAAGCAATGTTAAATGGTATAAATTAAATGTATTTCTCGAAAAACATGAAGATAAACTTATTCAAGCATAATACTCATTCCAACATGTTGTTAACAAATCCATTT
Organism: Ephialtes manifestator; assembly: GCA_963970395.1. Classification (NCBI taxonomy): domain Eukaryota; kingdom Metazoa; phylum Arthropoda; class Insecta; order Hymenoptera; family Ichneumonidae; genus Ephialtes; species Ephialtes manifestator. The sequence continues at coordinate 36,218,767 of OZ019968.1, forward strand.
AAAAAAATTTAACAAATCACCCGGTAACCTAATTTTTGTTTCAATTGAAAATGATTTGTTTATTTTTCCGAATGCGTATGAATTATTTCAGATTTTTGTGCATTAAAAAGCAATGTTTGAAAATTGCATTTTTTAAAAATGTTTCAGCTGCATTTGCGAATCTACTCGATCAATCGTCCGGACATATCTAGGGTGTAATGGATGGTGATATGACAAACACATATCCAATATTCGTTATTTTTTACGAATTTTTCAAAATAAAAAAAAATGCAAAATTAAGAAAGAAATCTGGAAAAAAAAAAAAAAAAAAAAAAATTATATGTATTCGGAAAAATTAACAAAAACATTTTCATACGGAAAAAAATAAATAAAAAATAAAACGATAGGTTGACGGGTGACTTTTTTTTAGTTTCGGAACTTTGTTACTAACATTCCACAATTATTATTATGCAAAATCAATCTTTTCAACACCTTTTATATCCTTGATTTTTTCATATTTTTATCCCATCGGGAAGTGTTTGAAACTCACGTTTGGCGGGCACCGCTCGTATACTACCTTAAGGCACTAAAAACGTAACGACGAAGTTAACCACGAAGCGGATATTCGATAATACTTGAAGATGCTGCAAAGGGTTAGAGAAGGTCGGTAAACAAAGAAAAGGAAGAGCCGCGAGAGGGAGAGAAAGGTCGTTTGTTTTCGAAGAACAATTGACGCGTCAACGACGAACGAACGCCTGAGGGAAAGACGAAACGTGGTTCGAAATCAACAATCGTGCTCTCTCTCTTTTTTTCTTTCTTCACAGCGACATCGATTGCACTACCGCCTGCAGACAAAGTGATATTCTAATCGAGCTGGGATTCACAAACAATCGTTTGTGGGTAAGCCCCGAAAATCATATACCGAGACGAGTCTTGAATGACAATTTACGGTACCGCCAATATTCAACGAAGGGAAAGCCGGAAATAAGAGTTTATCAAGTGTTGTTGTGCCCGTTAGCGTTGGGTCATTCGTGTATACGAAAATATGCGCCAAAAACAGTCGCACACAGCTTAAAGAATGCAAAGTAGAAACTTGCACATTGCTTCATCATTATTTACATTCTTTTTTTAAATAAATAAACTTAAAAAAATGCATTTCAGCGCCATTTTTGTCGTAAATGAATAATAAATAAAAATTAGAACCAACAAAACGTGCGCTTGCGGGCGGCGAAAAGAATATTCTTTTGATCGAATGAAATATGTAATTGATCGAAGCAGCAGCTAATCAATCCAAAAATGATGCGATTACCATTGCCAAATATTTCGTCCAATCGACAAAATATTCTTTTCGCCGCCCCGTAAGCGCACGTTTTGTTGGTTCTAACGATTTTTTTTTCTCAGTGTTCTAATCACTTAATTAGATGTATAGTATCACTGAACATTATTTTGTTTACGTGGAAAATTTGTGCTCGTTAGATCAAATTTTTTGATAATTAAAAAATTTGATAAAATCCCTAACGGTTTCACCGACTGTTTCCAAATTTGCAATCCCGTTCTCCAGGTTGCATCACGTTTTTCAATTTTCATACAACGTTTCATCCCGATAGCTAAAACTTTAATCGAGTAAAGCGTTGACGGACATTTTTCTAAAACTTAAAAATCTTATAACAATGGAATGCGCCAAGTGATTGTATAAAATTTATACCAAGTAAAGATTGATCGGTACTTTACATGGCATTAAAATTTGAGCTGATTCGGTCGAGTATTTCGCGAGTTATGGTAGTATGAATCTTAAGCCTTTCATCACGCACATACGTAGATCCGAACATTTTTTCTAAACCATTTTTCTCTACGTTTCAGACTATCAGGCTTTTACGTTTCCCCGCTCCCCTTTTCCCCGTTCCTTCATAGAGACCCTTCTAGAGTGTTGTCCGCAGCCACTCATCCTAATGCACTACTGTATCGCATTTGCACTAGGGCACAGGGAAACTGCGGAAAACTTGGCCGATACAGTCGGCTTTATTTTTACTGAGTTTCTACTGTATGAGAATACATTAGAAACTCAGAAAAACTGCCTCCCGCTCAGTAGTTGGCGCGCAAACCAGTGCAAGGCTAAGCGGTCACCCATCCAAGTTATGACCGCAAATAATGCTGCTTAACTCTGGGGACCGCCGAAGCCACACACCGACCGCGCGTCCACTGCTGTCGGTTCTACGTTTCAGACTATTTTCAGTGTACTGACATAAAAATTTCGAACCCCATTTTTTTCCACAACAAACCGTCCTGTATGTATTTTTCCTGTAAAGTATTTTTCGGTTTTTATGATTAAGATAAAAAATTACAGAAAGCTTTTATAAATGTGGTGAATTTATAAATTTTTTATATGTGTTAAATTGCATGTGAATTAAAACTTTATAAAATATACACTTTTTGGTGTAAAAATGACAAATAGCATCTCGTGAAATGAAAATACAAAATATTAACATATGATTTTTGTACTTTCTGTGTAATATTGACCAAAGTGTTGTATAGACATCTGTGAGCATAAAATTTCTGTTACAAGCACGGAAATTTCAATTTATTTTGACTGTGCACTAAAAGTCTTGACCTCGAAGAAAACTGTAAGAACTTGGATTAATCGCGTGGCAGTATCAAGTTCGAATGTATCCGAACAGATTCAATACGCAGACCAAAAAGGGGGCCGCGACCTTCGAGCTGTCGATGCTGCCCGAATTGCAAGACATGGCGAAATCTTGTGAAAGCAGTAAAATAGTAGCGGTATTTAGGGAGTTTGGATGATAAATTTCCAGATCGAAAAAATTCCGTGCCCGAAACCGCCAATATATACTTTTTGTGCTCTGATCGATAAATAATTTTTTTCAATGCAGCGTTTCAGTCATTTTTGCATTTCTCCAACTTTAAACAAACTTGAAATCGATCAGAACAAACAGAAGAACTTGAAACTTAAAATGATTTAAAAATCAGTTAAACTTAAATAAAAAAAATTTTTATTAAAATTTAATAGCAAGAAAAATAACATGCTTAATTAGTACTGAATGCATCAAGAGAAAGATGGCGTCAATAATCGCATAAACTGAAGTTGCAAAAGAAAAAGCTACTAATATGCTAATAATATGCTTGATATAGTTTTTAAAAATTTGAGAGAAAAGTCCATATACGTGGAATTTTTAGATGACAGAAAGTTTTCATTCGAACTTAAGGTGAAGTGTGATTGAATTTAGATTCTAAACATGATTTCCAATTAAGTGAAATATTTTAAGAAGGATTTTTTCATCACAAATGCATAGACTTTATAATTAATCCCAAGTGTAACTGATTTTAACGTCGCTTTAAAGTTTAATTAATTTTGTCAAACGGTTCAAAGTAAAACTGTCTTTACATTCAGTTATATTTAGAGAATTAGTTAATTGTATTTCTCAATAAACGACATTCATGAATTAACAAATTAAATACATTCTTCAATAAACAAAAACTAACTATATGAGAAAAAACTGCGATTATTAAAAAATATTTTTTTGTACTTTTTATGCATAAAAAAGCGCCGCAATTTCAGCACTATAGCAGTACAGTATACTCAGAAAAATTGTGGAAATTCTGGCAACTACAAAGTCACAGCTATTCATTCTTAATCCATCCACCTTTTTTTTGTAATTGCTGTAACTAAAAAATTGTTGTAACTATATTTATATAGTTGCGACGCCTATTTCATGGTTATCGTAAATACAAAAAAAAAAAAATAGTAGCATAGACTTAAAATGAATTGTCACTTTATAGTTACCGACGACAGAACTTTTTCTGAGTGTAAAGACTAGAATAAATCGTTCCCGTTATATTGTATATTTTATGAAAATTATCGACTCTTTCCTTCTTTCATCGACCAGGTGCAAAGCCCCGCATTGATCATTCAGAGTTCTTCTCTGAGTCACCACCACGAAGACGAGCGTTTACACTGCTATTCTTTCTATGTACTTTATTTCTCTTTTGTTCTTTTCATCGGTCTGTATGCAGTGTTATTATTGCACCGTCTTATGGACACGTGTCACCGACATCGTCGAGGAGCGTTGATTTAATAAACAAGAGAAATACGTGTCACCAATAACATAGCGTCGAGTTTCTCCGACCCGCTGACAACACCGATAATAAAAAATAAAAAACCTTGTGGGAAAACGATCACGAGAATTTTACTCAGAGTTTCACGAGAAATCGACGATTATGTAAGATCCGTTTGTTCGTTTTTTTTTTTAATAAGAAGAATGACGAGTGTACGAAGCTATGATGAAGAATTGCTTCATTCAAGAGCCATGCAGTCTAGTGCAGGTAACTTCTTCTTCTCAGACGAGAAACAGAACTTATAGGATCGAGTTCATAGAGTTTCATTCATTGGTTATTTTCTTATAGCATTTTTGAACTGTGCATTGAGTGCTCACTTACTGTTACTGTTTTTTATTTTTTTTTAAGTGTGTAGTGTGCATAAAGTTATTTGATACCGGCAACCCTAACCGCTACTCTACTCGCAGAGGGCATGGTCGTGTGCTATCGATCGTAATCCGACCTACGACGGCGAGATAATTAGAATCCGTCAGCTGGCTTGAGCACGCGTCGTGTTTCCGTCGCTTCAACGCGTATATTATACATGTAAGTATTATTATACACTGAATTGTCTCATTATTATTCACGAAGTAATGAAACGTGCATAATCATATTGCATTCAAATGATATATTGCTCTTTATATTCGAATGTTTTCTCAATCTATTTCTTCAGCAAAATACATTTACAGAAATTATTGTTATTTTCTTCAACAAAGTACGTTTACACAAATTATTACTTTTATTAGTAATAGTAATTATTTTGGTCTGATTATTGCTAATTATACTTATAATTCCTACTGGCTTACATTATACTTTGCCATCGACCTTCAGTCTTATTTTTTAAAAATTATTATTCACGAGGTAACAAAACTCGCATTCATTATTTTTTATATTAAAATGTTTCCTAAATGTATTTCTTTCACCCATATAAAATATGATTAATAGAAAAGTTTTAATTATTGTTATAGGCAATTACGATAATATAATTGTTGACTCGCGAATAAATACTCGGTGCTATTTTTATTATAATATTAGTTATAGCAATTTTATTAATAGTAAAGAAAGTTTAAACGTCGCATTATAAATCATAAATTCAGTGAGTACTTAGCGAGCACCCGATTTAAATATACTTCCGAGTGAAGAAAATACCGCAAAGAAATTTGATTGCATTTATTATAGAAAATTACGATGATAATATAATTATCGACTCGCGCATATATATTCCACATTAATTTTATCACGATGGTAATCGTTTTATTAATAGAAACGCAAGTCTTAACGTCATTTAGTAATCATAATTCATAAATTGAGTAAGTACTTAGCATAGCTCGATTTAAATGAGCTTCCAACGACAGAAATTACCGCAATCGTAGCGCTACCGTATCATTTGCTTCCTTCAGGCAGTCTCTGAGCTGAGCTCGTATCATTTTACCCCTATTGTTACCGTCTGCGCACGTGGGACAGTAAAATCGGGACAATTTCACTATTCTTTATGACAGCCAATGAAGAAAATTGTTATACTTGGTATTTTATAACAAGCTGCGAGAGATTTAGATGGAAAATAATACGTGCGTGCCGAGGGCGCTCGTTTCATCGCAGGGACCTTCCAATGAGTCTCGAATGCGATTGCGCAATGCAGTGACTGGCACTCTCTTACTCAGACCTCACGTAGCAAAGCAGTAGCACTAAAAAGCTGCTTTTACTGAGATAGCGAAGGTGCTGCTACTGTTTGTTGCCTGTTATTGTTTTTTGCCAGCAAGGCGAAATTATTTTCAATCATTAAGAATTATCGATCCCTCATTAATCAACAGTACATAATCATAATGATAATAATAATAATAGCTCGAATCTTTTTGCGTATGATCCAGACACCTGCGATTTTCTCATACAAATTACCTACGCGACAGCATTCGAGTCGTTCGAGGCGATTACCGACGTTAATAACAATGATATAAATTCGTCGCGTTACGCGTAAAGTATGACTACTTTCGAGCTTAAGGCTGTCGCTTGCGTCACACCTCGTGTCTCCTACGTCATTCGAAAGCATACTGTAGAGCAAGAAAAAGAAAAAAAAGAGGGAGAGGCATTGGTTCGTTCAAATTGTACTCACATTGCTCGGAAGATTTGCAGAATGAACGCCGCTCGAGAGAAAATCGTGGCTGACGCGAGAGCTCTGCGAGGCCCCGCTGTCGCTCGATACGCTCGACGAGCTGTCGTACATCACGTCCGAGACTTCCAGCTTCATGATCGTGCTTGTTTTTTTTTTTCTCGCGAAACTGCAGATTTCCGAAGTCCGCTTCGTTAGTCCTTAGATCAGGGACAGATCGCATAAAACAAACACCACCTTCGTTCAGTTTTTGTTATTATCTCTGGTATCGAAATTATGCCCGAGCTTCCGCGTCTGTCGGGAACGAATGCGAAAAAGCTTCGATTCTTAGAGGTTAGCAATGGGTTTTTGTCCAATATCGTCAAAAAACGACCGTGTTATTTATTATTTTGATATATACGCGTACAACACAGAATCAGTTCTCTCTCGAAACTGCTGCTGCTGCTACTGCTGCTGCTGCTGCGAGCGTGAAACTGCGAGCGATGACTCATAACGTGGGGGAATACCTCGAGCTTCGTATGAGTTCGGAAAACTCGTAGCTAGTCGACGAACAGCAGAGAGAGCCCGTCGTCACGAAGCAAACCCTGACGATCCCGCGTGCTCGAGTGATGTCATTCGCTATTCCCGTCTAGGCCGCGACCAATCCTGGCCCTCGGAGCCAAACGTCAGACCAGGAGCGAATCTACTTGATTTCTATCGCGGGTTCAACCGGGATTCGATGATTGGGGCATTCCACTCTCTCCTGACGCAATTATCTTACAATCACCGGTGAGTTCATCGATTAAATTAGCTTCGGGACGAAATTTTGTCTCGGCGGATTTGCAATTTGAAATAACGCGGAGTTTCCATTTTTTGGAAATCTTTCGATCGAATGATCACAAGTATTTTGTTGTAGTTTATGTAATAGATTATATAGTTTGAGATTTTTATTATATATTTAACAATATAAGTAATGAGGATGGCTTGTTCAGGAGATAAACGAGATTTTCGGAAAACACGTGCTGCTGGATCACTATACAATTTCCAGATAGAACGGTGGTGCCTTTCCGAGAAGAGCACGATGAGTCATGCGGAACCAGGTTGCGTGGGTGTGTGGCGGGAACACAAGGTAGAGGAAGGGGAGGACGTTGTGACTCACCGATTCAATATGCTGAATATTTGCGCTCGCTCTCTCGTTGGGCGGACCATTGGGCCACTTTTTTTTTTTACTAATTCGAACGGTGAACCCTTAACCTGCCCTGAGCTCGGAAGGAACGAAGTGTTTACAGGTGATTCGTTCCTAGATGGATAGGAAGAGGGTGAAAGGGGCGGGGGAAGGGGAGGGGGGAGGTTGTACAAATAAATTATAGAGACTGATACAGATCGGTAGAATTTGAATGGGATTTAATCGTACGTTATCACCTCTATCTATTCGGACTTTGATCAATTTATTTACAAATTGAATCGTTGTTATTAGTTTCCTATAGATTTTGATTTCTATGGGTTAAATATGATAGATACGTTATCGGTATGTATAGTGCACCAACTGATTTTTCTGTGGTGAAATATATGCATATATTTCAGAAGAAAAAAGTCATTTTCAAACGATTTGACTGTGATTTTTAAAAAAGTGACTTTTAGTCACTTTTGGTAGGAAAATCCAAACCAAATTTTTTCTTCTTCAAGATATCGAATTTTGGACTTTACTATCGTTCTCAAGTGGCATATTCTACCCCAGAAAATACCGTTTTCACCATACCTGCGCCGAAAGTTCGACTTCCCGCCCTACGGGCTTTACGTAATTCGAACTTTCCGCTGCAGATATGGTGAAAAATAGTATACTCCACTGGGGAGTGAAAGTAGACTATCCCCAACCGCGTGTTTATCTTACACGCGGTTGGACATAGTCAACTTTCCCTCCCTAGTGGCGTAATATACTATTTCTTCCGACTTCGCTAAAATAACCCCATTTCGTGTACGCAACGCGGGCGGGAAATCGCTCATTTGTTACGAATGACGTACGCATGCGCACTCCGCTTTCATTACCTCCCGAGGGCGAATTTCACGAGGTGAAAAGTCGCACCCCTCCCATGTAACGTACTATACTTTTCTCCCGATTTCGCTAAAAAATTACCACATTTCGTGTGTGCAACAAGGACGGAGAATAAGCTCATTTTTAACAAATGCCGACACGCATGCGTAGTACGATGATTACCTCCCGATTTCACAAGGTGAAAAGTGGCACCCCTCCCATGTAACGTACTATATTTTTCTCCCGATTTCGCTAAAAAATAACCACATTTCGTGTGTGCAAGAAGGACGGAGAATAATCTCATTTTTACCAAATGCCGACACGCATGCGTAGTACGATGATTACCTCCCTCGGGAGGTAATGAAAGCGGACTGCGCATGCGCAGTACGGAGGTAATCATCGTACGACGCATGCGTGTCGGCATTTGTTAAAAACGAGCTTATTCTCCGTCCTTGTTGCACACACGAAATGTGGTTATTTTTTATCGAAATCGGGAGAAAAGTATAGTACGTTACATGGGAGGGGTGCGACTTTTAACCTCGAGAAATTTGCCCTGAATTCGCGATTGTGAATTTCTGCTCTCACTTCGTTCGGGCATCAAACTTCACTCTCGGTGAAAAGTAGCACTTCCCTCCCTTGTAACGTAATGTACTATTCCAAGCCTTTTTACGATGAAACCGTCAGCAGTGGCCACGCGATTGGTGTGTTCAGCGATCCCCAGAGTTAAGCAGCATTTCTTGCGGCCGTAACATGGATGGGTGACCGCTTACCCGCGCACTGGTTTGCGCTCAAACTCCTGAGCGGGAGGCAGTTTTTCTGAATTTCTAATGTATTATCATACAGTAGAAGTTCAATAAAAATAAAGCCGCATGTATCGGCCAGGTTTTCCGCAGTTTCCCTGTACCCACGTGCAAATGCGATACAGTAGTGCATTAGGAAGAAGTGGCTGCGGGTAACACTCTATTGGGGTCTCAAGGAATAGGGAATAAAGTGGTGTCTGTGATACTAAAAGCCAAGTGGCGTACATGAGGAATCACGAAAACAAGCATTTTCACGATGATTAAAAAAAAATAGTATATTTCGATACAAGAGGCCAAAGAAGCATTATGCACAGTGCTCGCGTCCCTAGCGGATCTGAAGAACCGCAAAATAACCGAAGAGTGACCGGTCGTTATGGAACAAAAAATCACTCCAGAATAACCGAGAAGGAACCTAGTGACCGGCGGGTAACCGTAAAGTGAACCGTAAAGTGACCCGTAATGAACTCAATATTCCGTTTCGGGTTACTATTCGGTTATATGAAGATCTTTCAAATAACCGAAAAACAACTTTTAACAAACTGTCGGTTACTTCTGCGTTACTTTAAAGTTTGTTTTTGGTTAAAACATTGGTCGCTTTGCAGTTGCAATCGGGTTCTTTTTTGTTCCAAAATAACGGTCGCTTTGTCGGTTACATTACAGTTGTTTTATGGTAAAACAACTGGAAATGAACCTCATAATGACGGTTACTTGTGTGTGACCGTAAAGCAACCACAAAATGACGGTTGCTCGGATCCGCTAGGGGTGAAGACAGCACGAAGCCTCGGCTTCGTGCTGTCTTCACGCGAGCAGTCCGATCCATTTTGCATGTCAGTAAATGGTGGGCAAACGGGGATTTTGCACGCACGAGTAAAGAAAAAGTGATTTTTTTCCATTTCTGATCCTAGAATTCACAAATCCGACTTTCCGTCTAAAACTCGTCTCTCGGGGATTTGCAAAGGTACAAACAACACACACTCCACAAGCACATCCGCAACAGCCATATCCGAAACCTCCAACTGTTATAAAAACCCAACAATCATTCGTCAACAATGCCTGTCCAATGTTATCACAAGTACAAAACTCGAGTGTACCAGGATATAAATGTTTGCAATGGAATAATATAGTTTTAAGCTAGGTCAGCGCCTATCGCGCCACAGCTTTAGTATAATACCGCGTGCAATGCGCTAATGGTATATAATGTCAGTACACAACTACGTGACGACAACGTTTGATGCCATGCAGCTGCGGAGGCTTTTACGCCGCCTATGGTCATCGAAGGCAAGGAGGTAGAGATACTTACATACAAGAAGTGCCTTAGCTCTCCGACATTCACCCGTTTAGCTTCCCATCCTCGCTAATCCTTACAATACACTACTATATGTATACCAACCACATGTACATAACCATATAGCTATCTGCGCGAATAAAAGACGCAAGTGGCAAAGCAGAGAATACTTGGAGTCACGCAGTCGTCCCTGAGCTAGCTTCTCCTCGTGAAGGTCGTTTCCGACCACTTGCACTTGGCTACGAATCGCGTCATTCTGACCACCTATCCGCATCTATCCGCACCTACAATATATATTATTCTTATGCGCCGATAGAGCGATTAGTAAAAAAGAAAGAAAAAATCTTTATTGTGGAATGTCATTGCCGTTTTGCGATCCTCATTCTCGGTATCTATATACATGCACGTTAATGCACGCACTTATAGTATCAACCAATCCGTCGGCATCCTCAGAGTGTAAATGCACTCCTTGTCCTCGACTTGTCGGACACCATAACCTCCGGACTCAGCGCATATACTCGTCGCTCGAGGATATCTCTGACAAGCCTGAGAAAATCTCGGCAGACCACCTTTTCTGATGCTATTGTACGAAGAAAGATTGGCGGTGTGCAAAGAAAAAAAAAAAGAAAAAAAAGAAGAAGAACGTGATGCATCAGCCTTGTCGAGCTATCCTTTGTTTATACTACGCACGCTCTCTATACTATATGTTATATATTTGTCACGTTGAAATCAAACGCGTGACGTACTTCCGGAGATATCTTATCAATTCGATATAAGGTTATAAGCAGCGTTTTCTATAACATTATAAAAGAGCATCGTAGACGCTTTTGTAGTGCAAACACAAAGTTTGCCCCGAAACACAATTCCTCTATCTGCGAGTCCGCAATATATAGCATATTGCGGACTCGCAGAAATGCGGTTTCGCTAAACTTGGCGTTTCCACGCTTCGAGAAGTAAGGAGAGACTCGAAGCTGAGTGGGGCAAAAGCGAGCAACACCGCTGATAACAAATTGCGTCATTCCGGCACATACAAGCTGACGCTGCAATCGAGCTTATATTCCGCGATCGCGCTCGACAATGGAGAACTTTATCGGCAAATGCTAGGATTTAAATCGCGTGCGTAGTGAAGAAAATCTGTGAGTAACAATGATGAAAGCGGCTTGCACTTTGTGCCGCAGCTGCGGAAACAAGAGTTTTGTTTTATAGGGAAAAAATGACTCAAGCCTCGTCGGGACAAGGGACAAGATTTTGCTCCTACTGCTGCTACAGATCAGCACGCACGTGTACGCCGGCTGACCACAGAGAAACAAAGGATGCACGACGCGGCCTCGGCGTGCACTGCGTTGCACCAGATTACACTCTCGTCCACTGCGCAATGCATATATGCTATTATAGCACGCCTTGTTTAGTATATTTATCTGTGTAAGGCTTATTATACCCGCTATGGTTAATCCACCGCGCTGGAATCAAATCGACCGCATTCCTAGGGACAATAGAATATCGAATCCTCTTGTAATTACTAACAAGCTGTCTTAATTAGCAACTGTTCGATTTGCACGCTGCCGTGTAACGAAAAGCGGCAGCTTTTGTGGTGATTGAGCATGAAAGAAGCCGCGTTGGATGTAAAAAAAACAATAGTCTTTATTTTTTATTGTAACATTTTTGAATTCGCAATTCACGGCGATTTTACACCGGATACATGTATATTAGCATTTGTTAATCTCAACTAAGGTGTTTGATTAATTAAAAAATAAAAAAAGCGGAATTTTTATTTCGCATTTGATAGAAAGTCGATTTTTAAAAAATCATTTTAGATTTAAAAGACACATTTTAGGTAGATTAATAAAATGTTTTTTCATTTGTTTTGGCATATTTATTTTTCGTGTTGTATGAACATTTTGGAAATCGGAATATAATTATGTTTAGATAAATTGCAAACATTTTGGAAAATCGTATGACATCTTTGGGACGAGTTATTACGCCAATTTTTTTAAAGTGGGATCGACAAAAAGAAAAAACGAATTACATTTGTTGCACAATCTTCATACGAATAAAAAATTGTAACTTTTTTAGTACAATGAAAGATTAAAAAATTTATTTTTCTTTCTTCCTTCTCTTTAATATTTTTTTCCGCTGATTACCAATTCGTAACTCAACCCCTCGAAGACAAACAGATTGTCGAGCCAAAAGGTTTAAAAAAAAAAATTATTTCTTCTTTTTACCAAAGTTTTTCAAGACTTGAATAAAAATCTATATAGATTGGGAATTTGCGTTTGATTTAGAAACCTATAAGATCTGAACAGTATCTTAAAGTAGAGACACAATTATAATTGCAAAAGTGCAACGTTTTTAATGTACTTGTGGTTTAAAATATACTTGGCATCTTTAATAAACGCCAAAATAACTTTAACCTTCAAGGTTTTAAATTTTTGAGGTCAATACACGGAATCGTATTATCGGTCCGATTGACCCGACGATTATTCAATTCAAAACGATTTGGTCTCATTCAATATTAATGCCACGCGATTTTCGAGTCTTGGGGCTCGTTAAAAAAATAAACTGCGTCGGACGAATACACAATAGACGGAGAACGTCAGGATTTTTTTATTTTCGAGTTCTAGGTACTCGATGCTCTCCTAATCCGTCGTGTTTCTCTATTGTATGCAAAGCACGCTCACTACAACAATACCGACGCACCATGATGTACATTGTGCAGCATCGAAGGCATGAAAATGCAACAACAAAGGCGTTATTGTTGAACATTCAAAAGAGCATTACTATCTCGTCGAATTATTTAGACTTTCGTGAAATCGAGCCTTGGATGTGCCTCGAATTTTCATTTTGAATGCCATCAAACGTGTGCATTGAAACAAATGATCATCAGAGTTTTAAGTTTCCACATCTTCTTCTATAAACATTTATCTTGCAATCCTTTTATTATTTACCAACAATTGTTGGCAATTTAAAATAAAAAGACAAAAATTTGTTACAATTTGCCAACACATAATAAATAAGAAAAAAAAATCGAAAATACTTTTAAAGTTTTAAAGAGATAGAGCAACTTTTTTTTAAACAAATGTATGCATTGAAAAAAATTACCACTAACGTTGTAAGGCTCCAATATATTTCCGGAAAACATGTATCTTTTAATTGATTTAATAATTATTATATTCCATCAATTATCTGCAATTTTTATTTAAAAAATGACAATTTGTTATGATTTTATAAGACATTAAAATTCTCATTCAAAAAGAAACAGAAAAAATGCGAAACATGAAAACATTAAAAAGAACACGTTTTTTAATTGAAAAAAATACGTATAATTTTGTTTCAAGTTCAACTTTTTTTTCATAAGAATTGCAAGTTAATATCGAGGAATAATAAAAATAAGATTGATTTTACCATAAATGTTCATTCCATAAAATAATAGAAGCTTACAAATATAGTTATAACCCTCTGACGATTTGTCCAATTATTACCAAACGCAAATCCAAGAAATCGACGGAATAATGGCTCGTTAATAATGAGAAAAAATGTTAGGATTACACGATGGGTGCCGTTATGTCGAGCAGTGAGTAAGTCTCTCGTAGATAACAGCAAGTGTTTGTCATTGTTGAGCGCAGCACGTTCTGCGCACTGGCTACGACAGACCGTCACCGCCAGACACCAAAGGTTCAACACATGTGATAACATTATCCCACCGCAACCTCTTCGAGACAAAAGCACATTTAGCCACTTTCTAAACTTTTGTAGAAATGGATCGTTACAAAATAAAACAAAGATGAGACATTGTATAAAAAATTGAGAAATTCTATTTATTAATAATATTCATAATATTTATATTGTACGAAACGCTGTCTTACCCATAGCTTAAAAATTGCAGTACCAATATAATACATTTCGTATATCTATATATCTGCAGAGAGTTAAAAACTCGTTTAATAAATTATATATACTCTATAGCAAATCTGTCGACACTCGTACTCTTGCCATAGTCGCTTTATAGTCCTACAGAGCCGTTGTAGAGTGAAAAACAAAGAAAAGAAAAAATATTCATCAAATATTTCGCGACTATAGAAGAAAAATACAATTACATAAAAAAACCGGGTTTAAAACTTAGTGCCTCTCGTTGCTGTGTACGGCTGCTTTTTAAAATCTTTGAGTCACTGGTAGTACGAGAATGGATGTGCGTCGAAAATGCAACGACGCTATTAATTAAAAATTATTTTTACTCCACTAATAGATCGAAGTGATCAATTTCTTCGAACGTATTGTTAAGATTCTTGGCCCATTCTTCCATTTTCTTCTGTCGTTCCTTCTCAACTTTACTGATCTTTCTCTTCTTTGTTCCCTCGTGTCGGTTATGAATTTCTCTTTCCTCATTGTCTTCTTCGTCCTCTGAGAAGTTAAAGGCAACGATGCGTTTTCGTTTGTAAGAGTGTCTTGGTGGCTGAAATAAATAAATTAATGTGTAAGCCAAATATTTGCAAATGATTAAAAAGCTTTTCTTGGGGCTAAAAAAACAGTTCGTTTTTCAATATTCTTTTCTGATGACAACAGTGGGATGACAAGGTGAGGATTTTACACAAAATTAATATATAGCCAAGGATGAGTTTTTTTTTAAACAAACAATATTGAAAGACAATGATGTTATTATTTAATGTATGTGCCGACAAATAATCTATTCGCTCGATTCATCTCAAGTTTGAAAAGTCTCTATATTTTCTATTATTTTCTGTCGTATGACCCGAAACTTTTTTGAAATTTTGAAAATTACGTAAACGACAAGTTGTAGAAAAAAAAAGTTTGATTTTTCATATAAAAAACAATCTAGTTATACGATAGAAAATGTTATAATCTGTGGACAGTTCGAATTTGAAGTGTATTGAACGAAAAGATTATTCGACGCCACTTTGTTTAAATAATAACATCATCTTTCACTATTTTCCAATAAAAGTAACTCACACCTGGCAAAACTATGTATTAATTGCGTGTAAAATTCAGATCTAGCTGTCCCAAGCTTATGCAGATCCCTTAAGAAGATTTGAAATGAGTATCTGTTTAAATTACCTGCTTAAAGTGAACGGGTTCCAAATCTGCAAACAGCGGTACTTCCTGCACGTTTTCCTTGTCATTTGCTTCAGCAGCTGCGGTCAAAACATCGAACGTATCGGAAAACGTGACCGCGTCGTCACCTTTTTCATTTTCCGCTTTCTCCTCCCTTTTCTCTCGATTATCATCTTTATTCTTTTCTATCCTCTCAACGGAATCGATTTTGGCTTTGTCCTTGGAAACGACCGGATGTAGATGTTTCTTTATTTCCCCGATGGAAAATCTCGAAGGTACAGTTACGGCTTTTTTCTCTTCAATTTTTATTCTCCTCTCCACGATTCCTTTAGCAACTTTCGCAACCGCAGGATCGACAAAAAGGCCACTTTTTATCGGCGAAAGGTCAATATTGGAGTCTCCGATGTCATCAAAACCAAAGGCGTTTTCCACGTTGGCTTCAGTCGTTATAACTTTTACAGGTTTGCCAGGTATGGGTGTGGAATGCGCGTCAGCGAATATTCCATGAGCAGCGGAGATTCTCGTACTCGTCGGCACTTGGTCGATGTTTAAGAAATTATTGAGATTCGATTGCCTCAAAATTCTTGATTCGCCTAAAGGGCTTCGTTTTTGTAAACCCGAAGGACCCGGCTGAGGCTCCCAATTTTCCTTGGTCGAGATTTTCGCATGATTAAAGGGTCTTAAGGGACTTTGTTTTGGAACGAGTTTCTTCGGACTCTTCAGAGACTTTTTCGGGCTCGTAAAAACTGGCATGGAATTCTCTTTATCGGCGTGATCGTCGAAATCGTCACCAGCATTATTGCCATCGGATATCCTAGAAACGGAAAGTTCAACAAGCTGCGGAGGAGCAACGGTTGGAATTTTACGAGGAGATCCTCGATTCAGCTCCGATTTCTCGTTATTCTCGCGAACTGCAATTGAATTGGCGCTGGGAATTGCAAGATTAACGTTAGAGATGACGGTGCCAAATTTTCTTGGAGATTTAGCCAATCCGAGGACTTTCTGCGGCTCGATATTTGGTTTCTCGACGTTAGTGCTCTTTTCGTCCTTTGTCGGTATTTTATGAACTTGCGCTAACACTTTGATATTTGCTTTTTCGACGTTCGCGCTCTTCTCGTCCTTTGTCGCGATTTTATTCATTTGTATTAACGCTTTGTTATTTATTTTCTCGACGTTCGCACTCTTCTCGTCCTGTTCCGCTATTTTATTCATTTTTGCTATCGCGGGCTCGGCATTTGGTTCTAAACTGTTTCTATTGCTCTCCAGCATTGTAGAGAATTTTCGTATATGTGGAGTACTCTGAACGACATTTTTAACGCGAGAAAATTGTTGACCGATGATTGCCGGCGGTCGCCACGGGCTGCCAGGATCGAAGTTCTCCAAGGCTTTTTTAATTGGCGACAAGGATTTGTTGAGCAAAGCGTGACTCAGCATCGTTCTGTACTGACTGGACGGTCGTGGAAGATTGAATGCGTTCGTCGTTCTCAAAGGCCTAGTATTTTTTTCGGACGATTTTGTGAGCTGGGGCGTAGAGGTCAAATTTATTTTCGTCTCTCCCGTTAAGTTTAAAGATTCAACGACGATTGGTTTAGCTTTTAGCGACTCAACTCTTTCCGGCTGTGGTTCAAGTTTATTCGGCTGCTTTTTCACTTTTTCGGCCATCCCCGGAATAGGCGACATATCGACATAATCGTCCATTATGATTGCAGGAACATCATTCGTATCCATAGGTTCGTCAGTTGCTGCTGGAAGCTTTGGTTGCGGTTCCTCGCCTTTATTCTCCTTTACAGCATTTTTCGCAACTACTTTTGGCTTAGAGATTGTCTTTTTAGTGCCCGATGCGCCTTTCGTTCGCTTTTTTGTTACAACGTTTCTTACCAGCTTTTTCTTTTTCTTCTTCGCTATTTTCTCGCGAGAATCGTTGCTATCGAAGTGAAATTCATATATTTCGCTTCCGTCGTCATCGCTCTTCTCCAGTAATTTAGCAGTCTTGTAAACTGGCCCTTTTGTCTCGTCTTTATCAGTTACCGCAGTTTTGTCGCCGATAGTAGACTGCTCGTGATAATTTTTTTTCGCTACACGTGGTCTCAGATTTTTCTTCGTCGCGTGCTTCGCGAATGATTCGCTTAGTGTTGTCTGTCGCAAACGGAACGAAGTTGAAACTCTCGGCCTCTCGACCTTTCGTCGTTTGATCGTTGCGACTTTCTTGCCCGGCAAAATTCTCTCCGTGTCAATGCAGGCTCCTTTACTCTTGAAAAACTTTTTTCCCGCTTTCGCGTCGCTGGTCGTCGAATCCTCTTTCCCCTTCTTTTGCAGTACGGATGATCGACGCAACGATTTTTTCTTGCGATTTTCAATATTTTTATCCGATTGCTGACTCAACGAGAGGTTGGAAAATGCAACTCTTTTACCAATTTTTCTAGGCACACCTTTAACAGATCGCTCCTTTGGTGTGTTTTGAGAATCTGCAACATTCTCACTTTCAACAACAAGAGAATCATCCTCATTGGCAGATGCAGAAGCGTCTTTTGTCGGTTTCGATTTTTTTGATGTTTGTTTAACTGGTAAATTCTTTGCCTTTTCTTTAGGTGCTTCATTTTTCTTTTGCTTTTTATTTGCCAAGGGCAGGTCTTGTGCATTTTCCTTCCCTGGAGACTCATTCTCAGTGTTTTCATTCTCCGCTACCACTTTCCGAGTGTTTTCTTTTGGCCGAGGAAGATTCGCCGTTATTTCTTCGGTCGGTTGAGGATCTTTTGCTTTCGTCTGTCTCAAACGCTTGGCCCTGGTAGGAACTTCACTTTCGTTTTCCTCGCTCGCCATTGGTTTAGCAGTTTGTCTCACAGTTTTAGCAGTCTTCTTCATAGTTTTGTCGTCCGTACCTTTTTTCATCAAAATATCAACTTTGAAGGGTTCCGCAGGTAAATTAGTTCTGTCCCGCAGAACGGGCGATCGTGGAATCTGCGTAACAATTTTCTTGCCAGCAATTAAATTACCTTTCGCAGATTTCGATTTCGATGCCACAGTTTTCGTTGCGTCATTCAAAGTCTCCTTATTGTCAGTGTTGACCTCCACTATTTTGTTTTTTGTATTCCTGGACTTAGTATCAAGGATGTTTTCATCTTCGGAAAATTTGAGAGGCGGTCGTCTCGATCTCATTGGTCGAGCCATTCTGGCAACCAAAATAATCTCTCGTCCTCTGAAACAAATTTTTCATCACAAAATATTGTATTTTGAAGCGTCATAACCTAAAACTAAAACAACTGCTTTCTCTGTTATTTACCTGGTTACCTCCTTTCGCCAGGCGAACAAACATCCACGAATAACTCGAGAAAACTGCGCGTCGTCCTTTTAATTTCTCAGCCAACTCCGCACTCTTAAGTTTCTCTTAAAATCTCCAAATTCACAGACTCTGATGAGAATTGTTCTTCGGTTCATCGTATTACAGCTGCAACCGCGCAAAATACGCCAAACGGTATGTCGCCATTTTGTGCGTGATATATACAATAATAATAATCATGGCTCAGATGTTTTAATTTCTTTTTTTTTCTCGACCAATGAGGTGGCTCGGATTGGTAACGGCTGCGGCTGTGATTGGCTGCTGATTCGTAATGGTTTTAATATCCATCGAGGGGGGAGTTAGGAGGTAATAAATGTTATATTAAATTACCTCGACGAGAAAAACATTCTGCAACATACAAAGATTGAAATGTGAACCACTGGTCTTGTAGTTATTACGAAAATCTTTCCTAGCTCATATTCGACGTGCGTTGTTTTTTATCGAAAAACAAACGATAAAATACGATTCGAGTTTTGAGGTTTGTGTTTGTTTTTCTCAAAAATTATATTCAAAACTCCTCCAGCAGCGATCCCTATATCGAGTTCCGGTACTACAGCAGCCCTCCGTCACTTCGTGGCCTGCTGTCGGTGGTTACTTCGGCTAGTTTCTCGCTGTCTATCGTGTCTATAGTGTCGTTCCAGATCCCCGAAGATGACAATTGACACAAGTGACATTATAAAAAATCGTCGTTCTCGCCAATACAATTATCGCGCGTGTAAAAAACGTGAAATTTTTACGAATACTTATATAATTAATTGACCTTCGAATAGAGGATTCTCTCACATGTCTACGTATCTGGCTGTGCACATTGGTACTTTCACCAGTAGTGGTGTACATTCTCTAACGTTAAACTGTGATAACAACACAACTGATCGCCAGTTGCATTGCAAAATCATTGGTGCTCGATTCGTCATCACTGCGCTTCTCTCATCTCGGGACGTTATGTCCACAACGATCCGGAAAATACATTAACTTAGTAAGTTTATCCAATTAGTTATCAACCGTGTCTCGCAGCTTCCATATCTTTGCCAGTGTTTTCTTATCTCGAGCTTTCTGAGTATTGTGTTTACAATGTTATCTTGCGATTCGTTAGTCAGATATTGTGTCTTTCAGATGGAAATACAATGAAAAATATTCCTACAGTATGGCCAAAAAACTGGATCTAAGTCTTTTGTCAGTTGTTAGTAAATAAACGTCTATCGTAACAGAAATGGTAGCAGCAGGGGCAACTGCATTGATGGCAGCAACCGAGGGAAACTCGTCAAAAGGAGCCGATAGCATTCCGTCTCACTACGATGCGCAGCGTGCTCAACGAAGTTCAGACACTCCGAGCAAAAGAACTGTCAAAGTGGAAAAGAAAAACAGCATCAGAAGCCCGACCTCTAATAAGACCGGTGCTTGTATCAGAGAAACTAAAGCTTCCAGACTACGGGCGGCATCTATTGTTTCTCCTACTGGTAAGCTCACTTTTGTTTGTATTCTATATTATTGTGGGTAAAAACTTTATAGATTGTCTAAAAAATGTTATGTCTTCTAGAAGGGACCCCTTTGTCTAGAAAGTCAGTAATAGGTGAGAATCTTTGCTCCTGGAGCCTTCAAACTGGAACAACTTTACCAAGAAAGCCAGTAAGTCCGTTTAAGCAATTAAAATTTAGGGCCTATTGGGACCACACCATAGACTCATGGTATACCATGATTTTACACTGTGATCTCAATAAATGCTTCCCAAAATTTATTTTGCTAATTCTATAAATTATTATTGCATGACACTCTTTGTAAATGCAATTAATTGTAATGCATTATTTATAAATTCATTAAAAAATTAGTACAATGAACTTTTAGAAAACTTATCATATGTTATTCCTTATAAAATGCTTTTGATACACAAGATTTAAAAACGATTTTCAAATAAATAAAAAAAATAAAATTGTAGAATAGAAAAAATAAATAATGATTATTAAGAAAAATAATGATTCATATAATCAGAAAAAATGTTTTTTAGAAAGCTTGTTACACAAATTGTTATCAATATTTATTAATATGGTACTCTTATTTATATAAAAGTGATAAAGTTCTTAAAATATTCATTGATGCTGATTAGTTACATCAGACTTTAATCTTATCGTGCAATTCTCAAGTCTGTAATGAATAAAACTTTTTATTATAAATGTATCTGAGATTACATTCTCAAGACTCTGGCTTGCAACAGGTATAGGCATGACATCACGTGGCTCTTATCTTCAGAATAATTAGTTGCAATTAGTGCCCGAGTCGAAATAATCGATTGTCGCGGTCGAACGAGTTGCAGTATGGTTCTTTAGCAGGTAGAAAGAGCTGCCAAAGCCTAGACTCTGCATTTCTGCTTTTAGAAAAGTCCAATGTCCTCCAGTAGCAAAGTACCTACGTGTGTGACGAAGGAAAAAGATAAGACTGTTAAACGGAACTCGACTCTAACGAAATCGCCGGAGACTGACGAGAAGCGACCACAACATATGACATACTGTGAGTACATCCGGTTTTTTCCGATATGTTACGGCTCCGGAAGTTTGAGGTTTAAACGAGTTGGATGGCGATTCCTTTCGCAGACGAGAAGACAAACGATAGAGTTAAAACGAGAAGACAATCCACTAAACAATCGTCGACGTCCGTCCGGCACGAATCCACTGCCGCCATCCGGAAACTCGATATTCACCAACAAAGTACAGGTTTTTCTACGACGAGTCATGCATCGTCCGCTATCGCTTCTTCCTCCGGCATGAAAACGCGATCGAGCACGCAGCGTTCTAGGTACATCTATGTTCCGTATCTAATTACCTCAGTGTTAGCCAATGAGACGCTACTAACTCGTTACCTAACTCAGTCTAATCGATCCAAACGGCTATAAAGCAAACGGCACTTTTCATGCTTCGCGCCTCCTATCAACGAGCCAACTCTCCCAATTGGCGTTCATTAATGATTTTTACAAGCAAATAATCATTGTTTTTCATGATACCGTAACTTTTGAATTTTCGCCATTTAATTCGTTGTAAAAAGCGAAATATATATATATATATATTTCAATGTATTTATACAATCGGCGAGACAATCTCACAAATCTTGAGAAAGTCTAGACCGCTAAAGCGCGATATTACGCTATACGACTCCTCAGTCTCACGATAACGAGCCACTGGAGGAACAATAGTAGGCGAGTCGTCAAATTTCTCGGTATTTGCATGCAGATTAGAAGAGAGTAATGAAATACTCACGCGAAATATAATTCGCGCGGTCGAAACGCGGCGGGCTTTGGTTTTTCAGTCGTGATAGTTGAACAAAAAAAATATACGTGAATGAGCGATTTTATGGGAATTTCCTCGGGGTTTAGATAACCGCGCAATATTTCGCTGTGGACAGGAGACGAGAAATGGTTTTTTCATTTCCATAGCGGTGCCAGTGTCGGGCACGACAACTCTGAGGTGTTGCGGAGGGTCGACGCTCTCACAGCGCTAACTAGAGCGACAATGGAACGCGTTGAGAGGCTCGCTTCCCACTCGAGTCCTTCGGTCAATGGTAGGTCGCGAACCTTGGCTTCGGAACTTCATTCCAGCGGTGCTTCAGGCTCAATGGAGAAAAATAACAGCGGCCTGAAGAAGCTCACGAAGAAGACAGTCACCGAAGCAACGAATTCCACTTGCAGCGAAACCTCGAGAAGTAACGGCGATTCTCCGGAGGCAAATCTCACGAGCCGCCAGAGCTACAAGCGCCCACAGCCGCCGATTTCCATTCTAAAGCACAAAACCACCGATGCCGAAGCCTCTTCATCAGGAAATTCTTTAGCTTACACGCCAGCGACTTCATCATCCACAACAGCTTCGACTTTGATAGTCGAGCAATTCACCAAGAAGCACGGAATCCTCAAAAAGCGAAGTAGTCTCGATGATAACGAGATTCTACGCCGACGTAGAAGCTGTTCTCCGGACGTCGCTTATGCGGAAAGTCTCGAGGGTAACGATTTTAAACCAATTTTGAAAAACGAGCGACGCTCCTCTCTGGACGAGCTTGTGAAACGTTCTCGGAGTCCCGAACTGCATCATCAACAACAACAGCCGCATCCGACATCGATACTCAAACGAAAGTCCTCGGGAGAAGAGGATCGCGAGGACGGACAATTTGGTTCATCCGAGCCGACGAGTATTTTGAAAAGATCGTCCGGAAGCAGCGGAAAGTCGAGTGGAATTGGACACCACGTGAGCATCGCAGCTGCTGTGGCAAAAACTCTCGGGTGCACTTCCGACAATGTAAATGGTTCGGAAGTTCGGCCGATATTGAAGAAAAAATTTAGTAGGGAAGAATCCTCTTCGAGTGATCCACCTTCGCTGGAACCGCGGCCGATACTGAAGAAAAAATCGAGCACGGATTCTGACGAACACGATGAGAAACCTAAGAAGACTATTTTGAAGTCATCGCGTAAAAGCTCGCAAGAGGATTCGAGTAATGAAAACGAAGGAGCTTCGCCGAAGAAACTTTCGATGCTGAAAAATCGTTCTATTCAGCGGAGAACCAATAGCTTGCCGGAATGCGATGTCGTTAGGCCGATTCTCAAGCAATGCTCGTCCCGGGAAAGCTCCTCGCCATCGCGATCCAGCTTGTCTGGGACTGCATCGCCTGGCGAAGGTTCTTCTTCAGAAACTTCCAAGGATCTTTTCTTGAGGAAACGTGCGCGTTCCGTTGGGCATATGCAATCGACGTTGAATGGACGCGAAGATTGGCTCAAGAGTGATGCCAGCCTCCGGCTTGAAAATGCCTCCATCTTACTACAGACATCCATCGATCGAAATCCCCGTCAAAATATCACTTCGCCTCGTTCTAACGAATCTTCTGCTACATCATCTATCGCACCTATAGTCTCATTCAAGTTGCCTAGTAGGTAAGTCCTCGCACGTCCATTTGCGCCTATCATGCAATCAGGATCAATTGCTGTCCTAATATCCATTTTCCTTCTCCCTATGTGTCTCGATTTCAACGGAGTTGGGCTATTTTTTCATTGGGATGTCGGATCTGGAATGGATCTTCGTTTAATTTTTGTTTATTGTTTCATTGGGGAATTATTATTAGAATTAAAGAGTTTGCAGCGCTTTTCAATCGTCATGTTGGCAATGAATTTTTGTAATCGTTTGAGAAAAGTTTTGTGCATTAAATAACAGAAATGGAGAGTGATTTGTCTTGCAGTGTGTGGTGTTGAGTGAGAACAACTTTAATTTGATGTATCTTGCAGTGATTATGATTTGCCTTTTCTATGGACGTAACTCTAAAAAAAAATCACACTTTGCCTATTTATTTTGTAGTTAATCATTTAAAAATATTTATAAATGAATAAATTTAATTATCTTACACTGAGCACTATTAAATATCTGGGTGGTTAATCCATAGACCATCGCTCATAAAACAGGACGCGTTAATTTGAAAAAATAAAATTACAGATTATTCTAAAAAAAAATAATAAAAACAGTAAAAAATGTTGCTCCCTCAAAAAATGCCATTAATCATTTAGAATTTCTGTAAATCCTTCAACAAGACTTTTCGTCACCAAATTATGAATACACGCTGTTATTAAAATAATTAATAATAATTCATCGCAACATTTTCGTTCCTAATCTTTCTGAAGACAATAACAAATAATTAGCACTGATTTGACTAATGTAAAATGCTTCAAAGCCCTTAAAAAGTTATTATTTATGTAACGACGGAATGATTCATTCGAAAAATGCCTAACTCTGTTGTCGACTCAATATAGCTAAATCTTATCAGCGATCTAAAATCCGAGCCCTTAATTGTTTCAGAGAAGAGATGGAAGACCGATACGACGAGTGCTGCTCCCTCGACAACCAACCGCAAACGGACGAGCCTCCAAATTACCCTGAATTTCGGCACAACTTCGAAAGATGCCGTTTAGATGACGAGGACTACGACAACGACGAGGATAACAACACAGATTCTCGCGATTACAACGACGATGACGACGAAGACGATTACAACGAAAAATACAATTGCAATATAGACGGACCATTACCCTCCCGACAGAGATCAAGACATGAAAATTGGGACTCCCGGACGCTCCACGAAGAATCTTCGCAATCGACGACGCAAAAATCACACTTCACTTCAGTGTCGAGTAATACTGAGTCTAGTAAAGAACGAAGCGCGAACAGAGACGAAGCTACGAATCCCGACGATAGAAAAACCTATTCCACTTACACAATAGAGCGTCGAACAAACGTATCAGAAATAGCGCAGCGTTTCAAAGCCCTAGAATCCGAAGTAAAGGTAACAGTGACTGACAGCCGTACAGGACGAAAATTTAGATCCGGTGCCCAAAAATACGGCGGAGAAGCGCTCGAGCAGCACAAGAACGACAGATTCAACACGCAGCCGGTTACTTACGCGGAAGTCAGAGAAGCAGTTTTGCAAAATCAACGAAACGCCGCAGCGACGAATGATTACAATTTAAATTCACGCGAAAGTCACGATGATAAATCTAACGAGAAGGGAGAAATCGATCCGTCTAAATTAAGTTTGGCCGAACGTGTGCGTCTGTTTAATCGGCGTATTGCCACGGAAACCATCGCCAAAGTCGGCGTTTCGCTCGAGCGTTCCCAGCGGAGACGTCCAGCGAATCGCTACAAGACACAACCCATTACGCTCGAAGAGGTCGAGGTAGCTACGCGACGTTTTCCAGCGGAGAGCGCAGCAAGTGGCTCAGATTCTGGTGAATCGGAGCGACCGGTGGAGCACGAGACGATTAGTCACGCGAAACAGCCGCTCTCGAACAATACAGCTCCGCCGCGAAGCATTTTAAAGTATTCTACGTCGCAAGCTGCGAGCGACAATTGTTTTAAAACGGAAAGAATCGTGGAGGGCATTTTTGAGACGACAGAATCATCGTCATCCGCGATAACCACGACAAACGATGTCGACGATGCCACTCTGAGAACGAGGAGCGAATACGCCGCTAGAAGATTGCAGAGACGCTGCCGAAACGCGGATACCTGCCAAATAGATAGGAGAGAATCTGGACAAAGACTTATTAACGCCAGTTTCGTAAATTCCGAGCCGAATCGGACGGGCCAATCGCAGGAAACTTTAGTGCCTTGCTCGTCCGAGAGTATTACGGAAAAAGACTGCGCTGCCGAGATTGTTGACGGCTTCGACACAGCTGACAACGTTGACATCACTTCCGAAAGTGTTTTGTTGCAAAAACGAACGAAACATCGAGTAGCTTATACGACTGAAAAATCTCGGTGCTCCAACGAAACTACTGAAAGCATATCGCACGAGAAGCGGGAGAGAATCATGACGGAGGTGCAACAAATCGATTTTCCTAGTATTAGTATCGCGGATCGTCTCGCGGCGCTTCAACGACGCGGTACGACCGACTGGAAGCGTCGCATCAACACGGAGCCGTTGACGGTGCCTTCGGGACTCCCTAAATTTATAATTAACGTACGTTCGCTATTTAATACAAATTTTAATATCGCCATTTTTTTAAAATAAATTTTATAACGAAACTATTGCGATGACTAAGTCGGGGTTTTACATAATTAATACAAAATCCCGCAAATTTTTAGTGTTTTTTTTTATTGAAAAAATGTTGATAATCGATGAAGTTATTATTATTTAAAAAAAAGTAACACCGAATAATCTATTCATCCAATTCTGTTCCAATTTGGACAGATCATAGTTTATAACGCTTTTGTTCAATTGACCGAATCCTTTTTTTTCATATGTGAATGTTTTTATCCACTTGCTAATAACAAATTATAAAAGTTGTTTTTTTTTGTCGAAAATCGAACTCTTTTCCTACAGTTTTCCGTTTTCGTAATTAACAAAATTTAAAAATAATCTCTGTTCATGCGACAGAAAATGTTATAAACTGTTCACTCTGTGAATTAGAAGTGAATTGGACGAATAAATTATGCGGCGGCACTTTGTTTAAATAATAATAACTTTATTGTTTATCAATATTTTTCAATTTCGAAAAACACTAAAACTTTGCAGGACTGTGCATTAATTGTGTGTAAAATCCTTACCACGTCATCCCGATATTCTCAGCAGAAATAAAAAAAGTAAAAATCTTCATGATTTTTAAAATATTTTTCTAATTAAAGTCGCTGATTTCCACAGGATATTCCACGAAACAGCTCAACGCAAGCCGAAAAGGACGAACTGGCGAGTAAGCAACAAAAGCTTGCTGAGCGTCTGGAGAAATTGGAATCTGCTGCCGAGGGATGGCGTAAGAGGGTCGCCGTACCTGACGCTGTAAAATTTTCCGTTGCTGGGAAGATGAAGGTCGAACAGCTGCAGATTGAGGATACTAGTCCATTGTCGCCTCTTATTGAGGTCGCGGCAAATAACACCGCAGAGGGAAAGAAGAAAGTGCCACGTCCCGAGCGCTTCCGCTATTATAAAAGCACGAAAGAAGGCATCGCGAATACCGCAAGTCCGGTTGTGGAACGCAAGGTTTTGCAACGGTCTCCCGATCCGGGCAGCGAGGACAGCGGTGAGTTTCGTTCGATTGCAAGAAAGCAATTGAATGACCTCTTTCTTTTCGATGCCACATTTTTATCTCTTATTAATATTATGGTTTCCCCATAGAGCAAGTTTTGTTTTCATTAAACTTTTTTTCGTCTTTTTGATGTCAGAAAAACGGTAAAAAAGCATTCCGTATAATTCAAGTACCGTTCAACCGATTGAGGTGGAATTTGGCACAAAAGTGAAGCAGCACCCCTTTTTTGATTGTTGTTATTTTTTACCAAATATACGCGAAAGTGTAGATTTCATGGCTTTTTGATTTTGTTTTAAAAATGGGCGTGGTCGCTTCATCTTTCATAAAATTGATTATATTTTGCTAAATTGTTCTTCATAAGTGCAGGTACGTTAAATGTTGTTTGGTATTAAATTTAGGCAAAAACGGAAAAGCGAGTCAAATTTTATGGAATTTTGAATTTTTCGAAAAATTGACGTCATTGCATTAACTTTTACAAAACAAATATTCAGTGATGATAGATCAAAAGAAATGATATGTTGTCGATGAACATTAATAAAATTTAAGCTGACTTCCTCCCCCTACTACATCTCCTGAGATGCACAAAATAAGAGCTTAAAAACCCGCCCTTGTCTATCATTGACCTCATTATTATTTTCATTCACGACTGCATATCTTTGTATTTTATGAATAAATTATTTATAACTTAACTCCTATGATCTTAGACGATGAGTCAAAATCGATGCACCAAACAGCGTCAATACTATCGGTACCGCGAGCCGATGACGAGACCTTCACAAGTTTCTTCAGCAACGTATCCTTCGCAAAATGTGAAGCTGAGACGCTGGATTTTCCGGAGAGTGACTTCGACGTGGTAACATCCTTTTCCGAACGGTCAGCCAATTTTTTTTTGCACCTTAACATTCTCGTATAACCGATATAGATTAAGCAACTTTCGAAACTTTTAATCAACAGACTTGGCACAAGACGTACCGTCCAGACTCAGCGCCGCAGATTGCCATCGAAAAATCCACTTCGAACTCTAGCGGCGCGAACTGATCTGAAGGACGAATACACGGAAATTACAACTGGAGTAGCCGAAAGAGTAATGAAATCTTTAAACGTCGAAAAACGTAAGTTCGTCTACTGAAAACTATCTCTTTTTCTAATTAAACTGTAGATTATATGAACATTTATTTAAAACTTTAGTTGCCAAAAAATCTTCGCTGGCTATCGAAGCCCTGGCGGGTTTAGCTTCGACGGAAGACTTTGGCGCTGTTACTTTGAAAAACGTTTGTCAAGATTCTACGGGATACGGCAATAGGTTACCGCCCTATAAAGATTTGATGTTAATTCTGGTAAAAGGCAGACGACACGTTCAAGTACGTCTCGTCCAGCCGGTCGCGGCTAGCATCAATTCAGGCGATAATTATATCCTTGTTACGAAAAATGAGGTAATACGAATAAACCGAGAATATTGAGTACATTTGTTTATAATTGAATTATAATAAAATGTGTTACTTTACAGCTCTACAATTACGTTGGCAAATACAGCAACGTCATAGAGAGAGTCAGAGGTGCTGAAATAGCTTTGAGTATTCAACAAAACCGAGATCTCGGATGTCGGGCTTCTCAAGTGATAACAGTTAGCGAGGAGAAACCAACCTGCACTAGTGAACAGACTTTCAACTTCTGGAAAATCCTTGGAGCTGACGCTAACACCGTAGAAGGTAAATTATCAATTTTCATTGTTTTTATAAGAAAAAAATTTATGTTCTGCAATTTTTTTCAAAATTCGTTTATGTTAATTAATTTTTCTTTTCATTCCTCAAGAAAAATTGAAAATAATTTAACACTACATCTCACAAAAAAGTGTCGTGATGACACATTATTAAAAGATGCCTTAATGAAATAAAGAAAATGTATTTGGTTCATCTAAGCAGTCCTTAAATTTGTGTGAATAAATCTGCGAATCTAAAAATCCAAAACATTCTAATACATTCGCGAAAGTTTTAGTATACATTCGTTATGTATACCTCGACGAGATCTTTTTATAATATAGAGAGATAAAAGTGTTGATCGCGTGAAATAAATAATTAGGTAAATATTTGCAGTAATCGATGGTGGACATCCGGACGAGGATGAACTCTACGAATCGGCGCTAATGGACACAAATATGGTGTACGAGGTTGTCGGGGAGGACGAGCTAATGCCTCTCGACAAGTATTGGGGTGCAATGCCGAGAATAGAAATGCTTGATCCGAGTAAGATTCTAG
This sequence comes from Ephialtes manifestator, assembly GCA_963970395.1. Lineage (NCBI taxonomy): Eukaryota > Metazoa > Arthropoda > Insecta > Hymenoptera > Ichneumonidae > Ephialtes > Ephialtes manifestator. The sequence goes on from OZ019968.1 coordinate 36,248,257, forward strand.
TCTTCGATTTTGGCTGCGAAATGTATATTTGGAACGGAAAAATCGCTCCGGCTGAGAAGAGAAAAGTAGCAACTTATTTGGCAGAGGAATTATGGCGCGAAGGCTACGATTACACCGAATGCACGGTATCTCCGATCAGTTCAGCATCGATGATCGGACGTCGCACAAAACTCGAGAAAAACGAAAAAAAAGCTGCAATTCGACCGTCTTGGTGCTTGATAGCCAAACTCACGCAACACATGGAGACAGTTTTGTTCCGCGAAAAGTTTCTCGACTGGCCGAATGTCACCGGGATAATCAGAGTGAGACAAGCCGAGGAAAAAGAACAAGTCGATGGCAAAATTGTCGTTGAACCTCCTGATGTTGATAATATGATTGATGCCCAAAGTCCTGCTGTCGATTTTGTACTCGAAGGAAGCCATTTAGGCAGAGGCACCGGCTGGTACGACGATGAGGTAATTAACTACTGTCCTTAGAAGCTTCACTTGACACAAATAAAAGCGCATATCGAGCGTTAACTCAGATAACTACTTCTCGTCGCTATAATGGGATTCATGACTCGTCGCTATACTGGGATTATAGCAGAATTTATTATCTTTATTTTGAGAACAAATTTCATTCACATACCAAAAGGATATGTTATATGAAAATAAAATGTCGGCGCGTTTGCGATATAATCAAGTACAATTCCCTAAAAGTGCTAAAAGTGTACTTTGGTCAGAATTTGAATACAATGCGATAAGATATATTCAAAAATATTCATGATGAATAATGATACCAAAAACTTATTAATTAATTTTCTCAGAAAAAAGTTGTACATTTTTTAAGGAAGTTTTACTTTTCATCATGCAATGAATTCTCTGACTATTTTGAATACATAAATGTTTTATCGAAGTGAATTTTGTTAAAATTATTCTTACGGCAATATTAATGTGCCACAAAATCAAATTTCTGGTGAGCTTGGATAAGAATTAACAAAAATATATTAAAACCGTTTTTAAAATTATTTAAAAAAATCAATGTGTCCAAGTATCTTTGATATGTTTGTTTTTAATGAAGATTTTTCGCTTTCTGCAAAGCATTAAAGTACTGATAGAACTCAATATTTCGTTGGGTCTGTACAAGTGATACGTTCTCAACGAATCAAATTTGAATAAAAATTTGTCACGAGTTTAGAAGAAACGAAGATAATAATTGTGAGTAATTTTCAGTTAATGAGGCAATCTTTGGTAGCGACTACAAATGTCACTGTCTGGCACATTGACGAATTTTCGTATTCGCAACTCAGTGGATCTTCCGTTGGGCAATTTTACACGGGAGACAGTTACATCGTGCGCTGGATGTATACCGTGACAATCACTGGTACGTTATTCAGTATAAATTCGAAAGATAGGGAAAAAAAGTGATCGAGAGAAAGGGAAGGTCACGTTCCAAAATTGACTCGATGACGCAGATACACGTTTTTATTTTTGTAGGTCGAGGCCTTAGCGGTGAACCATCGAAGCACTCTTCCAAAGGCAGAGATCGCTGTGCCTATTTCATTTGGCAAGGCCAGAAGGCATCGCTGAACGAACAAGGCACTGCCGCTCTGTTAACCGTGGAACTCGATCAAGAGCAAGGTCCGCAAATCCGTGTTGTCGAGGGTTTCGAGCCCGCTGCCTTCCTCAATCTATTTGCCGGCCGAATGGTCGTACACAGTGGAAAAAAATCGAAGAAAACGACAAACAAAAAATGGAGATTGTATATTTATCGTGGCAGCGAGGAATCGGAGAGTTCACTCACCGAAGTTCCTTGCAGCACGCGACAGCTTCGCAGTCGTGGATCGCTTCTTCTGGTCGACACAAAGTCGGGAAAAATTTACGTATGGCACGGACGTGCCGTACCTAGCCAGCTTAAACAGAATGCCCTTAAAACTGCCAATATATTGAAAGCCAATCGTCCTGAAGAAGCTGGACTCAGCGCTCACATTGACGTGACTGTACGCGAAATTAACGAGGCCGACGATGAACCTGCCGCGTTTTTCGAAGGTAAAATTTCGAAGTTGCCTTCTGACATGTTTTTCAATGTATTTTGCATTAGGACTGGAAATTTAGTTTTGAAAAATAATTTTAAGCTTGTAAGTTTGTTTGTCACTATTCCGTCGGAGATTTATTCGAAATGCGTCGCTTTTCAGCGCTCGGCGGCATGAACAAGCAGCTGTATGTACCACTGCAGGGAAACAGAATTCCAAATCACACACCAAAACTCTTTCATCTAAGCAGCGTTTCTGGAGAATTCGCAGCGACCGAATTATTGTGTCCTCATCGAACTGAACAAGTCACGCCGTTTCCGTTTCTGCAGAACGAGCTTTATCAGGTCAACCAGCCAGGTTAGCTAAATTTTAATACCTCGTCCCTATTATTCATTGCATTATAAAAACAATTGCATTTTTCTTCACGTTTTTTTTTTAAATTCTTTTAGCGCTCTTTTTGCTTGACAACACCGACGAACTATGGCTGTGGCAAGGCTGGTGGCCAGATAGCGGCAACGAAGATCAAACTGGAAGCGGTGCAGTGAGATGGCAAGCAGAGCGAAGAGCAGCAATGGTTATGGCTGTACGTTACTGGAAAAAATTGCATCCCGAGAGCGACGAATGCCCTGTTTATTTGGTTTGGGCTGGCCTGGAACCCCTGGCGTTTACCAATTTATTTCCGACTTGGACATATCACGACGAAATTGCTGAATTGAATATAAGAGTAAGTGGAGACAATATCACGATGTTTTTTTAGCGACTGTATTTTGTTTGCTTTTTTATGGAGGAAACTTTGTTTTCATGGAAATTTTTTTCTTCGAGATCTTCATGTCACGAGGCTCAGATTGGTCCAAAACATCGAGAAAAGTGGTTCGAAATTTCGATGATCTTTAACTTATGAACCGTTTAACCGATTGAGCTGAAATTTGGCACACAAGTGAAGCAGCAGCCTATTTATGACTGTTGCAATTTTTGACTAAATGCTTGCGCAAAATTAATTTGTAAATAGTTCTTCATAAATGCTAATTTTATAAAAATTATTTTTCTTTATTATTTCTTGACGACTAAAATTTCGGTAAGCTTCAGTTTTTCGAATTTATTTAAAACAAGGATGCAAAGTACAACCTTGCATCTTACTTACTCATCATTTTTCACTTTTTATCAAAGCTACCTTGCATCCTTTTTTAAAATTGTAATCCGAGTTGCTTGCTTTAGGATGGCCGGGATTCCGGAGAAGTGCTGACGGTCGAAGACGAGCTGGCTCGTTTGACACAAAGCACGTATCCTCCGGCGCAACTGCTGCAACGACCTTTGCCTGAAGGCGTCGATCCTACGATTTTAGAACAATATCTGTCGCCCCAACACTTTGAGGTACGAAAATACATTGCAAAAACTGATAATCTTAGCATATTTATAAATATTATGCATAAAAATTAAGCTTAAACTGCTATATTATGGAGATTGGAGGGGTTAATGTAAAATTTAGAGCATTTTTTGTGGACCACGATCAACCATCCCCCATTAAAAACGATTATGAATTAGAAATCATCCTTAGAAAAAAAATGAATATTCATTTTTACCGTTCAAGTCAAAATGTCCTCAAAAAGCGCAACGGACCCCCTTAAAAATTTATAAAATCGAGCAAGTGTCTTCGAAAAGCGTAACGCAAATTCCTCTTAGCGTACTTCGCATAGATACCTTTGAAAGATTTTTTTCACATAAAATAATGAGAACGCGAAATTCACTAGTTCTTTTTTCTTTTAAAAATTATTTATTGTCGAGTGTCAACTTTATGACAAAGATTCGGCCGAATTACGCGACTTTTCGAAAATCTCCGGATTAAATTTATGATTGCATTATCTTTCGCAGGAATTACTCGGAATGAACATAGAAGAGTTTGAGGAGCTTCCAGCCTGGAAGCAGATAAACATAAAGAAGAAAATTGGTCTCTTTTGATGAATGTCGCAAGCAGTTCATCGAGCTGCAATAAATGGCTGTCCTAGATCCGAAAGATGAATAGTCAACGAAGAAAAAGAAAAAAAAGACGTTAAGAGATACTTTTTTAACGGTACTTTATAAGAGTCGTCGTAATTTTAAAAACGTTTTAACTTGTGCTACAACGCGCCTAATGTTTTGCCTACTGACCGATGGCGATTCAGCCCCTTCTACACCCTCCCCCTGCCCTCACACGATAACTCATCTCAAACTATTAAAAAGGTATTATTATTCCAAAAGTATCAATATACATATATACTTATATTTTTAATACACGCAAATTATAAATTGGCTTGTGAATATTTCATTTATATTTGTACGGGTTTTTATATTTATCAATAATAAATGTGTACTATAGACAGTTTATTGAGTGATGCGTGCAACAAATTAATCCGAAAATTATACTAACTATTAAAAAAAAATGAAGCAACTAATACAATTTATAAGGCGGTGCTTTTTCGTCGAATTGCGGTTTCTCGAAGCGGATGAATCTTGCAGAGGAATCTTCAGGGTTTCACAAAAAGGATCAGCTTGAAAGCCAAAATTTTTATTTTTGTTTTTATTTTTCTCTTATTTTATTCACTTTTTTTCAATTTTGTTCCAACAATAATAAGATACGGAGACAAATTATTTGCGCATACACGTTATGATATCACTTCGACATAATATAATAACGGGTATGCGCAGATAACGCGGCCGAGAACCGCAACTAACTAATCACTTTGCCTAAACTGAAAGCTAATATTAAAATAGTCCATCTCGTCGAAGCGACTTATAATCTCTTAAAAATATGTAAAATAATAATAGTGCAATGACATAAAAATTCTGGATTCTCGGTAATATAACGCGTCAGCGAGAACGCGTCGAGAATTAAAGAGGACCGACAAACATTGACATTTTTTTCTTGTCTAGTCGCTAGACAATAGTCTCCAGAAACCTTTTGACTATATTTTCAGTTCATTCAAACATATCTTCCAAATTCATTCGTGATATACATATACAATTTCGAATTAAAACGCTAATTCGGTGGCATTCATTGATTTTTCGCCCGATTTATATTTAAGTTTTTCTTTCCTTTTTAACTAATCGGCATAATATGTCGATGGGTCATTCAATTAAAAATTAGCGATAATCGCTGGTCGGCGTGCACAGTGATATTAACATCGACGTCCCGGCGTGCTACTGCGTCTCATCCTCTCCATCATTTTTGAAAAAATTCTTTAGACGCTACTCTTATACAACAAATCCCGTGGCATATTAAATCGTTCACTGAATATGCTCGTCGACGTAAGCCGTTATCGCTGCTTGACACTCGGCGGAGCACCAGTGCTGAACCAAGAGATAACTCTCGGACTCGAGAGCTGCATCCAACTTCTTGCGTAAACTGTGACGAAGCAGTGCTTTCGTCGCTTCCATTGACTAAAAAAAAAAAAGACGACTTTGATGACATACTTAATAAGGAGAAAGAAAGCGTAGCATTCGAAAAATACATGCAAGTCTATTAATATGTGGGATAGCAATGGCTCAATGGAAGTTTTCTACCCGCGCAAAATACGTGGGCGAACGTGTAGGCGCTCTTCGCTTTGACTTTAAGACGGAATTATTACTATTTGTACAAGTTGGAGATCTAAGAGCCAAGATTTTATCCGTTTGTGACAGTTTTTTTAAATTATAATGTGGCTTTTTAATTCTTTTTTGGTTATACTTTTCGTGGGATTTTTACAAGCGAAGTTGACGAAAATCAACAGCAAATCCGGCAATACTGTCTTTAAATATCGCGAGGAGGTACGTTTTGTAAAGAGATATTTTTTTAAAATATATTTTTAAACAGCTAATGCGCGTATTGTGATGAAGAAATCGGAATCTCATACTAAATTAAAACATGGTTTTGCCAAGTTTGAGTAATTTTTAATTGAAAAATTATGATTATTTTTTTAAGACTTACGATATTTATAATTGAAGAATTATCGTATAAGTTATTATGATTTAAACAGTGTCGCCGAATTATTGAAAAAAAGTGCCGCCAAGTAATCTATTCGTCCGATCCACTTTAAATTCGGCGGAGCATAGTTTATTATTACATGGTATGACCAGATGATTTTTTTAAATAAGTTTATTCATTTTTTATTAACAAATTATAAAAAAAAATTTTAATTGTAAAACAACGAACTTTTTTTCTACAACTTGCCATTTTCGTACTTCTTTAAATTTCAAAGAAATGTTTGGTTACACGATAGATAAATTATGCTCTGTCCGAGTTTGAAGGGAATGAGGCCAATAGGATATTGGGCGGCACTTTGTTTATATAATAATAATCGCCGAAATAATAATAATTAATTTTTAAAAAATATTTTTCTATTTAAAAAAATTCAATCTTGGCACGGCTATGTCATAATTGTGTATAATATTCCGACTTCGTCATTCCATTACTAAATATTGAAAATCTACCTGTTTTTCGAGCTGCACACTCATACAGACCACTTAAACATCATTATAGGCTAACAGTGAGAGAAAGTTAAAAGAGTGTGAACAACACGAAGCGTGTAACGTCGTTCATAAAAGATTCTGGTTGCCGACTGTCGTTGAAAGAATTTGCCGATGTTCCAACGGGTTTGAATGCCCGTGGTCCGCAAAATCTAATGATTATTCAATGATGCTCAACAACAGATCATTACTGAAGGTAAATTAGAAATCATTTTATACACTGTTTGCAATTGAGACAACCTTTTAACATTATTTTGTTTTTTTCGTTTGTCCAACAGTTTTGTGAACCGATAAGAAAAAATGAAACTTGCACGCGGAAAGAATCGGCCGCTATCGTGCATGGCAAAGTGAACGCGAATTTAAGCGCCATGGTGCCGCACAAGATTCAAATTAATTGTAATTGCCCCAAGACGCATCATTGGAAGCTGAAAAAGTACAGTTTTGGGAATGACGATAGTCTCTTTCAAATATTCACGTGTCAGAAGGTAAAACAAGCCCGACTTCACGTTTTTAATAACTTTTACAAGTGGTTATCAAAATTGCAAGCTTCAATTATGGCTGACAACAAAGTTACAAATCTTCACAATTTAATGAAATCAACAAATGTGGTATAATTTTTTTTTATGTTAATAACTAGCAGTGTGTACAAAATTATGTTAACTTTGCAATAGCTAAAAGGCAAATTTAGTTTTGCTAAGGATTCAACAAAAATTGTGTGAAAAAATAATATCCTCCATTTATTTTTCAATGACTCAAGCATGTTTTTCCACAGTTTATCAGGAAATTTTGCATGTAATATTACAAATATCAATTTTCTTTGAAATTGTTAAGGAATTTGTCACAACTGTTCATAAAAGCTACAGAAATGTATTGGAATATAATGACTGATAAATTATACAATAAATGTGAAGATGAAAAATTATTGAAGCTTCCAACTTTGATTTCCATGCGTAATCAATGCGATATTCGTAAATTTACTATTTATGTTTTGTAATACAGCAAGCGATGTGCGACAGTCAGGACTTTTGTGGATACATCAGGGCGGATTTTTTTTCGGTCTACTATCATTGCAGTTGTCCGGAGGGTCATTTATGTGTTTCAAAAGATCGAGAAAAGGAAAACGTTCAAGAATTATTGTACACCGGACCAGCTTCTAACGCTTACTGTCTGCGATGGAAATAAAGAATAGAAATGTACGATCATGTATGAAAAAGAAAAATGTTAATGCTATTTACCTGAGACGACTGTTCGCTCATAGCCCGCAATGACGGTAGAAGCTCAGCCTGGAAACGATCTGGCCAGAGAACCCTCGTTACTAGTCCCGCTCTAAGGGCTTCACTAGCCGTTAGTGTTCGACCACCCAAAAGAAGTTCGCTCGTCTACGTGAGAAAAAAAACAAAAATATTGCTCATAATACAATATTAACAAATGGAGCTATTTATTTAACAATGTTTCACGTATACATTCTGAACCCATTCATTCGATTAGAATTTGAATATTTCGCCACAATAGAAAAATTTAGATCAATAACAACGTCATTAAATATATCGACATATAATAATAATAATAGTAATAATAATAAAAAGATCAACAACATAATTAAATATATAGACACATAATAATAATAATAGTAATAATAATAAAAAGCTATTAATGAATTTTACTTCATTTCAATTAAGTACGGCATTTTTTCTTCAAAAATATGTACATAATTTGCCAAAGAATTTTCTTTTTTTTTAAATCGGAAATCTTAAATACATTTTCGTAGAAACCTTCACATTGCACACAAGAAGTTTCGAAATAATTAAACGAAAGCAGAAATTTAGAGAATATACTAAAAATCTTTTATAAAATTATATATGTACGGCAATAAATTCATTTCATAAGTGAAAATATTGTATTTTATACAAGTACGTCGATTTCAACCGTAACGAACTTTTAGTTCAGAATGTATAGGTGGTATATCGTTTAAAGAGAAATTAAGACAACCTTTCAAGTAATTAATTACAAAAACGTTATATACTGACCACCGCGCTTCCGAGAATGTGTGAAAGTGTGAAAATAGCAGCGCCCTCAGCAATCTGTCCGAGTTTTCCGTACGGAGTGCTGAATGTGGCCTTATCGCTAGCTATAACGAGGTCGAACCAGGGAAGCATCGTAACACCAAGTCCGATTGCGGATCCCTGAACCCCAGCGACTATTGGCTTGTTGAACGTCGCCAAACTCTTAATAAATTCTCTGCGAAAAACCAAAGCCATTTTTTATGATTAATTATTTTGAATCATTTGTCGAGTCTCAAGGGGAAAGACTCAGACCCAAATTGCCAATATTCATTGACAGACATCTCACTGTTAATCTGCTGATGTCATTTTTAAAAAATATTCTTTTAAACCCTAAAACAAAGGTTTTTTAGCTTCAGGCGTTCATGACCTGATCAGTAAGCCAAAAATTTCTAAATATTACTCAATTGTATATGAGAAGAATTCTTCCAGCATGAATGTAGCTTTTTTCTTAAAATTAGTGAAGTTATGATTTTTGTATGCAAATCATTTTTTTAATTGCTGCTTTGCAAAAATAATATTTTTTTGATTGATATCAGCAGATATCTGCCAATGAATATCGGCAATTTGGGTCGGACTGCCTCCGTATAAGAAAAAAAAAAAACTCGTGTTAATACATTAGCGAACGTACTTTGTATATTAAGTACTTACTTGACGCCGTTAGCTAATTCTTGGGCGCGAATTCGTCTCTCCTCCTTGTTTTCATGCAATATAGTCGAGAGTTCGAGTCCCTCACAGAAACTCGTTCCCGTTGAAGTTAAAAGAACTACACGACATTCCTCGTCTTTCTTTAGTATTGACAAATTTTCCCGAATTTCTTGCATCACCTAAAAATTACATTGCATTGTGAAAAAACTTTGGGTCCCCTAAATTGTGCGTTTATTCCAACATTATATTTCAGTTTTAATATCGCTTGATTAAAAAATGTTGTAACAAATATTGCCGATTACTGTTGCAATTTCTGTTTATCAAATAAAATTTCTAATCACCTGAAGCGTAATTCCGTTCCGTATTTTCGTCGTCTTCGACGGTGTTAATAATAATTGCACAAGATTACCATGACGTTGAACATTTATTTCCTTATTGCTAAATTGTACTTTAGATTCCAGTTTCGGTTTGCTTCCATCGGTTTCGCTGCTTTTAACGCTGCTCGCGATACCTGAGAACGAAAACACGTTTAAAATAATCGAATCCATGATAAGAATTCTGACATGAATAAAAGAGAAATATTATAGAAGAGCATCAACAGAGTTTCGACTTAAATTAAATTATTTGATTAGGTGAGCTGAGTACATAAGCATCTCAGTACCTTTGGTTCTGTAACGATTAACAGGGACGGTACTTCTGCATCGGGAAGGCCCTCCACTGTCGTTCGCAAGAGCAGTGACAACCTCAGCCAAACAAGCCGATAGTTCGTCTTCTCTTTCAGTCGCCTCGTTTTTGTTAAAGCTTTCGCTCCCTTTGGCAAAGGTAACTTTGCCCTTTATGGATTTCTTACTTTTTGGCATTATTTTTCCTCCTCCCGCTCCGTTGGATCGCGTAGCGGTCTTGACCCCGCCAGTCTCATCAAGGTCGACAACGTCGAGTTGCTGCTTCAAAGATTTTGCATTTTTTTTGGCTTCCACCTTCTTGGTTCCCCGCGGAGTGTTGGCAACAGAAAAATCGCCACTAAGGCTACCAGCGGGAGCTTTATTCTTCGTCCCAGTGGCCGCGGCAATTACGGCTTCGATATCAATACTTTTCATGTGAGTTTCCGGTCCCTCGACAGTTTTCCTGCGATTTCTCTTCGGTTCCGGCGACAGTTGCTGTGGTTTCTTCTTCTTATTGTTCTTGTTCTTCTCCTCCTCCTCTCGCGAGTGCAAACGCTTGTTGGATCTCAAAACGTGAGTTCCTTCTTCGTTCTTCGAGCTATCGAAGGACAATCTATCAGGTCCGTCGATGCTCGCTCTTGGACTGGCAGAAGCACTAGAGAATGAGCTCGAAGAGTGTCTTCTAATGATAATCGAAGCGTCAGCGGCGTTTCGAATTTTCGCCGGGTATATAAAATCGGTGGGTGAAGTAACGTTGGACTGACCGGATTTAATTGATTCAGCAGTCGTCGATTTTTTGTCCGGGAGCATTGCGTCGCTATTATACGACGTAGATCGTTTAGATCTTGGCGAAACTTTGTTGGTACTGATGTTTGAAGTTCGCAGTCTGAGGACAGCGTTACGCACGAGTTTCGTGCGAATTTTAAGCTCGCGTTGTATTTTCTGTAGGTCCATTACCTTCGTTTGTGACTTAGTAATGGGTACCAGTCGTTTTTTGCCGGTTTGCTCAACGTCATAGAGCAGATTAACAACGCCCTCATCCTGCAGCAGTCTATCGATCTCGTTGTTGGACTTTTTCTTTGGTTTCGCTTCGCCAGCCGAATTTTCTCGGTTTCTTTGCTTCTGTCCCTTCGTGTTGATTATCTTCGTCGCGGTTTTCTTGGATATTCCCTTGGAAAACTTGGATTTTAAGCCTAGGGTTTGTTTCTTGTTCGCCGGCATTTTTTGGCGGACAAACTTCTGTCCAACCGGAATTTTTCTCTTTGCGTTTGAGGTGGTGATTACTTTTTTCTTTACTATTTCGGGCGTTGATTCTGCGACACGAGAATCCTCCGCGGTTTCAAGAGGAATATCTGCTGATGCGGTTAAACGTTTCTCGCTCGTTGCTTCTAAAACCGCAGGTGTGTCCGACTTTTCTTCTGTGACTTCTGTGGAAACTTGGCTAATGCTATCATTAGCATTAGAAGTCGTTACATCGCTGGTCTGAGATTGGTCAGATTCGTTTCCACTGCGTTTTCCACTCGAGCCTTTTCCCTTCAAGACTTTAAGCCTTTTCGTGCTATTCTGCTCGTGTTCCCGCGCCTTTTCAGTTGGTTTTCGTTTCCTACCAGACCTCGTCTCGTCGGCTTTAAGTTCCTGCATCGTAGGCTTAACGTTATCCCATAAGTCGTGTTTTTCCGTAGGAGCAATTGTCGATTCGTCGCTTTTGGTTTTCACAGTCTCAGCGCTAGTTTCTTTTTTCACAGCACAGCGAGGCGTCGCTGTTTTCGTGACCTTAGAATTCTTGTTCTTCGGCGTTTTAACTGGAATTTTTTTCACCGCAGTTTTCTTGCCTGGCGAGCTTGGCAATTCGAGAAGTTGCTTAAGCGCAAGTTCCCTCTCGACCAGAGGATCCAATTTCGGTGGATTGTTGTGCTCAACCGCTGGTGAAGGTCCGTTTTTCGTTTCATCGATAATATTCGGTGATCTAAGATTGGACCAATCGGGATCGACATCTCCCTCCAAAATCGCAAGAAGTTCCTTGTCGATGCTACTGGTTTTTTTCTCATCGGTCATAGCGACACTTTTGGTCACTTTATTGGATTCTGTTTTCGCGGTACTTTGAGGAAGCGGCACGAGTCCTGGTATTTGTGCAGCCGAAGCCGCCGCCAGCTTGTGTGACAATCTCTGTGTTATTTTCTTGACGAAAAATATATCGGGCTTAACTGGAGCGTCGAATTCCTTCTGTTGTTCTCTCAGACGCTCCTTGAGGACTTTAGAAACCTCGGTTTTCGAAACTATAGGACTGGAAAGTAGAAATCCTGGAACTTTAACGCCAGGTCGAGGCGCAAGCGGTTTTGATCGTATCGTGCGATCTTTAGCCGTTGTAGTTTCGTTGGATTTACGGGAACTCGCTGGTCCCGTTGTGGTTTCTTTGACGGGAACACTTTCTCTCTGTTTTTCGGATTCCTTGCATTCCATCGATTCGATCTGAACTCCTGCGACCGTCGCTTTCACTTCGCTGAAGCTTAAATTCCGTTTAGTCTCTATTTCTGTAGCGGAGAGTTGCTCCTTTGTGATCTTTTTGACATTTTCGTCACAAGTTCTCTCCGTTGGTTTGTCGTCATCCAGCAAAATCTTTAACTCCATCTCAACGGAATCGTGAGATTTCGATGCTTGCTGACATTCGTCCTCCGGATTCTCGTCCCGCCAATCGTCGAATATGTCCTGAATAACGCTCCTCTGCGTGGTCGATGAAGCTTCTGAGGTTGTAGGCTTTTCAGAGTCATTTGAATCATTATTACCGACGATAGGATCCGCATCCGTTGCGTCCGTAACGCTGGAGGTTTCCGGGTCCAACGATTCTTTCGATTCTCTAATTTCTGCTTTATTACAGGATTCTTTATCTTCTGCAGGCTTCACGATCCGATCTTTAACTTCCTTTTTATCATTTGACACACAAGATTCGTTTTTATCTATAATTTCTGTCGTCTCATCATTCTGCGATAAATTTTTATCGTTGCTCGGCGAATTTTCCATCTCTACTAGCGCAGAGCTCGTAGAATCGTCTTCCTTCGATTGCACTATTCCTTCGACTGGTGATGTGTTAGAAACTGTCGTTTTTTCAACACTTTCTTCAGAATACTCGATTAGATTAAATTCTATAGTTTCTGTTGGTGATTCGGCTGTCCCTTCAACCTCATCTTTCTGCTCTTCGCTAATCGCTTCTTCAGCTATTTTTTCTGCGACGATCGGTTCCGCTTTACCATTTTCTTCTTCACTTTTACTAGTGTCTTCAAGTTTAACTCCGACGTCCACGGAATCTGCGTTTGAAGGAAGCTCTTTCGGTGCTTCTGCTTCACATGGCGCGTCGGTTTCGTCTGTGGTTTTTTCATCGCAACTTCGAACAGCGGTTTTTAATTTTGAGACTTCAGGAATTTCTGTGCTTGTTCCATTACTCACATGAGTCTCCTTAGGAACATCCTCTGTGACGGAAATTGCATCTTTTTCACCTGCTATCCGTTCAATGCTCTCCTGCTCCTTTTTATTTTCCAAAGAGCTGTTGTTATCTTCTTTAATTATATTTTGTGCCTTCTCACATTCGTCTTTTATTGCAGGACTGACTGTAACTTCAGATTCTTTACAGTCATTCACGATATTGCTTGATTGTTGAATATCCAATGTATTATCACTTTTGGAGTCCTTCAATGTTTCTGTTTGGGCCATAACCGAGTCTGATTGGGTTTCTGTTCTACAAACACTGTGATTTATCTCATTTGCTGAGGCTTCTTTGCTTGCAGGTATTTCGTCAGTTCCCCCAGGCTCTGCAATTGTTTCTTCCGATACAAGTTGTTCACCTTCCTTCTCTCCAGGTGCTTCGGTTGGCATTACAGATGTACCGTGTTGGTCCATAGTCGCTAAAGCGTGATATGCTTTACTCAGTCATGGAGATTCCTGGTAAAATTTAAAAAATCTTTAATCGTAATTTGTACAGTTCTGGAGTATCTTTTTGTACTTTATTGAACCTCTGAGAGATTCTTATAAAATTAATCCACAAAATGGAGCAAAAAATAAGAAACTTGTTTATCACATTTCCAAAAAGAGTTTTGGAGTATGAACAAGATTATCGGAACAACCTTTGCAATATGAGGTTCCCAAAGTACGAATCTTCTTAATTATATTTTCACAAAAAAATTTCAAATGTTCTGTTTTTGGATTACAAACGAGGTTATCTGAACAATCTTCACATTCCAAGATTCCCAAATTTAAGCAACGCATTCAAATTACTACACAAACACACTAACAAAATTGGAGCACAGACGTAGCTCAATAGAAGTCAAACATTTTATCATTCTGACAAATAAGAGGTTGCAATTAAATTACAATCATAGGCACTATAAAAGGTTAATTACACTCTTAATTAAAAAACGCTTAATTAAACATAAGTGCCTATTCAATGAAACCATGTAGCAAACCTAGTTAAACATCACAAATCAATGCACAATCGCTTATCAAAAAAATGTATCGCATAAAAAAAATGGTCCTTTAAATTGTAAGTAATTTGTGGATTTCTGAAGTATCATTTCATACTTTTCTCTGAGACAATCTTATAAAATCCTACATACAAAATGGAGCAAAAAAAAAGACTCTTTTATCACATTTCCAAAATGAATTTTTGGAATATTTTTGGAATCTTTGTGATGTAAAGTCCTCAAAGTAAGAATCTTCATGATTATATTTTCACAAGATCTGAATTCCAAATGCTGTTACTTTTTACTATAAATGAGGTTATCAGAGCAACCTTTGCATTCCATGATTCCCAAATACAAGCAACACATTAAAATTACCACACAAACAAAATAACAAAATTGGAGCACAGAAGTAGCTCAATAGAAGCCAAACATTTTACCATTGAAGCAAATAAGAGGTTGGAATGGAATTACAATCATAGGCCACCACAAATTATTGAGCAAAATCACATAACTATTCAAACCACAGTGAACTCAAAAACGACAGAGCAAATTTCCAATAAACAGCACAAATCAAAGCACAATCGCTTACCGAAAAGACGCACCGGAGTTAAATAAATCGGGCTTTAAATCGTCGCAGTGCAACGCGAATGCGTATTTCTCGTAATATTAGGGATAAACGGAATGTACTGTGAACGTGTACAGGGCGACGCGATGTCGTGGAAGGAAAGAAGCAACACCACGATTATCTCGATTACACCGCGCGACGGAAATTCAAAGCCAAGTAAATTTTGTAATAAATATATGATGTTTACATGAAGGTGCTGATGAGGGAGGCCTGTCCGATTTCTCCTGTGTGTGAATATATATATATATGTATATATTTATATATATTCTATTAGATGCTACACTGCTGCCACTGCATTCGGTGTACTCCACGGTAAATAATTGCTGCTGCGCCCGAAAATTTTTTGTTATTGTTAAGGTTATGTGCGTTATTGTCGACACACTTATCCACGTTTCTCCCGAGCATATAATCCTCTTATATTTTATAGCAAGCAGCAGTATTTTTCGGTGCTATGCACCGATAAACTTAGCAGCAAAACGGAGCAAAAACGAAGTTGGGGTAAGCGAGCAGCAGCAGCCATAACTGCCAGTACTGCCACATCACATAAAACCCTCGTGGTCATCATGGGTATTAAGGACGTCGGATTATGGAGCTCACTGATAGTTACAATTTTTTTTTTTTTTCGAAATTTCAGAAAGGTTCGATCGTTTTGCAGCAGAATAAAGAGGAATAAGTAAAATTAGGGCCCAAAAAATCGGTTGATTTTCAATATTTTTTTTTGTGATGAGAATATTTTATAGTCTTGACAAGTTTAATTTTCGTGTTTATTTGAAAAATTGCAAAAATTGCAAACTGAAAAAAGTTCGACCTACGCGAAAAAAAAAAAAATTTAGTCACTTGATATTAAAAAATCGACAAATTATCCGGTCATAGGATGGAAAATGTTTCAAACTATGCAAATTTGAAGTGAATCGGACCAATAGATTATTTGAAGGCACTTTGTTTAAACAATTATAACTTCACTGTTTATCAATATTTTTCTAGTGAGAAAAGAAAACTCAAATTTGGCATGATTTGATATGTACTAATTGAAAAACGAAATTTAATGAGGTTTTAATCTAAAGTTTTTATTATTGAATTCTTAAAAACAATGGGGCGTCTTCTGTAAATCAAAATTCGATTACAAGGATAAGGACAGAGCTTCCAAAATATTTAAAAAAAACAATTGGAACTCGAGAAAAGTTTGAATGATAAATAATTACATAAACGGATTGTATAATGTATATAACGTCATTCATTACATAGTCGAGCTCGAAACTAAACGTCATATCTTCAGGTAATTCGAAATCCATTAATTATTCCAGTATTCTCCAAATTATTTTTGCATTAAATAAAAATATTAAAATCATATGAATTGAAATCGTTTCCCAAACCTACCATTCGGCGGCCCATATTTCGATAATCGATCTTTAAAAAATATGATAATAAAATGAATTTCCAAACAATTTCATTTACAAAACTGAATATAAATATGAATGAAATAATTCCTTATATCCTTATTTAACTACTGAACTTTTTAAATTCGAATTCAAGCGCCAATTACTGAAGAACTTTATTAAAAATATAATCGATTTTGTAATAAAATAACTAGACTAATCAGATGCGCTGGCGCACGTGCCTCAAAAACTTTTGCGCTGCTGCGCTCTTACAAAGCTTTAAAAGATTATGGCCGCTGCAGCGCTATACAAGCGAAATAAAACGATGACAATGCTCTCCGTTACTCACGAACTTTTTAGACGAGGACCTACAGTGTTTATAAAATCATCACTAGACTTTTGAATAAATAGAAAAAATATTTCTTAGATAGTATACCATGAAAAATTGTGCCAAAACATAGAAAAGTATGAGAAGGATAATAAAAAAAGGGAAACAAAAAAATTAGACATTCAAGCCTTGTTATTATTGAAAAGATGTTACAGTATAGAATCTGCATAGGATATTTGCAGTTGGACATGTTTTGTTTCCATAAAAACAAATTTCTTATTAATTATCGTTCTACGCGCGGTTTCTTATTTTTGGGCTTATAGCGAGGGCCGAAATTTCGTGGTCTCTTGTAGGAGTTTCCCCCACTGAATAAATCTGAAAAGAGAGAAAATGTTTAAATTCAGTGATAATAAAATTATATATTAAGACGGTAAGCCAATCGTACCTCTGTCGGGTTCTTCGCCGACTTCCTGCCTGTAATATTGCGCATCATCGTCGTCCTCCTGTTTCGTTTCCTCGTTGGCCTCCTTAGCGTATTTCTGCATAAGCACATCGCTCTCCTTCTTCTTCTTCATTCCCTTAAGAGATTTTTCCTTCTCTTGTTGTTTCCTCTCTTCCTTCTTCTTCCTGTTCTCGTCCTGCGCGTTCTTACGATTATCTTTGAGTTTCTTCTTTTCGTCGCGTTTCTTTTTTATCCTCAATTTTTCCTCCTCGGTTTTGTGGACCAACTCGTGGAAGAGCACCTCACCGTCCAAAAGGCCATCCTCGACTTTTATTAGCTAAATGACGTTTTAAAAAGACATAAAATTGCAGTAATAGATGAACAACAATGCAAAGTAGAACCTTGTACATTGCCTCCTCATTTTTTTCTTGATTTTGGCTTCCTCATAGGGGAAACTTTGTAAAGTGGGGTAAAATGCGGTTCCTTGTTTTAAATAAATAAATTTAAAAACAGAATCTGAGCGAAATTTTAGTCATCAAGAACAAAAATTTACATCGTTAGATCAAATATTTGCATCGGTTTACCGATTTTGTTCAAATTTCAGACGAATGATCGCATCACTTTATTCAATTTTCTTAGGAAGTTTCAACCCGATAGCTTAAAAGTTTTTCGGATTTCTCGAGCATTGACGGACATTTTTCAAAATCTTAAAAATTTCATAAAATGGAATGCGTCAAGCGATTTTTACAAGTAAGTTTGACCGGGACTCTATGTAGCATTAAAATTTGAGCTGATTCGGTTGAGTATATCAGGACTCATGTTAGTACAAATTTTAGGCCCTTCATCACGCACATATGCCCGGATAATTTTTCTAAACCACTTTGTCGACGTTTCACACCATTTCAGGTATACTGACATGAAAATCTTTAAAAAAAAAGTTCATGAAAACCAAACTTTCTCTATGAGGAAATGACTACAAACAAATCTAAATTTATTTCGAAACTGACATTATACTAAGAAAATCGCATGAATTGTTTTGATAATTTTACGACACACTTTATAAGGATTTGAGTATTGGGAGTTAGAGTTACTATTGAACAAGCGAATTTTACAGCATACAGTACACTCTCCGATAAGTTAAGGTCGCGGGAACTAACGCCGATTAGGCCATTCCGATAAGTTAAGGTCCCCACTTCTTGCGTAGGCCCTTCCAGCCGCTGTCCTCAGATAGTCATACGTCGAAACTGAGGGTACGGTCCAGGGTAAAAATGGCCGTACAGTACACTCTTCAATAAGTTAAGGTCGCGGGAACTAAAGCCGATTAGGTTATTCCGATAAGTTAAGGTCCCCACTATTTGCGCAGGCCCTCCCAGCCGGGATATTCCCCTTTCTGCAGATCGTCGCACGCAGAAACTGGGGGTACGGTCGGGGGTAAAAATGACTGTAATTCCCGATCTCGACCCGACGACAAGAGGGGTAAAAAGTGCAGGGGGGTCTTCCATCAGTTTTTTTTTTCAAACGAAACTAGCTGCCGCGTTACCTCTCTGTCACTCTTGCAAAAGCAACGTGTTCGACCACCGGTAGGGTAGCAAATAGAAAGAGCTTGGAAAAGGGTCAATCTTAACTTAGCAAAGCGTTAATCCTTAACTTATCAGAGTGCCTTAACTATTCGGAACTTAACTTATCGGAGAGTCTACTGTATGAATAGATGAACCGATTTTTTAGAATTACATGACTGCAAAATTGCTTACCTGCATCGTTAATCGAGGTCCAAGTTCGTAGAGTCGTATCGCACTCGTACCTTTTTCTTGATTGCCTCTGGAGGACAATTTCTGTGGCAATACGACATGGCTCGCAGGGTCGTCTTCCGCCTCGCTCTCGGACATCGTCGCCTTCGTGAGAAATTCCGAGTAATCTTGACACCGGGACAAATTCGGTATCTTTGCTTGTACAATTTTTTTCACGCCTCTCGACAGTCCCACAGGTACAACTTTAATAGCATAGTGCCTAAAGTCAATAGTCTTTGACTCTGAATTATAATTCAAGCAAACGCAACGACGTATAGTTGAAAGTTTTACCTAAAAAAGGTACGAAAATAATAACAGTAAATATTTAATAAAAGCGGACAATTATAATTACAGCATTTTCATGATTTCATATAATTTTATATACTGACTGTGGTGAGATTGATAGTCGGGAACATGTTCTGAAAGGTTGAAGCCATTAACTTCAGTTGCATACCTTCTCCGCTAAAATTATTTAAAACTATTAGCGGTGAACTTTTGAAAGCTTCTTCGAAAACCATTTGTTTCTTCAGTGCCGATACAACGTCTCTTGAGAGTGAGAAGTTTATAATTTTGAAGGATAACGTTGGCCCTCTCGGCACCCTTAAGAAGAAATATTTGAATAGTCAAAAGTCCTTGATGATAAATGCAATAGACTGCAAAAAATGCAAATGTTCAATTTGTTACCTGCAGAGTTTGAGGTACATTCCTTGATCAGTTCTGGTGAATATAGACATGTGACTGACGTGAAGAACACCCGCGACAGAAACAAAATCTTTAATGGCGTTTCGTCGTCTGGATTTGAGAGAAGATGCTGTGAATGGTTCCATAACTCTGCGAAAGTCTTTGGTCAATTCGACGATATGCTCGCCCGGAATTCCGCGATGAATTACGAAGGAATGTGGAGCTCGGACTAATTCTTCCTTCTCCTCGGTTTCCACTTGTTTGTTCTTCCTGACACAACGACCCTTCAAATACACCGGAATTCGTTAATAACATAACCTATAAATCAAATCTTGCTTCGATTTTGAGCAATTATTTGCAAATATCTGCGTTAAAAAATTAGTTGCTTTATAGAAACGCATTACCTTTTTAAGTCGACCCATGTTTTGTATAATTAAGGCACACTATTTATGTATACGACCGGGTTGCTCCTTCTTCGACTACGAAACACACGTGCGCACGTGTTATTGCGGGTGACCAGCACCTCGCCGAAAGTCAAAAACGACTATAGCGCCATCCCACAGAATGATAAATGTTTTCGGATAAAACGATTTAAACTTTGTTGAAAAACTGAAACCAGGAAAGCTACAGTTCACGTCCTGAGCAATAAGCGTTCTGAGCGTAGCGTGCATGAGACGATGAATCCAAAGTTTTTACGGTTTCGAAACAGTTCGAAAATATCATTTTCAACCGGGAGGAACGCGAAAGGGACCTCTCTAAGCCGCTCTTCTTTTATCCAGATAATTTTCGTTTTTCGGCTTTTACGATTTACTCTCGCAAACCGGTATGGTAGGGAAAACCCGTGGTAAGAGCTGTGCCGCTTAGTGATAAAAAGGATACCTGTCGCGGTTGATAGTTACACCAAATAGCGACAGACGGCGTTCGATGTAAATATTAGCACCAGGCTGTTGCAAGAGCGCGCGTTTCTGAAGCGAATATATTAAACGATTTATACCGAAGGAGTCCCCGTCTACAATTGACAAGAAGGCAATAAGTAGTAGTAGTATTTATTCATCTGTATAGCTTATTCAGCCTTTTACATTCCCCTCCTGTTTCCAGTTACAATTTCCTCCGACGACTTAAACTTAGAATTACATTTAGATTTAAATAGAATAAAATAGGATACAAAATTTGGCTTAACTTCTATACAGGAAGACTTATCGATACGCGTGCTATACTTTATATTTATTTATGATTATCATTTGTACAGTTTTATCACATCGTTTCGCTAAATGTCCTATACTTTGGTGTTTCGCTTTTATTCTACGTCTTATATATCTACCCACTTTCGTTTTCGCACGTTTCAGGTTTAGCCATTCTTTCGAAAGCCCTCAGGTATTCGCACAGTTCTGTTATCGGTTCCCCTCTTAAAGTGGTCCACATTAGTTCTAGTAGCTCTGTCCCCTGCCTGTTGCCTTTCCAAGTGTCAATGCCATTTACCCATTCTTGTTTTATTCCCTTCCTCGCTTTTTCACAGTTCAGTATATGTTCTAAACTTTCCTCTTCTTTCTCGCAAACTCTACATTTCCATTCCCTATAACCCTTTTTCCCAACTTTTCCTATATTACCCAGTCTCACTCTTGCCCATTCCTCTTTTATTAAACCACTGATTTCCTTATTTTCCCAGTATTTTTCTCTTTCTACCCCCATCTTTATCTTCGTGTAGTAGCTACAATATGATGACTTGTCGGCCCTAACCCAGTCCTCCTGAATGTCTTGATCTATTTTTGTCTGTACCCCCTCTGTCAGTATTTTTTCAATAACCTCTACTTGATCCCCATTCCATATCGCTTTTATTACTCGCCCATCTCCTACCTCTTTCATGGCCGTGTCTAACTCTTTTCCCCAGTTTGATGGCTTTCCGTTAAGTATTCCTCGTATCTCTTCCTTGAGGCATATCTTCGGCCATCTTTTGTCGTCCATTTTTAATACTTCTATTAAATAGTTTCCTGCCCTTCTTCTGGCTTCTATCTCTATACTTCTTCTTCCTCCTTCTAGTTTCCATAGGAAGGCAGGTGTGTTTCTTGCTATCCCCATAGCCATTTTTATAAAACGTCCTTGTAAAGTTTCTACTTCTCCTCTTCTTTTCCATCCCTAAATTTCTACCCCGTATAATGCCCCTGCCTTAACCATTGAGTCCATTAGCTGTAGTCTCTTACTTAGGTTATTTACCTTTGCCCTCTTCATTATTCCCCATACATTGTTGGTTGCTTTTCTCGCTTTCCCAATCATCTTGCGGAGATGCGTACTACTTTTATTCTTTGGTGTGAACCATACTCCCAGGTATTTAAATTCCTTAACTACTTCCAGTTCTTTTCCCCCCATTTGCCATCTTTCCTTTTTTCCTCGTTTACCCCCTGCTTTGAATATCATTACCTTTGTTTTTTGTACGTTGACTACCATTTTAGAGCTGTCCACAAATTTTCCCAACGTGTTTATCATTTCCTGTAACTCTTCCGGCTTTTCTGCCAAAATTGCTACGTCATCAGCATATTTAAGCGCATAGATTTTTACCCTTCCCATAACTGTACCTCCTTCTTTCTTTCTTTCCCACTCTTTGTCCAACTCATCCAGGAAAATGTTAAATAAAACTGGACTCATTGGACACCCTTGCCTGACTCCTCTCCACGTCTGAAAGCTACCTGTGATTCCCTCTTCTGTTATCACTTCGTTGATCGTTTTTTTGTATATCCCCTTTATAAATCTGTGCATTTTCCCCCTTATTCCCTTTTCCCACAGTTTTTCTAGCATTAGTTCTCTATTTATCATGTCAAATGCAGCTTTGAAATCAACAAAAGCTACATATAGTTTTCCCCCTTTTTCCTTAATTCTATTATTGATTAAAGCATTGAGCACAAACACGTGATCTCTCGTCCCTCTTCCCGGTCTAAATCCTGCCTGGCTTTCCCGCAGAATTCCCTCTCGCTCGATCCACGTGTTTAGTCTTTTTGTCATAATGCTAGCAATTAGCTTGTATCCGATATCTAACAGCGAAATGCCCCTATAGTTTTTAGCCTCATCTTCATCCCCTGCTTTGTGTATGGGAAATATGCGTGCCGTTTCCCAACCTTGTATTAGTTCCCCCGAGTTCCAAATTCCATTAATTATTTTCTTTAGTTCCTCTCTTTTTTCCCTTGGTATTGCTTGGATAAATTCTATCACTAACCCATCCTCCCCTGGTGCCTTGTTTTTCTTGCTTCTTCTTAACGCTTTTAAAAGTTCCTCCTCCCCAATCTCTTCGTCTAGCCTTTGGTCCCTTGACATTATTGTTTCCCCTTCCATTTCCCAATCTTTCCCTTCTTGTATATCTTTGCGTGTGCCCGTTTGTTCATTTGTGCCTAGTAATTGGCCAAAATGTTCTACCCATTGTTCTTTATTGATGTTCTCCCCTACCCTTTTTTTCTGTGATCTAAATTGTTTTATTGCCTGCCACCATTCTTGCATGTTTTTACTCTCTGTAACTCTCCGCCATCTTTTCTCAAACCATTCCTTCCTCAGTTCCTCACCTAGTTCTTTCAGTTTTTTCCTTTCATCTGTTAATATTTTTCTTTCCGTCTCTCTTGTCCCTTTTGCCTTTAAAAATGATTTTAAACTTTGCCATACCCTTTTCCTTTGCTCCTTACATGTTTCGTTCCACCAGGTATTATTGCTCGTCCTCTTTTTTATAGTTTTGACCATTTCTGTTTTTTCTGCCGCTGTCCACATTGCTTCCTTCATCTTTAACCACTTCTTCTCTGCGCTGTCTTCGTCAAGTTCTACCCATAGCTTACCTAACTCTTCCGTATATTCTTCTCCCTTATCTACATCCCATTTTAGTTTTTTCTCTTTCATCATTCTGTCCTTCTTTTATCCCTTTGCTTCTCCTTCTCGTTCTATCTTCAAATGGAAGGCAACAGGCAGGTGATCTGACTCGATTCTCGGGATTACCTCTATGCTTTCTATTATTTCTTCATCCCCGTCCTCTAGCAGAATTACTAGGTCGAGAACAGAGCTTCCTCTTGCCCCCGCATAAGTTAACTTCCCCTCTTCGTCTCCTTTTATTCGTCCATTTATAATTACTAAACCCATGTCTTCGCAGATCCTTAACAATCTTCGTCCCTCTGTGTTAACAATATCGTCCTCAGACCTGCGTGTTCCCTACTTGCCGCCCTCTGCCTCACATTCTACTATTCCTTGCTCGATGCCAATTCTAGCGTTCATGTCCCCTATTATTAATACGCCCGCACCTACACTTACTGCTTCGTCTACGTTTTCCTTTAGTTCTTTTTCTAAAATCTGAAATCCGCAATTGTTGTACAGTGTCATCAGCCACAGTTCTTTTTCTGCTGATTTTATTTTTATCACTAAACCCCCATACCATTCGTCCACTCTCAACTTTTCGCACAGCTTCTTTCGCACTCCCACTAATTGGCCTCCACTCGCTCTGCCCTTCAATCTCTCTTTTTTTGCCGCTTTTGCCCACCATTTGTAGTCTTTGCTTAATTTGTTTAAAATATAAGTTTCTCTTTTGTTTTCTACCCATGTTTCTTGCGCTATAATCAGGTCAAATTCCTTTAAAAAGTCCCATGTCTGCCAAATCTTACTTACCCCCGCACAGTTCCACGTGACTCCCTTAAGTAAATTTCCGTTTTTATTATCGAAATGTCTTCTGTGTTCTTTCTAATTGTCCATTCAATTCATTCCATACCCACCAGTTTCCTGCTACCATAATTTTCTGATACCCTGTCATTACCCTTTTCCCTTCTCTCTCTTTCTTACTTGCTTCCTGCTGTATCCACATCTCCACCTCGAGCTCGCGTTTCGTAGAGTCGTCTCTGATCCATATTCCAGAGCGAAGTTCAGATTTCCGCTTCATGATCTTTTTCTTTATGTCCAGTGTTCCTATTGTGACGACTGTCCCTCCACCGATGAATTGTAATCCTAGTATTTTTGGATCGATTCCCAACTGTGATTTCAATATTTGTGTTATTTCTTCTTCGATTCCCTTCCCTACTGCCCTCGCCCCTGTAATCACTATATTATTTCTTCGGTTCTGTCTTTCTGCCTGTTCCCACTGCCATTCCCTCTGCGTTAGTGCTTCTGGAACTGCCAATGTCAGTTCTTCCGCGTCTCTGTTGTTCTTCGCTGCGACTTCTTCTTGCGAAGTCTCCAGTGTCAGCTCCTCAGACCTTGGTTCGTTTTGTTCTTGTGTTGCCTCTATCGGTTGATGTTGATGTTGTTGGGTGCCTTCATTCCCTTGCATTCCTGCTGTATTTTCCTCAAGATGTTGTTGTCGTAAACCCTCCTCTTGTGATGAGGGATTGTTGTTGTCATCTGTTTTTGTCTTTGTTGCCCCTGAGACCTCTGAGAACTCTGACAGCTGTGAGACCCACTGCTTTTCTCTTCCTCTCGTTCCCCTCTGCAACAGTTCAATTTGTTCTTCGTACGTTTCCCTCTCTGCTTGCCACTTTATTTGCTCTCTTGTGCGTAGCATTCTCCAATATTCGGCTTCTTTTATAACCTCCCCAATAATCCTGTCCATGTCTTTACATCTGTAGCATATGTGCTCAGCCCCGACTTGCGTATTTTTTCCTTCTTTTTCTTTCCCCTCACACCACATTTTTATCATCCTGTTTTCGAAATCTCTTAGTAAAACCCTCACTTCGTCCACTGGCACCATTCTTTCCCCACCTCCCGAGGCACTTTCTATATTATCTTCGAAATCATTTCCAGTTTGTGCTTCGTTCGATGCGTGTTGTTGGAGTTGTCGGTTCTGTGTTTCCGGGTTATCTACGCTCTGCTCTTCGAGTGTTTTTTTGACGAGCCCTACATCGCTGTCACTTCCCCGTATCGGCGACCGCGACAGTTTCTCCTTAGTCTGAAAGATTTCCTTTTCTAACACGTCTTTATTGCGACCTCTGAGTAGATATCCGTCGATTGTTTTGGATGCTTTGATCTCATTTTCTACTTTACGCGGACGGCCGGGCTTTCTTTTTTTCCCCAATGGCTGCTGTTGTCCGCCGCCTACATTGGTGACGTTAGACTCTGCACTGTTCTTAGCGCTTTCATCTTCTATGTCAGTGCCCTCTTCTGCTGCTTCACTAAACTCGCCGTCTTTCCCTTGTGTCTGAGCGACATCTATCGCCTCGCCACCATGATAGACGCGTATGCCAGCGCCATCCTCCGGCAGTTTCCCCACTAGCTTCTCATCGTTCTCGACTATATCCCCACCAGCTTCCCCTTCCATTTTTTGCCGCCTCTAACTCCTAACCTGGCTTTTTAGAGACGACAAAAATTCACTGTTTTCTACGTCCACACTCAATTTCTGTCCAAACCAACACTTCCCGTTCTTCCTTGCACACTCCTACAGACTTATAACTGTTTTCTAGTTCACTTTGTTACCTGTGCGTCTTTCGTGGCTACTTATTTCGAGAGCGTGGATGTAACGCGTCTACTCAACACGGCGGCCATTTTCCCTCTCGACAAGAAGGCAATAATAAAATGCGTAAATCGATAAATATCCTAATATTAAATTTAATTAAATATCGTAAGATATTGATTTTCATGAGTTTCTAACGTTTTAATTTAAATACGAATAACTCCGCTAACGTTACCGTATTGTGAATGTTCAATCCCAGATAGAAATAGTAGCGACACAGCACGGCACGGCGTGTCGGTACTGTGCAGTTATGTGCGACCGAATGAAACGTCACGGTGACGGTACAACTGGCTAAAAACCGGCACGGTGTTACCACCGATCCAGCACATCGTGCAGTCGGTCGCGCAGTTCCAGCCGGCACTGCACGTTTTTCTTACTGGGATTGTTTTAATAAATTGAGATTCCATATGGATTCCACAACAAAAAATGACAAAAACGTCGACGGTTTTTCCGGGGACACCGAACGGCCCCCGCGGGACCTTCTTTGGTTGGTTAACACGACCAGCACGATTCTAAAATTCGCATCATAGATCTGGTAGGGTAGCATTTACGCAAAAAGCATTTCAGCCAAAATCCGTTTCTCAAAGTTTATTGCAAAGAGGGGTGAGCTTCGAATTATCAACTCCGTTTCATAAACATGAATTGTAATACTGATCCATCACTGCAAGTTACAGATTAAATATGATATTGTAATGGTAGTATAATTTCTAACCATGCACAACTTCTAATAGCAATTCACGAAACTAATAAAATGGCATCTTATATTGAACATGGAAGTTATATCATCAATATGTAAAAGTCACAGTACGCTAACAAAAATTTTAACAGCGAGGAACAATGGTTAGCGCGCGAAGCGCGGATCCGCTACTACTGATTTTTGAAATTGGGTTTTTATTCCGTTTCTGATTTCAGAATTCACATAGCCGATTTCCGGTTGGAAAATCCAACCTCATTTTCCTTCAAAATGTCGAATTTTGGCCTTCACTATCGTTCTCAAGTCGCATATTGTACCTCAGAAAGTACCGGTTACATACCTTTTTAGATTTAGATTTAGATTTAGATTTTATTAAGATCCTGGGATTTTAAACCCCTAAGGACCTGAGTCAGGAAAGAATACATAAACAAAAGCAGACAAAGAAGAAGTACAGAAAATAATGTTAACCTAAATGAGGCGATGCAAAAGAAAAAATGAGAGGCGAGCAAAAAATAAGGACTAGGACAAAAAGCAACAAGCTTGAAACAATACGCCAGCCTAACCACCAGGCTCGACAGCCCGCTGCTCAAGCAGCATAAGGTGTCGCAGCAACCTTCTCTTAAACACCGCCTGCGATACGGCCAGAGGAAGATCACTCCAAAAGAATGACCCGCTAACGCGAAAAGATTTCCTGTAGGCCGACGTTCGCGAGACCGGCGTAGACAACGAATAGGTCGTACCATGGGCACCCCGCGAATCCGTCCTCGCACGCGGCACAAGGTGCTCGGCAAGGTACGACGGGGTCCCCCTACGAACCATAGAATAGAAAAGTGCACCCATAAAATACTTACGCCTATTCGCCACCGACAGCCAACCAAGCGAACGGCGACCAGCAGACACGTGATCACGCCGACGAAGTGCAAGCACGAATCGCACTACCGCATTGCACGCACGCTGAAGCTTATTGTTAAGCTCACCGCCGACGTCACACAACACAGCCGGGCAGTAATGAAGATGCGGAAGTGCCACAATGCTCGCAAGCCACGCCCGCGAATTGGCATCATGCACCTCAGCAAACCGCTTAAGCTGTGCCAACACCCCGAAGACGCGCCTACGAACCGACGAGACCTGTAACTCCCAGTCCAATGTCGGCGAAATGATGACCCCAAGGTAGCGCTTGGAGGCAACAAACGCAATAGGCTGACCAGTAACACAGAGGTGAGGAAGGGAGGTCAAGTCGAGCCGGCTAGTAACCTAGCGATACCAAGAACCATCGCATCCGTCTTCGCGGCATTGAGCGACAATGAATTAACCACCGCCCAGCTATGAATTTGCACAACGTCAGCGTTGAGAAGCGCAATTGAATCATTGAGCTCATCCGGAGAGCAGCGCCGATAAATTAAAAGGTCATCAGCATACAGCAGGTACTGACAAATACGGAAGATCCCAGGCAGATCATAGAGGTAGAGAGAGAAAAGCAACGGGCCGAGCACACCCCTGAGGGACACTAGAAGAGACTGCCGCCCACTCAGAGACCCGACCATCAGGGAAGTGCCTGCGATCTCCCGCAAAGGTAAGACCAAACCCAGCCGAAGGCCGACGACGCCAGGCCCAGCATGGACAGCTTACGCAGAAGTGTGCAATGAAAAATTGTGTTAAACGCCTTGCTGAAGTCGAAAAACACAGCAACGGTCCGCTGTCGCATGTCCATACCAAGCCTCACGTCATCAGTAAACCTGAGCAGGGCTGTCTGCGTGCTGTGACCCTCCCTGAACCCCGCCTGCAAAGGATCGAGCAGGTTATGGGCCTCCAACCACCCCAAGAGCTGTGCGTGCACCAGCCTTTCCAACATCTTAGCAAGCGCACAGAGTACCGAGATAGGCCGAAAGTCAAGAGGTGAAGAGGGAGAAGGCACCTTGCTAATAGGCGTGATAAACGAGGATCGCCAAGCAGACGAAAAGGGAGAAGATGCAAAGAAGAGATTCACGAGGAGCACTATACGAGGTAGAAGCACGCTAGAAACGAGCCGAAGATAGGAAGCAGGGAGGCCATCCGTACCAACCGAGTTCGAAGAAGGCCGCACCAGCAGCGATAAAACCTGGTCGGGAGAGACGGCAGAAAGAGCAAAACGGGGATAAGGAAGTACCGGCAGGGGGAGAGGGGTCGAAAGTGCGAGTGCCATCTGATGGCGTGAAGACCGAGCAGAAAGCCGAATTAAGCTGATCAGGTGAAAAAAGAATCGGCTCTTCCCCCCGCTTGTTCTGGAAAAGGCCTAATCGCCGAAGCTCCGACCAAGCCTGCTGCGATCCCTGACAGGCAACAATCCGGGCATGCGCATAGACGCGCTTAACCGAGACAAGAGACGCTTTAGCAGCATCCCGAAGCTGCCGAAATATCGCAACGAGCGTAGGCCGAATAGGAGAGTCCGGACGACACCTCCGAAGGCGACGGTAAGCTTGATCCCGAGCAAGCATCTTCCCACGCACAAATGAGTCGATCCAGGGCGCCGGTGGACGGGAAAGCCGTACCCTACGAAGTGGCGCAAGAGCATGCACAGCGTCACGAACACGCGCAGAGAAAAAATCTACCTTCGCATGAAGGGAATCAGTAGCCTCAAAACTAGACCAATCCTGGCCCGATATAAGCGCGGCAAGTGCATCCTCGTTAATTGCTTCGATAGCTCGATACGAAAATATACATGGCTGCCGCCGCCGAACCGAAACGTCAAGGAGTATCTCAATTAAATCGTGGCCAGACAAAAACGGCATGCCAGATTGGGAGCTGCGCAGAACGAGAGACAGATTACTCACCGCACAAACATCGAGCCAAGTGTTTGCAGAATAACTATGATGCGTAGCCTCAAAGGGCACAAGGGCAAGGCCATGATCGAGGAGGAAGCCCTTCAGGTGAGTTACATCGTACGAATGACTAAGCAAGTCAGCATTGAAATACCCGAGAATAACCACGCGTGAGTAAAGAGGCAGCAGAGTTGTGAGGTCGTCCTCGAACATGCTTAAGTACCCAAGATGAGGCGCACGGTAAACTACACAAACCAATATTTTTATTGCCGAAGAGATCCGAACCTCACAAATCAAATATTCGGGCTTAGCCGAATACGGTTGCGGCGAGACAAGCATTATAGAAAAAGAGAGAGTAGAATGTACATAAAATGCCACGCCCCCGCCTCTCTTACCATGACGATCATTCCGAGCAAGCACAAACGAATCAAGAGCAACAAAATCACTAGGGATGTCGGCATTGAGCCAAGTTTCGGACACCGCGATGATATAGTACGGATTACTATGGAAATAATCGCGAAATTGATCGATATGCGCTGGTCGAGATTGAGCATTTACGTGACAAATACGAAGCCGCCCTGAAGCCACCGAGGAGTTAGCACGCATCATGGAAGTCGTCGATGAGGTCCTCCTGATGATATTCGAGGCGAAATGCAGCATCCCCATCTGCAGCAGGAACACCAGCAGCAGCACGAGTCGCAGCAGAATGCAAGGCAGCAGCAGGAACAGCACCAGAAGTAGCATCAGTCACAGCAACACAAGACGCATCCGGACGCAAGGCAGTAGCAGGAACAGCATCAGACGTAGCGCCAGTCGAAGCAGCTGAGACAGGAGCAGAAACGAGAAGCGACGGCGGGAGGACAGCATGCAAAGGCGCACGCGGGGCATCATGGCGCCGCAGAGCGTCACGACCAACCAGATCACCAGCTCGAGCAGGCCCAGCATTCGGGATAGCGTTCAAAACTATCGAAGAATTATCCGATGGCAGCAAAGCAGAAACAGGAGCGGAAGCAGAAGCAGCAGCAGAGGCAGGAGCAGGATTATTCGCCCCACGTCGGCCAGCAACGATGCACTGGGCACCATTGCACGTCACAATTCGCAGCCCATCCTCACCAGCGCTGACACGCGCCGTCAGCTCAGCACGCAGTTGCCGGTAGGCCGCATCCTGAGCCGACGACCGATCTGACCGAATGATGACACCGGAAAATTCAGGACTCTGTCGAAGGAGCCGCACAGCCCGAAAAACTCCAAAAACAGCTTCTGGCGATGGCATCGTAATCTTGACCGGCCGTGGGCGCCGCAAAACAGCACCAGAGGCAGCAGGTGCAGATGCACCAAGCCGAACAGCAACAATGTCAACAGTAGGGATGAGAGGGCAAACAACCTCAAGTAAACGGCGCACAATGACCAAATCGGTAGCCGCCGAGACACCCTCCGAAAGGCCAAACACGATGCAGTTCCACTTCCGCTTTTCACGTTCCGCCAACTAAGATGCAACCGAATCAACACTAGCAGAAGGAGCAGCAGGAGCGATGACACGGGCTGCAGCATCCACCGAAACCGCATCAATGCGAGAGGAAAGCGCGGCAACACGGTTCTCGACCTTGGCGTCAAGCGCAGTATGTTGCAGCCGAAGCTCATTGATAGCGGCCTCAGAGGACGCCAGACGAACAATTGCAACATCCACTTTAGCTGAGAGTGCAGCAATAAGCCCAGAAATTTGTTGCATTCCAGCTTGAAAACCAGCTACATCAAGAGCAGCAGATCCCGACACCGACTGAGAGTGCGACCCCGCCGGGGTGGCGGGAACAAAATCATTATCAGCAGACGGGGAGCTACTAATGGCAACTCTAGATGCGGCACCACGGTCAAACAGCACTCGAAGAGGTGGCGTAGAAGCCGCAATGCAGACAGAGCATCGAAAAACGTGATCTTGGAAGCATAGAGAGGCCGGTGTCACGAAAACAACATTTCCCGTGAAACAGTCTACCACACGGCCCACAGCACCGATAGCCAGTAGTGGTCTGACACGGAGCGCGACAAGCTGGACATTTCACAGACACAGACATCTCACACGAAGCAGCTCAAGGCACGGAGATAGCTGCGCACACTAACACAGACAAGCTCCGAAATAATAAGCCGGCAAATGTAAACAAGCCGCGGCGAAGCAGCACAGTGAGCAGTAAGGCACGCGCGCACACACACACACACACGAGCAGTCAAAAGTCAAAGCCAGTAGCTAGCCAACTCACACACACACACACACACCCGCCATGCCAAGCACCAAGCTAGCCGTCACGGGAACCGAGGAACCGTTATCCGAAAACCGACGAAAAACTGAAAACAGCCACCACGGCTCAATAAATAGGCAGATCTATGCACAAATGATATGCACTGAGAGCTCGCTTTGTGACGCACAGGCGGATATAGGATTAACAAAAATGCAGTCACAGGAACTCAATCAAATAGAGTTCGAACACGGAGCGAAAAATAGCTATCCGTACTGTTCGAGACTACTGTCTGTACTGTACGATGATTTATGAAAAAGTCCCTTTTGGTCGGTTCTGATTGCAGAATTCACACATCGGAATTTTGGTCGGAAAATCCAACCTAAAGAACCTAAATTTTTTATTTCTTCAAGATATCAAATTTTGGCTCGAATCTGTGGAGATCCGACCAAAAGTGACTTTTTCAAAAATCGTCGTAAAAAGGCATGTAACCAGTGCTTTCTGGGGTACAATATGCAACTTGAGAACGATAGTGAAGGCCAAAATTCGGTATCTTGAAGAAACAAAAATTTAGGTTCTTTAGGTTGGATTTTCCGACCGAAAGACGAATCTGTGAAGACCGACCAAAAGTGACTTTTTCAAAAACCGTCGTAAAAAGGCATGTAACCGGTACTTTCAGGGGTACAATATGCGACTTGAGAACGATAGTGAAGGCCAAAATTCAATATCTTGAAGAAACAAAAAATTTAGGTTCTTTAGGTTGGATTTTCCGACCGAAAGACGGATCTGTGAAGATCGACCAAAAGTGACTTTTTCAAAAATCGTCGTAAAAAGGCATGTAACCGGAACTTTCAGGGGTACAATATGCGACTTGAGAACGATAGTGAAGGCCAAAATTCAATATCTTGAAGAAACAAACAATTTAGGTTCTTTAGGTTGGATTTTCCGACCGAAAGACGGATCTGTGAAGACCGACCAAAAGTGAATTTTTCAAAAATCGTCGTAAAAAGGCATGTAACCGGTACTTTCAGGGGTACAATATGCGACTTGAGAACGATAGTGAAGGCCAAAATTCAATATCTTGAAGAAACAAACAATTTAGGTTCTTTAGGTTGGATTTTCCGACCGAAAGACGGATCTGTGAAGACCGACCAAAAGTGAATTTTTCAAAAATCGTCGTAAAAAGGCATGTAACCGGTACTTTCAGGGGTACAATATGCGACTTGAGAACGATAGTGAAGGCCAAAATTCGATATCTTGAAGAAACAAAAAAATTAGGGTCTTTAGGTTGGATTTTCCGACCGAAAGAGGGATCTGTGAAGATCGACCAAAAGTGACTTTTCCAAAAATCGTCGTAAAAAGGCATGTAACCGGTACTTTCAGGGGTACAATATGCGACTTGAGAACGATAGTGAAGGCCAAAATTCGATATCTTGAAGAAACAAAAAATTTAGGGTCTTTAGGTTGGATTTTCCGACCGAAAGACGGATCTGTGAAGATCGACCAAAAGTGAGTTTTTAAAAAATCGTCGTAAAAAGGCATGTAACCGGTACTTTCAGGGGTACAATATGCGACTTGAGAACGATAGTGAAGGCCAATATTCAATATCTTGAAGAAACAAAAAATTTAGGGTCTTTAGGTAGGATTTTCCGAGAGAAAGACGGATCTGTGAAGATCGACCAAAAGTGACTTTTTCAAAAATCGTCGTAAAAAGGCATGTAACCGGTACTTTCAGGGGTACAATATGCGACTTGAGAACGATCGTGAAGGCCAAAATTCAATATCTTGAAGAAACAAAAAATTTAGGGTCTTTAGGTTGGATTTTCCGACCGAAAGACGGATCTGTGAAGATCGACCAAAAGTGACTTTTTCAAAAATCGTCGTAAAAAGGCATGTAACCGGTACTTTCAGGGGTACAATATGCGACTTGAGAACGATAGTGAAGGCCAAAATTCGATATCTTGAAGAAACAAAAAATGTAGGGTCTTTAGGTTGGATTTTCCGTCCGAAAGAGGGATCTGTGAAGATCGACCAAAAGTGACTTTTCCAAAAATCGTCGTAAAAAGGCATGTAACCGGTACTTTCAGGGGTACAATATGCGACTTGAAAACGATAGTGAAGGCCAAAATTCGATATCTTGAAGAAACAAAAAATTTAGGGTCTTTAGGTTGGATTTTCCGACCGAAAGACGGATCTGTGAAGATCGACCAAAAGTGACTTTTTCAAAAATCGTCGTAAAAAGGCATGTAACCGGTACTTTCAGGGGTACAATATGCGACTTGAGAACGATAGTGAAGGCCAAAATTCGATATCTTGAAGAAACAAAAAATTTAGGGTCTTTAGGTTGGTTTTTCCGACCGAAAGACGGATCTGTGAAGATCGACCAAAAGTGACTTTTTCAAAAATCGTCGTAAAAAGGCATGTAACCGGTACTTTCAGGGGTACAATATGCGACTTGAGAACGATAGTGAAGGCCAAAATTCGATATCTTGAAGAAACAAAAAATTTCGGGTCTTTAGGTTGGATTTTCCGACCGAAAGAGGGATCTGTGAAGATCGACCAAAAGTGACTTTTCCAAAAATCGTCGTAAAAAGGCATGTAACCGGTACTTTCAGGGGTACAATATGCGACTTGAGAACGATAGTGAAGGCCAAAAATCGATATCTTGAAGAAACAAAAAATTTAGGGTCTTTAGGTTGGATTTTCCGACCGAAAGAGGGATCTGTGAAGACCGACCAAAAGTGACTTTTTCAAAAATCGTCGTAAAAAGGCATGTAACCGGTACTTTCAGGGGTACAATATGCGACTTGAGAACGATAGTGAAGGCCAAAATTCGATATCTTGAAGAAACAAAAAATTTAGGGTCTTTAGGTTGGATTTTCCGACCGAAAGAGGGATCTGTGAAGATCGACCAAAAGTGACTTTTCCAAAAATCGTCGTAAAAAGGCATGTAACCGGTACTTTCAGGGGTACAATATGCGACTTGAGAACGATAGTGAAGGCCAAAATTCGATATCTTGAAGAAACAAAAAATTTAGGTTCTTTAGGTTGGATTTTCCGACCGAAAGACGGATCTGTGAAGATCGACCAAAAGTGACTTTTCCAAAAATCGTCGTAAAAAGGCATGTAACCGGTACTTTCAGGGGTACAATATGCGACTTGAGAACGATAGTGAAGGCCAAAATTCGATATCTTGAAGAAACAAAAAATTTAGGGTCTTTAGGTTGGATTTTCCGACCGAAAGACGGATCTGTGAAGATCGACCAAAAGTGACTTTTCCAAAAATCGTCGTAAAAAGGCATGTAACCGGTACTTTCAGGGGTACAATATGCGACTTGAGAACGATAGTGAAGGCCAAAATTCGATATCTTGAAGAAACAAAAAATTTAGGGTCTTTAGGTTGGATTTTCCGACCGAAAGAGGGATCTGTGAAGATCGACCAAAAGTGACTTTTCCAAAAATCGTCGTAAAAAGGCATGTAACCGGTACTTTCAGGGGTACAATATGCGACTTGAGAACGATAGTGAAGGCCAAAATGCGATATCTTGAAGAATCAAAAAATTTAGGGTCTTTAGGTTGGATTTTCCGACCGAAAGACGGATCTGTGAAGATCGACCAAAAGTGACTTTTTCAAAAATCGTCGTAAAAAGGCATGTAACCGGTACTTTCAGGGGTACAATATGCGACTTGAGAACGATAGTGAAGGCCAACATTCGATATCTTGAAGAAACAAAAAATTTAGGGTCTTTAGGTTGGATTTTCCGTCCGAAAGAGGGATCTGTGAAGATCGACCAAAAGTGACTTTTCCAAAAATCGTCGTAAAAAGGCATGTAACCGGTACTTTCAGGGGTACAATATGCGACTTGAGAACGATAGTGAAGGCCAAAATTCGATATCTTGAAGAAACAAAAAATTTAGGGTCTTTAGGTTGGATTTTCCGACCGAAAGAGGGATCTGTGAAGACCGACCAAAAGTGATTTTTTCAAAAATCGTCGTAAAAAGGCATGTAACCGGTACTTTCAGGGGTACAATATGCGACTTGAGAACGATAGTGAAGGCCAAAATTCGATATCTTGAAGAAACAAAAAATTTAGGGTCTTTAGGTTGGATTTTCCGACCGAAAGAGGGATCTGTGAAGATCGACCAAAAGTGACTTTTCCAAAAATCGTCGTAAAAAGGCATGTAACCGGTACTTTCAGGGGTACAATATGCGACTTGAGAACGATAGTGAAGGCCAAAATTCGATATCTTGAAGAAACAAAAAATTTAGGTTCTTTAGGTTGGATTTTCCGACCGAAAGACGGATCTGTGAAGATCGACCAAAAGTGACTTTTCCAAAAATCGTCGTAAAAAGGCATGTAACCGGTACTTTCAGGGGTACAATATGCGACTTGAGAACGATAGTGAAGGCCAAAATTCGATATCTTGAAGAAACAAAAAATTTAGGGTCTTTAGGTTGGATTTTCCGACCGAAAGACGGATCTGTGAAGATCGACCAAAAGTGACTTTTCCAAAAATCGTCGTAAAAAGGCATGTAACCGGTACTTTCAGGGGTACAATATGCGACTTGAGAACGATAGTGAAGGCCAAAATTCGATATCTTGAAGAAACAAAAAATTTAGGGTCTTTAGGTTGGATTTTCCGACCGAAAGAGGGATCTGTGAAGATCGACCAAAAGTGACTTTTCCAAAAATCGTCGTAAAAAGGCATGTAACCGGTACTTTCAGGGGTACAATATGCGACTTGAGAACGATAGTGAAGGCCAAAATGCGATATCTTGAAGAATCAAAAAATTTAGGGTCTTTAGGTTGGATTTTCCGACCGAAAGACGGATCTGTGAAGATCGACCAAAAGTGACTTTTTCAAAAATCGTCGTAAAAAGGCATGTAACCGGTACTTTCAGGGGTACAATATGCGACTTGAGAACGATAGTGAAGGCCAACATTCGATATCTTGAAGAAACAAAAAATTTAGGGTCTTTAGGTTGGATTTTCCGTCCGAAAGAGGGATCTGTGAAGATCGACCAAAAGTGACTTTTCCAAAAATCGTCGTAAAAAGGCATGTAACCGGTACTTTCAGGGGTACAATATGCGACTTGAGAACGATAGTGAAGGCCAAAATTCGATATCTTGAAGAAACAAAAAATGTAGGGTCTTTAGGTTGGATTTTCCGACCGAAAGACGGATCTGTGAAGATCGACCAAAAGTGACTTTTTCAAAAATCGTCGTAAAAAGGCATGTAACCGGTACTTTCAGGGGTACAATATGCGACTTGAGAACGGTAGTGAAGGCCAAAATTCGATATCTTGAAGAAACAAAAAATTTAGGGTCTTTAGGTTGGATTTTCCGACCGAAAGACGGATCTGTGAAGATCGACCAAAAGTGACTTTTTCAAAAATCGTCGTAAAAAGGCATGTAACCGGTACTTTCAGGGGTACAATATGCGACTTGAGAACGATAGTGAAGGCCAAAATTCGATATCTTGAAGAAACAAAAAATGTAGGGTCTTTAGGTTGGATTTTCCGTCCGAAAGAGGGATCTGTGAAGATCGACCAAAAGTGACTTTTCCAAAAATCGTTGTAAAAAGGCATGTAGCCGGTACTTTCAGGGGTACAATATGCGACTTGAGAACGATAGTGAAGGCCAAAATTCGATATCTTGAAGAAACAAAAAATTTAGGGTCTTTAGGTTGGATTTTCCGACCGAAAGACGGATCTGTGAAGATCGACCAAAAGTGACTTTTCCAAAAATCGTCGTAAAAAGGCATG
Organism: Ephialtes manifestator; assembly: GCA_963970395.1. NCBI lineage: Eukaryota > Metazoa > Arthropoda > Insecta > Hymenoptera > Ichneumonidae > Ephialtes > Ephialtes manifestator. The sequence continues at coordinate 36,285,751 of OZ019968.1, forward strand.
TAACCGGTACTTTCAGGGGTACAATATGCGACTTGAGAACGATAGTGAAGGCCAAAATTCGATATGTTGAAGAAACAAAAAATTTAGGGTCTTTAGGTTGGATTTTCCGACCGAAAGAGGGATCTGTGAAGATCGACCGAAAGTGACTTTTCCAAAAATCGTCGTAAAAAGGCATGTAACCGGTACTGTCAGGGGTACAATATGCGACTTGAGAACGATAGTGAAGGCCAAAATTCGATATCTTGAAGAAACAAAAAATTTAGGGTCTTTAGGTTGGATTTTCCGTCCGAAAGAGGGATCTGTGAAGATCGACCAAAAGTGACTTTTCCAAAAATCGTCGTAAAAAGGCATGTAACCGGTACTTTCAGGGGTACAATATGCGACTTGAGAACGATAGTGAAGGCCAAAATTCGATATCTTGAAGAAACAAAAAATTTAGGGTCTTTAGGTTGGATTTTCCGACCGAAAGACGGATCTGTGAAGATCGACCAAAAGTGACTTTTTCAAAAATCATCGTAAAAAGGCATGTAACCGGTACTTTCAGGGGTACAATATGCGACTTGAGAACGATAGTGAAGGCCAAAATTCGATATCTTGAAGAAACAAAAAATTTAGGGTCTTTAGGTTGGATTTTCCGTCCGAAAGAGGGATCTGTGAAGATCGACCAAAAGTGACTTTTCCAAAAATCGTTGTAAAAAGGCATGTAACCGGTACTTTCAGGGGTACAATATGCGACTTGAGAACGATAGTGAAGGCCAAAATTCGATATCTTGAAGAAACAAAAAATTTAGGGTCTTTAGGTTGGATTTTCCGACCGAAAGACGGATCTGTGAAGATCGACCAAAAGTGACTTTTTCAAAAATCGTCGTAAAAAGGCATGTAACCGGTACTTTCAGGGGTACAATATGCGACTTGAGAACGATAGTGAAGGCCAAAATTCGATATCTTGAAGAAACAAAAAATTTAGGGTCTTTAGGTTGGATTTTCCGACCGAAAGAGGGATCTGTGAAGATCGACCGAAAGTGACTTTTCCAAAAATCGTCGTAAAAAGGCATGTAACCGGTACTTTCAGGGGTACAATATGCGACTTGAGAACGATAGTGAAGGCCAAAATTCGATATCTTGAAGAAACAAAAAATTTAGGGTCTTTAGGTTGGATTTTCCGTCCGAAAGAGGGATCTGTGAAGATCGACCAAAAGTGACTTTTCCAAAAATCGTCGTAAAAAGGCATGTAACCGGTACTTTCAGGGGTACAATATGCGACTTGAGAACGATAGTGAAGGCCAAAATTCGATATCTTGAAGAAACAAAAAATTTAGGGTCTTTAGGTTGGATTTTCCGACCGAAAGACGGATCTGTGAAGATCGACCAAAAGTGACTTTTTCAAAAATCATCGTAAAAAGGCATGTAACCGGTACTTTCAGGGGTACAATATGCGACTTGAGAACGATAGTGAAGGCCAAAATTCGATATCTTGAAGAAACAAAAAATTTAGGGTCTTTAGGTTGGATTTTCCGTCCGAAAGAGGGATCTGTGAAGATCGACCAAAAGTGACTTTTCCAAAAATCGTTGTAAAAAGGCATGTAACCGGTACTTTCAGGGGTACAATATGCGACTTGAGAACGATAGTGAAGGCCAAAATTCGATATCTTGAAGAAACAAAAAATTTAGGGTCTTTAGGTTGGATTTTCCGACCGAAAGACGGATCTGTGAAGATCGACCAAAAGTGACTTTTTCAAAAATCGTCGTAAAAAGGCATGTAACCGGTACTTTCAGGGGTACAATATGCGACTTGAGAACGATAGTGAAGGCCAAAATTCGATATCTTGAAGAAACAAAAAATTTAGGGTCTTTAGGTTGGATTTTCCGACCGAAAGACGGATCTGTGAAGATCGACCAAAAGTGACTTTTTCAAAAGTCGTCGTAAAAAGGCATGTAACCGGTACTTTCAGGGGTACAATATGCGACTTGAGAACGATAGTGAAGGCCAAAATTCGATATCTTGAAGAAACAAAAAATTTAGGGTCTTTAGGTTGGATTTTCCGTCCGAAAGAGGGATCTGTGAAGATCGACCAAACGTGACTTTTCCAAAAATCGTCGTAAAAAGGCATGTAACCGGTACTTTCAGGGGTACAATATGCGACTTGAGAACGATAGTGAAGGCCAAAATTCGATATCTTGAAAAAACAAAAAATTTAGGGTCTTTAGGTTGGATTTTCCGACCGAAAGACGGATCTGTGAAGATCGACCAAAAGTGACTTTTTCAAAAATCGTCGTAAAAAGGCATGTAACCGGTACTTTCAGGGGTACAATATGCGACTTGAGAACGATAGTGAAGGCCAAAATTCGATATCTTGAAGAAACAAAAAATTTAGGGTCTTTAGGTTGGATTTTCCGACCGAAAGAGGGATCTGTGAAGATCGACCAAAAGTGACTTTTCCAAAAATCGTCGTAAAAAGGCATGTAACCGGTACTTTCAGGGGTACAATATGCGACTTGAGAACGATAGTGAAGGCCAAAATGCGATATCTTGAAGAATCAAAAAATTTAGGGTCTTTAGGTTGGATTTTCCGACCGAAAGACGGATCTGTGAAGATCGACCAAAAGTGACTTTTTCAAAAATCGTCGTAAAAAGGCATGTAACCGGTACTTTCAGGGGTACAATATGCGACTTGAGAACGATAGTGAAGGCCAACATTCGATATCTTGAAGAAACAAAAAATTTAGGGTCTTTAGGTTGGATTTTCCGTCCGAAAGAGGGATCTGTGAAGATCGACCAAAAGTGACTTTTCCAAAAATCGTCGTAAAAAGGCATGTAACCGGTACTTTCAGGGGTACAATATGCGACTTGAGAACGATAGTGAAGGCCAAAATTCGATATCTTGAAGAAACAAAAAATGTAGGGTCTTTAGGTTGGATTTTCCGACCGAAAGACGGATCTGTGAAGATCGACCAAAAGTGACTTTTTCAAAAATCGTCGTAAAAAGGCATGTAACCGGTACTTTCAGGGGTACAATATGCGACTTGAGAACGATAGTGAAGGCCAAAATTCGATATCTTGAAGAAACAAAAAATTTAGGGTCTTTAGGTTGGATTTTCCGACCGAAAGAGGGATCTGTGAAGATCGACCGAAAGTGACTTTTCCAAAAATCGTCGTAAAAAGGCATGTAACCGGTACTGTCAGGGGTACAATATGCGACTTGAGAACGATAGTGAAGGCCAAAATTCGATATCTTGAAGAAACAAAAAATTTAGGGTCTTTAGGTTGGATTTTCCGTCCGAAAGAGGGATCTGTGAAGATCGACCAAAAGTGACTTTTCCAAAAATCGTCGTAAAAAGGCATGTAACCGGTACTTTCAGGGGTACAATATGCGACTTGAGAACGATAGTGAAGGCCAAAATTCGATATCTTGAAGAAACAAAAAATTTAGGGTCTTTAGGTTGGATTTTCCGACCGAAAGACGGATCTGTGAAGATCGACCAAAAGTGACTTTTTCAAAAATCATCGTAAAAAGGCATGTAACCGGTACTTTCAGGGGTACAATATGCGACTTGAGAACGATAGTGAAGGCCAAAATTCGATATCTTGAAGAAACAAAAAATTTAGGGTCTTTAGGTTGGATTTTCCGTCCGAAAGAGGGATCTGTGAAGATCGACCAAAAGTGACTTTTCCAAAAATCGTTGTAAAAAGGCATGTAACCGGTACTTTCAGGGGTACAATATGCGACTTGAGAACGATAGTGAAGGCCAAAATTCGATATCTTGAAGAAACAAAAAATTTAGGGTCTTTAGGTTGGATTTTCCGACCGAAAGACGGATCTGTGAAGATCGACCAAAAGTGACTTTTTCAAAAATCGTCGTAAAAAGGCATGTAACCGGTACTTTCAGGGGTACAATATGCGACTTGAGAACGATAGTGAAGGCCAAAATTCGATATCTTGAAGAAACAAAAAATTTAGGGTCTTTAGGTTGGATTTTCCGACCGAAAGAGGGATCTGTGAAGATCGACCGAAAGTGACTTTTCCAAAAATCGTCGTAAAAAGGCATGTAACCGGTACTTTCAGGGGTACAATATGCGACTTGAGAACGATAGTGAAGGCCAAAATTCGATATCTTGAAGAAACAAAAAATTTAGGGTCTTTAGGTTGGATTTTCCGTCCGAAAGAGGGATCTGTGAAGATCGACCAAAAGTGACTTTTCCAAAAATCGTCGTAAAAAGGCATGTAACCGGTACTTTCAGGGGTACAATATGCGACTTGAGAACGATAGTGAAGGCCAAAATTCGATATCTTGAAGAAACAAAAAATTTAGGGTCTTTAGGTTGGATTTTCCGACCGAAAGACGGATCTGTGAAGATCGACCAAAAGTGACTTTTTCAAAAATCATCGTAAAAAGGCATGTAACCGGTACTTTCAGGGGTACAATATGCGACTTGAGAACGATAGTGAAGGCCAAAATTCGATATCTTGAAGAAACAAAAAATTTAGGGTCTTTAGGTTGGATTTTCCGTCCGAAAGAGGGATCTGTGAAGATCGACCAAAAGTGACTTTTCCAAAAATCGTTGTAAAAAGGCATGTAACCGGTACTTTCAGGGGTACAATATGCGACTTGAGAACGATAGTGAAGGCCAAAATTCGATATCTTGAAGAAACAAAAAATTTAGGGTCTTTAGGTTGGATTTTCCGACCGAAAGACGGATCTGTGAAGATCGACCAAAAGTGACTTTTTCAAAAATCGTCGTAAAAAGGCATGTAACCGGTACTTTCAGGGGTACAATATGCGACTTGAGAACGATAGTGAAGGCCAAAATTCGATATCTTGAAGAAACAAAAAATTTAGGGTCTTTAGGTTGGATTTTCCGACCGAAAGACGGATCTGTGAAGATCGACCAAAAGTGACTTTTTCAAAAGTCGTCGTAAAAAGGCATGTAACCGGTACTTTCAGGGGTACAATATGCGACTTGAGAACGATAGTGAAGGCCAAAATTCGATATCTTGAAGAAACAAAAAATTTAGGGTCTTTAGGTTGGATTTTCCGTCCGAAAGAGGGATCTGTGAAGATCGACCAAACGTGACTTTTCCAAAAATCGTCGTAAAAAGGCATGTAACCGGTACTTTCAGGGGTACAATATGCGACTTGAGAACGATAGTGAAGGCCAAAATTCGATATCTTGAAAAAACAAAAAATTTAGGGTCTTTAGGTTGGATTTTCCGACCGAAAGACGGATCTGTGAAGATCGACCAAAAGTGACTTTTTCAAAAATCGTCGTAAAAAGGCATGTAACCGGTACTTTCAGGGGTACAATATGCGACTTGAGAACGATAGTGAAGGCCAAAATTCGATATCTTGAAGAAACAAAAAATTTAGGGTCTTTAGGTTGGATTTTCCGACCGAAAGAGGGATCTGTGAAGATCGACCAAAAGTGACTTTTCCAAAAATCGTCGTAAAAAGGCATGTAACCGGTACTTTCAGGGGTACAATATGCGACTTGAGAACGATAGTGAAGGCCAAAATGCGATATCTTGAAGAATCAAAAAATTTAGGGTCTTTAGGTTGGATTTTCCGACCGAAAGACGGATCTGTGAAGATCGACCAAAAGTGACTTTTTCAAAAATCGTCGTAAAAAGGCATGTAACCGGTACTTTCAGGGGTACAATATGCGACTTGAGAACGATAGTGAAGGCCAACATTCGATATCTTGAAGAAACAAAAAATTTAGGGTCTTTAGGTTGGATTTTCCGTCCGAAAGAGGGATCTGTGAAGATCGACCAAAAGTGACTTTTCCAAAAATCGTCGTAAAAAGGCATGTAACCGGTACTTTCAGGGGTACAATATGCGACTTGAGAACGATAGTGAAGGCCAAAATTCGATATCTTGAAGAAACAAAAAATTTAGGGTCTTTAGGTTGGATTTTCCGACCGAAAGACGGATCTGTGAAGATCGACCAAAAGTGACTTTTTCAAAAATCGTCGTAAAAAGGCATGTAACCGGTACTTTCAGGGGTACAATATGCGACTTGAGAACGATAGTGAAGGCCAAAATTCGATATCTTGAAGAAACAAAAAATGTAGGGTCTTTAGGTTGGATTTTCCGTCCGAAAGAGGGATCTGTGAAGATCGACCAAAAGTGACTTTTCCAAAAATCGTTGTAAAAAGGCATGTAACCGGTACTTTCAGGGGTACAATATGCGACTTGAGAACGATAGTGAAGGCCAAAATTCGATATCTTGAAGAAACAAAAAATTTAGGGTCTTTAGGTTGGATTTTCCGACCGAAAGACGGATCTGTGAAGATCGACCAAAAGTGACTTTTCCAAAAATCGTCGTAAAAAGGCATGTAACCGGTACTTTCAGGGGTACAATATGCGACTTGAGAACGATAGTGAAGGCCAAAATTCGATATCTTGAAGAAACAAAAAATTTAGGGTCTTTAGGTTGGATTTTCCGACCGAAAGAGGGATCTGTGAAGATCGACCGAAAGTGACTTTTCCAAAAATCGTCGTAAAAAGGCATGTAACCGGTACTTTCAGGGGTACAATATGCGACTTGAGAACGATAGTGAAGGCCAAAATTCGATATCTTGAAGAAACAAAAAATTTAGGGTCTTTAGGTTGGATTTTCCGTCCGAAAGAGGGATCTGTGAAGATCGACCAAAAGTGACTTTTCCAAAAATCGTCGTAAAAAGGCATGTAACCGGTACTTTCAGGGGTACAATATGCGACTTGAGAACGATAGTGAAGGCCAAAATTCGATATCTTGAAGAAACAAAAAATTTAGGGTCTTTAGGTTGGATTTTCCGACCGAAAGACGGATCTGTGAAGATCGACCAAAAGTGACTTTTTCAAAAATCATCGTAAAAAGGCATGTAACCGGTACTTTCAGGGGTACAATATGCGACTTGAGAACGATAGTGAAGGCCAAAATTCGATATCTTGAAGAAACAAAAAATTTAGGGTCTTTAGGTTGGATTTTCCGTCCGAAAGAGGGATCTGTGAAGATCGACCAAAAGTGACTTTTCCAAAAATCGTTGTAAAAAGGCATGTAACCGGTACTTTCAGGGGTACAATATGCGACTTGAGAACGATAGTGAAGGCCAAAATTCGATATCTTGAAGAAACAAAAAATTTAGGGTCTTTAGGTTGGATTTTCCGACCGAAAGACGGATCTGTGAAGATCGACCAAAAGTGACTTTTTCAAAAATCGTCGTAAAAAGGCATGTAACCGGTACTTTCAGGGGTACAATATGCGACTTGAGAACGATAGTGAAGGCCAAAATTCGATATCTTGAAGAAACAAAAAATTTAGGGTCTTTAGGTTGGATTTTCCGACCGAAAGACGGATCTGTGAAGATCGACCAAAAGTGACTTTTCCAAAAATCGTCGTAAAAAGGCATGTAACCGGTACTTTCAGGGGTACAATATGCGACTTGAGAACGATAGTGAAGGCCAAAATTCGATATCTTGAAGAAACAAAAAATTTAGGGTCTTTAGGTTGGATTTTCCGACCGAAAGAGGGATCTGTGAAGATCGACCAAAAGTGACTTTTCCAAAAATCGTCGTAAAAAGGCATGTAACCGGTACTTTCAGGGGTACAATATGCGACTTGAGAACGATAGTGAAGGCCAAAATGCGATATCTTGAAGAATCAAAAAATTTAGGGTCTTTAGGTTGGATTTTCCGACCGAAAGACGGATCTGTGAAGATCGACCAAAAGTGACTTTTTCAAAAATCGTCGTAAAAAGGCATGTAACCGGTACTTTCAGGGGTACAATATGCGACTTGAGAACGATAGTGAAGGCCAACATTCGATATCTTGAAGAAACAAAAAATTTAGGGTCTTTAGGTTGGATTTTCCGTCCGAAAGAGGGATCTGTGAAGATCGACCAAAAGTGACTTTTCCAAAAATCGTCGTAAAAAGGCATGTAACCGGTACTTTCAGGGGTACAATATGCGACTTGAGAACGATAGTGAAGGCCAAAATTCGATATCTTGAAGAAACAAAAAATGTAGGGTCTTTAGGTTGGATTTTCCGACCGAAAGACGGATCTGTGAAGATCGACCAAAAGTGACTTTTTCAAAAATCGTCGTAAAAAGGCATGTAACCGGTACTTTCAGGGGTACAATATGCGACTTGAGAACGATAGTGAAGGCCAAAATTCGATATCTTGAAGAAACAAAAAATGTAGGGTCTTTAGGTTGGATTTTCCGTCCGAAAGAGGGATCTGTGAAGATCGACCAAAAGTGACTTTTCCAAAAATCGTTGTAAAAAGGCATGTAGCCGGTACTTTCAGGGGTACAATATGCGACTTGAGAACGATAGTGAAGGCCAAAATTCGATATCTTGAAGAAACAAAAAATTTAGGGTCTTTAGGTTGGATTTTCCGACCGAAAGACGGATCTGTGAAGATCGACCAAAAGTGACTTTTCCAAAAATCGTCGTAAAAAGGCATGTAACCGGTACTTTCAGGGGTACAATATGCGACTTGAGAACGATAGTGAAGGCCAAAATTCGATATGTTGAAGAAACAAAAAATTTAGGGTCTTTAGGTTGGATTTTCCGACCGAAAGAGGGATCTGTGAAGATCGACCGAAAGTGACTTTTCCAAAAATCGTCGTAAAAAGGCATGTAACCGGTACTGTCAGGGGTACAATATGCGACTTGAGAACGATAGTGAAGGCCAAAATTCGATATCTTGAAGAAACAAAAAATTTAGGGTCTTTAGGTTGGATTTTCCGTCCGAAAGAGGGATCTGTGAAGATCGACCAAAAGTGACTTTTCCAAAAATCGTCGTAAAAAGGCATGTAACCGGTACTTTCAGGGGTACAATATGCGACTTGAGAACGATAGTGAAGGCCAAAATTCGATATCTTGAAGAAACAAAAAATTTAGGGTCTTTAGGTTGGATTTTCCGACCGAAAGACGGATCTGTGAAGATCGACCAAAAGTGACTTTTTCAAAAATCATCGTAAAAAGGCATGTAACCGGTACTTTCAGGGGTACAATATTACAATATGCGACTTGAGAACGATAGTGAAGGCCAAAATTCGATATCTTGAAGAAACAAAAAATTTAGGGTCTTTAGGTTGGATTTTCCGACCGAAAGACGGATCTGTGAAGACCGACCAAAAGTGACTTTTCCAAAAATCGTCGTAAAAAGGCATGTAACCGGTACTTTCAGGGGTACAATATGCGACTTGAGAACGATAGTGAAGGCCAAAATTCGATATCTTGAAGAAACAAAAAATTTAGGGTCTTTAGGTTGGATTTTCCGTCCGAAAGAGGGATCTGTGAAGATCGACCAAAAGTGACTTTTCCAAAAATCGTCGTAAAAAGGCATGTAACCGGTACTTTCAGGGGTACAATATGCGACTTGAGAACGATAGTGAAGGCCAAAATTCGATATCTTGAAGAAACAAAAAATTTAGGGTCTTTAGGTTGGATTTTCCGACCGAAAGACGGATCTGTGAAGATCGACCAAAAGTGACTTTTTCAAAAATCGTCGTAAAAAGGCATGTAACCGGTACTTTCAGGGGTACAATATGCGACTTGAGAACGATAGTGAAGGCCAAAATTCGATATCTTGTAGAAACAAAAAATTTAGGGTCTTTAGGTTGGATTTTCCGTCCGAAAGAGGGATCTGTGAAGATCGACCAAAAGTGACTTTTTCAAAAATCGTCGTAAAAAGGCATGTAACCGGTACTTTCAGGGGTACAATATGCGACTTGAGAACGATAGTGAAGGCCAAAATTCGATATCTTGAAGAAACAAAAAATTTAGGGTCTTTAGGTTGGATTTTCCGTCCGAAAGAGGGATCTGTGAAGATCGACCAAAAGTGACTTTTCCAAAAATCGTCGTAAAAAGGCATGTAACCGGTACTTTCAGGGGTACAATATGCGACTTGAGAACGATAGTGAAGGCCAAAATTCGATATCTTGAAGAAACAAAAAATTTAGGGTCTTTAGGTTGGATTTTCCGACCGAAAGACGGATCTGTGAAGATCGACCAAAAGTGACTTTTTCAAAAATCGTCGTAAAAAGGCATGTAACCGGTACTTTCAGGGGTACAATATGCGACTTGAGAACGATAGTGAAGGCCAAAATTCGATATCTTGAAGAAACAAAAAATTTGGGTTCTTTAGGTTGGATTTTCCGACCGAAAAACGGATCTGTGAAGATCGACCAAAAGTGACTTTTCCAAAAATCGTCGTAAAAAGGCATGTAACCTGTACTTTCAGGGGTACAATATGCGACTTGAGAACGATAGTGAAGGCCAAAATTCGATATCTTGAAGAAACAAAAAATTTAGGGTCTTTAGGTTGGATTTTCCGACCGAAAGACGGATCTGTGAAGATCGACCAAAAGTGACTTTTTCAAAATCGTCGTAAAAAGGCATGTAACCGGTACTTTCAGGGGTACAATATGCGACTTGAGAACGATAGTGAAGGCCAAAATTCGATATCTTGTAGAAACAAAAAATTTAGGGTCTTTAGGTTGGATTTTCCGTCCGAAAGAGGGATCTGTGAAGATCGACCAAAAGTGACTTTTCCAAAAATCGTCGTAAAAAGGCATGTAACCGGTACTTTCAGGGGTACAATATGCGACTTGAGAACGATAGTGAAGGCCAAAATTCGATATCTTGAAGAAACAAAAAATTTAGGGTCTTTAGGTTGGATTTTCCGACCGAAAGACGGATCTGTGAAGATCGACCAAAAGTGACTTTTTCAAAAATCGTCGTAAAAAGGCATGTAACCGGTACTTTCAGGGGTACAATATGCGACTTGAGAACGATAGTGAAGGCCAAAATTCGATATCTTGAAGAAACAAAAATTTAGGGTCTTTAGGTTGGATTTTCCGACCGAAAGACGGATCTGTGAAGATCGACCAAAAGTGACTTTTTCAAAAATCGTCGTAAAAAGGCATGTAACCGGTACTTTCAGGGGTACAATATGCGACTTGAGAACGATAGTGAAGGCCAAAATTCGATATCTTGAAGAAACAAAAAATTTAGGGTCTTTAGGTTGGATTTTCCGACCGAAAGACGGATCTGTGAAGATCGACCAAAAGTGACTTTTTCAAAAATCGTCGTAAAAAGGCATGTAACCGGTACTTTCAGGGGTACAATATGCGACTTGAGAACGATAGTGAAGGCCAAATTCGATATCTTGAAGAAACAAAAAATTTAGGGTCTTTAGGTTGGATTTTCCGTCCGAAAGAGGGATCTGTGAAGATCGACCAAAAGTGACTTTTCCAAAAATCGTCGTAAAAAGGCATGTAACCTGTACTTTCAGGGGTACAATATGCGACTTGAGAACGATAGTGAAGGCCAAAATTCGATATCTTGAAGAAACAAAAAATTTAGGGTCTTTAGGTTGGATTTTCCGACCGAAAGACGGATCTGTGAAGATCGACCAAAAGTGACTTTTTCAAAAATCGTCGTAAAAAGGCATGTAACCGGTACTTTCAGGGGTACAATATGCGACTTGAGAACGATAGTGAAGGCCAAAATTCGATATCTTGTAGAAACAAAAAATTTAGGGTCTTTAGGTTGGATTTTCCGTCCGAAAGAGGGATCTGTGAAGATCGACCAAAAGTGACTTTTCCAAAAATCGTCGTAAAAAGGCATGTAACCGGTACTTTCAGGGGTACAATATGCGACTTGAGAACGATAGTGAAGGCCAAAATTCGATATCTTGAAGAAACAAAAATTTAGGGTCTTTAGGTTGGATTTTCCGACCGAAAGACGGATCTGTGAAGATCGACCAAAAGTGACTTTTTCAAAAATCGTCGTAAAAAGGCATGTAACCGGTACTTTCAGGGGTACAATATGCGACTTGAGAACGATAGTGAAGGCCAAAATTCGATATCTTGAAGAAACAAAAAATTTAGGGTCTTTAGGTTGGATTTTCCGACCGAAAGACGGATCTGTGAAGATCGACCAAAAGTGACTTTTTCAAAAATCGTCGTAAAAAGGCATGTAACCGGTACTTTCAGGGGTACAATATGCGACTTGAGAACGATAGTGAAGGCCAAAATTCGATATCTTGAAGAAACAAAAAATTTAGGGTCTTTAGGTTGGATTTTCCGACCGAAAGACGGATCTGTGAAGATCGACCAAAAGTGACTTTTTCAAAAATCGTCGTAAAAAGGCATGTAACCGGTACTTTCAGGGGTACAATATGCGACTTGAGAACGATAGTGAAGGCCAAAATTCGATATCTTGAAGAAACAAAAAATTTAGGGTCTTTAGGTTGGATTTTCCGTCCGAAAGAGGGATCTGTGAAGATCGACCAAAAGTGACTTTTCCAAAAATCGTCGTAAAAAGGCATGTATCCGGTACTTTCAGGGGTACAATATGCGACTTGAGAACGATAGTGAAGGCCAAAATTCGATATCTTGAAGAAACAAAAAATTTAGGGTCTTTAGGTTGGATTTTCCGTCCGAAAGAGGGATCTGTGAAGATCGACCCAAAAGTGACTTTTCCAAAAATCGTCGTAAAAAGGCATGTAACCGGTACTTTCAGGGGTACAATATGCGACTTGAGAACGATAGTGAAGGCCAAAATTCGATATCTTGAAGAAACAAAAAATTTAGGGTCTTTAGGTTGGATTTTCCGACCGAAAGACGGATCTGTGAAGATCGACCAAAAGTGACTTTTTCAAAAATCGTCGTAAAAAGGCATGTAACCGGTACTTTCAGGGGAACAATATGCGACTTGAGAACGATAGTGAAGGCCAAAATTCGATATCTTGAAGAAACAAAAAATTTAGGGTCTTTAGGTTGGATTTTCCGACCGAAAGACGGATCTGTGAAGATCGACCAAAAGTGACTTTTTCAAAAATCGTCGTAAAAAGGCATGTAACCGGTACTTTCAGGGGTACAATATGCGACTTGAGAACGATAGTGAAGGCCAAAATTCGATATCTTGAAGAAACAAAAAATTTAAGGTCTTTAGGTTGGATTTTCCGACCGAAAGACGGATCTGTGAAGATCGACCAAAAGTGACTTTTCCAAAAATCGTCGTAAAAAGGCATGTAACCGGTACTTTCAGGGGTACAATATGCGACTTGAGAACGATAGTGAAGGCCAAAATTCGATATCTTGAAGAAACAAAAAATTTAGGGTCTTTAGGTTGGATTTTCCGTCCGAAAGAGGGATCTGTGAAGATCGACCAAAAGTGACTTTTCCAAAAATCGTCGTAAAAAGGCATGTAACCGGTACTTTCAGGGGTACAATATGCGACTTGAGAACGATAGTGAAGGCCAAAATTCGATATCTTGAAGAAACAAAAAATTTAGGGTCTTTAGGTTGGATTTTCCGACCGAAAGACGGATCTGTGAAGATCGACCAAAAGTGACTTTTTCAAAAATCGTCGTAAAAAGGCATGTAACCGGTACTTTCAGGGGTACAATATGCGACTTGAGAACGATAGTGAAGGCCAAAATTCGATATCTTGAAGAAACAAAAAATTTAGGGTCTTTAGGTTGGATTTTCCGACCGAAAGACGGATCTGTGAAGATCGACCAAAAGTGACTTTTTCAAAAATCGTCGTAAAAAGGCATGTAACCGGTACTTTCAGGGGTACAATATGCGACTTGAGAACGATAGTGAAGGCCAAAATTCGATATCTTGAAGAAACAAAAAATTTAGGGTCTTTAGGTTGGATTTTCCGTCCGAAAGAGGGATCTGTGAAGATCGACCAAAAGTGACTTTTCCAAAAATCGTCGTAAAAAGGCAGGTAACCGGTACTTTCAGGGGTACAATATGCGACTTGAGAACGATAGTGAAGGCCAAAATTCGATATCTTGAAGAAACAAAAAATTTAGGGTCTTTAGGTTGGATTTTCCGTCCGAAAGAGGGATCTGTGAAGATCGACCAAAAGTGACTTTTCCAAAAATCGTCGTAAAAAGGCATGTAACCGGTACTTTCAGGGGTACAATATGCGACTTGAGAACGATAGTGAAGGCCAAAATTCGATATCTTGAAGAAACGAAAATTTAGGGTCTTTAGGTTGGATTTTCCGACCGAAAGACGGATCTGTGAAGATCGACCAAAAGTGACTTTTTTAAAAATCGTCGTAAAAAGGCATGTAACCGGTACTTTCAGGGGTACAATATGCGACTTGAGAACGATAGTGAAGGCCAAAATTCGATATCTTGAAGAAACAAAAAATTTAGGGTCTTTAGGTTGGATTTTCCGACCGAAAGACGGATCTGTGAAGATCGACCAAAAGTGACTTTTTCAAAAATCGTCGTAAAAAGGCATGTAACCGGTACTTTCAGGGGTACAATATGCGACTTGAGAACGATAGTGAAGGCCAAAATTCGATATCTTGAAGAAACAAAAAATTTAGGGTCTTTAGGTTGGATTTTCCGACCGAAAGACGGATCTGTGAAGATCGACCAAAAGTGACTTTTTTAAAAATCGTCGTAAAAAGGCATGTAACCGGTACTTTCAGGGGTACAATATGCGACTTGAGAACGATAGTGAAGGCCAAAATTCGATATCTTGAAGAAACAAAAAATTTAGGGTCTTTAGGTTGGATTTTCCGACCGAAAGACGGATCTGTGAAGACCGACCAAAAGTGACTTTTCCAAAAATCGTCGTAAAAAGGCATGTAACCGGTACTTTCAGGGGTACAATATGCGACTTGAGAACGATAGTGAAGGCCAAAATTCGATATCTTGAAGAAACAAAAAATTTAGGGTCTTTAGGTTGGATTTTCCGTCCGAAAGAGGGATCTGTGAAGATCGACCAAAAGTGACTTTTCCAAAAATCGTCGTAAAAAGGCATGTAACCGGTACTTTCAGGGGTACAATATGCGACTTGAGAACGATAGTGAAGGCCAAAATTCGATATCTTGAAGAAACAAAAAATTTAGGGTCTTTAGGTTGGATTTTCCGACCGAAAGACGGATCTGTGAAGATCGACCAAAAGTGACTTTTTCAAAAATCGTCGTAAAAAGGCATGTAACCGGTACTTTCAGGGGTACAATATGCGACTTGAGAACGATAGTGAAGGCCAAAATTCGATATCTTGAAGAAACAAAAAATTTAGGGTCTTTAGGTTGGATTTTCCGACCGAAAGACGGATCTGTGAAGATCGACCAAAAGTGACTTTTTCAAAAATCGTCGTAAAAAGGCATGTAACCGGTACTTTCAGGGGTACAATATGCGACTTGAGAACGATAGTGAAGGCCAAAATTCGATATCTTGAAGAAACAAAAAATTTAGGGTCTTTAGGTTGGATTTTCCGTCCGAAAGAGGGATCTGTGAAGATCGACCAAAAGTGACTTTTCCAAAAATCGTCGTAAAAAGGCATGTAACCGGTACTTTCAGGGGTACAATATGCGACTTGAGAACGATAGTGAAGGCCAAAATTCGATATTTTGAAGAAACAAAAAATTTAGGGTCTTTAGGTTGGATTTTCCGACCGAAAGACGGATCTGTGAAGATCGACCAAAAGTGACTTTTTCAAAAATCGTCGTAAAAAGGCATGTAACCGGTACTTTCAGGGGTACAATATGCGACTTGAGAACGATAGTGAAGGCCAAAATTCGATATCTTGAAGAAACAAAAAATTTAGGGTCTTTAGGTTGGATTTTCCGACCGAAAGACGGATCTGTGAAGATCGACCAAAAGTGACTTTTTCAAAAATCGTCGTAAAAAGGCATGTAACCGGTACTTTCAGGGGTACAATATGCGACTTGAGAACGATAGTGAAGGCCAAAATTCGATATCTTGAAGAAACAAAAAATTTAGGGTCTTTAGGTTGGATTTTCCGACCGAAAGACGGATCTGTGAAGATCGACCAAAAGTGACTTTTCCAAAAATCGTCGTAAAAAGGCATGTAACCGGTACTTTCAGGGGTACAATATGCGACTTGAGAACGATAGTGAAGGCCAAAATTCGATATCTTGAAGAAACAAAAAATTTAGGGTCTTTAGGTTGGATTTTCCGTCCGAAAGAGGGATCTGTGAAGATCGACCAAAAGTGACTTTTCCAAAAATCGTCGTAAAAAGGCATGTAACCGGTACTTTCAGGGGTACAATATGCGACTTGAGAACGATAGTGAAGGCCAAAATTCGATATCTTGAAGAAACAAAAAATTTAGGGTCTTTAGGTTGGATTTTCCGACCGAAAGAGGGATCTGTGAAGACCGACCAAAAGTGACTTTTTCAAAAATCGTCGTAAAAAGGCATGTAACCGGTACTTTCAGGGGTACAATATGCGACTTGAGAACGATAGTGAAGGCCAAAATTCGATATCTTGAAGAAACAAAAAATTTAGGGTCTTTAGGTTGGATTTTCCGACCGAAAGAGGGATCTGTGAAGATCGACCAAAAGTGACTTTTCCAAAAATCGTCGTAAAAAGGCATGTAACCGGTACTTTCAGGGGTACAATATGCGACTTGAGAACGATAGTGAAGGCCAAAATTCGATATCTTGAAGAAACAAAAAATTTAGGGTCTTTAGGTTGGTTTTTCCGACCGAAAGACGGATCTGTGAAGATCGACCAAAAGTGACTTTTTCAAAAATCGTCGTAAAAAGGCATGTAACCGGTACTTTCAGGGGTACAATATGCGACTTGAGAACGATAGTGAAGGCCAAAATTCGATATCTTGAAGAAACAAAAAATTTAGGGTCTTTAGGTTGGATTTTCCGACCGAAAGAGGGATCTGTGAAGATCGACCAAAAGTGACTTTTCCAAAAATCGTCGTAAAAAGGCATGTAACCGGTACTTTCAGGGGTACAATATGCGACTTGAGAACGATAGTGAAGGCCAAAATTCGATATCTTGAAGAAACAAAAAATTTAGGGTCTTTAGGTTGGATTTTCCGACCGAAAGAGGGATCTGTGAAGACCGACCAAAAGTGACTTTTTCAAAAATCGTCGTAAAAAGGCATGTAACCGGTAATTTCAGGGGTACAATATGCGACTTGAGAACGATAGTGAAGGCCAAAATTCGATATCTTGAAGAAACAAAAAATTTAGGGTCTTTAGGTTGGATTTTCCGATCGAAAGAGGGATCTGTGAAGACCGACCAAAAGTGACTTTTTCAAAAATCGTCGTAAAAAGGCATGTAGCCGGTACTTTCAGGGGTACAATATGCGACTTGAGAACGATAGTGAAGGCCAAAATTCGATATCTTGAAGAAACAAAAAATTTAGGGTCTTTAGGTTGGATTTTCCGACCGAAAGAGGGATCTGTGAAGATCGACCAAAAGTGACTTTTCCAAAAATCGTCGTAAAAAGGCATGTAACCGGTACTTTCAGGGGTACAATATGCGACTTGAGAACGATAGTGAAGGCCAAAATTCGATATCTTGAAGAAACAAAAAATTTAGGGTCTTTAGGTTGGTTTTTCCGACCGAAAGACGGATCTGTGAAGATCGACCAAAAGTGACTTTTTCAAAAATCGTCGTAAAAAGGCATGTAACCGGTACTTTCAGGGGTACAATATGCGACTTGAGAACGATAGTGAAGGCCAAAATTCGATATCTTGAAGAAACAAAAAATTTAGGGTCTTTAGGTTGGATTTTCCGACCGAAAGAGGGATCTGTGAAGATCGACCAAAAGTGACTTTTCCAAAAATCGTCGTAAAAAGGCATGTAACCGGTACTTTCAGGGGTACAATATGCGACTTGAGAACGATAGTGAAGGCCAAAATTCGATATCTTGAAGAAACAAAAAATTTAGGGTCTTTAGGTTGGATTTTCCGACCGAAAGAGGGATCTGTGAAGACCGACCAAAAGTGACTTTTTCAAAAATCGTCGTAAAAAGGCATGTAACCGGTACTTTCAGGGGTACAATATGCGACTTGAGAACGATAGTGAAGGCCAAAATTCGATATCTTGAAGAAACAAAAAATTTAGGGTCTTTAGGTTGGATTTTCCGACCGAAAGAGGGATCTGTGAAGATCGACCAAAAGTGACTTTTCCAAAAATCGTCGTAAAAAGGCATGTAACCGGTACTTTCAGGGGTACAATATGCGACTTGAGAACGATAGTGAAGGCCAAAATTCGATATCTTGAAGAAACAAAAAATTTAGGGTCTTTAGGTTGGTTTTTCCGACCGAAAGACGGATCTGTGAAGATCGACCAAAAGTGACTTTTCCAAAAATCGTCGTAAAAAGGCATGTAACCGGTACTTTCAGGGGTACAATATGCGACTTGAGAACGATAGTGAAGGCCAAAATGCGATATCTTGAAGAATCAAAAAATTTAGGGTCTTTAGGTTGGATTTTCCGACCGAAAGACGGATCTGTGAAGATCGACCAAAAGTGACTTTTTCAAAAATCGTCGTAAAAAGGCATGTAACCGGTACTTTCAGGGGTACAATATGCGACTTGAGAACGATAGTGAAGGCCAACATTCGATATCTTGAAGAAACAAAAAATTTAGGGTCTTTAGGTTGGATTTTCCGTCCGAAAGAGGGATCTGTGAAGATCGACCAAAAGTGACTTTTCCAAAAATCGTCGTAAAAAGGCATGTAACCGGTACTTTCAGGGGTACAATATGCGACTTGAGAACGATAGTGAAGGCCAAAATTCGATATCTTGAAGAAACAAAAAATTTAGGGTCTTTAGGTTGGATTTTCCGACCGAAAGACGCATCTGTGAAGATCGACCAAAAGTGACTTTTTCAAAAATCGTCGTAAAAAGGCATGTAACCGGTACTTTCAGGGGTACAATATGCGACTTGAGAACGATAGTGAAGGACAAAATTCGATATCTTGAAGAAAAAAAAATTTAGGGTCTTTAGGTTGGATTTTCCGACCGAAAGACGGATCTGTGAAGATCGACCAAAAGTGACTTTTTCAAAAATCGTCGTAAAAAGGTATGTAACCGGTACTTTCAGGGGTACAATATGCGACTTGAGAACGATAGTGAAGGCCAAAATTCGATATCTTGAAGAAACAAAAAATTTAGGGTCTTTAGGTTGGATTTTCCGACCGAAAGACGGATCTGTGAAGATCGACCAAAAGTGACTTTTTCAAAAATCGTCGTAAAAAGGCATGTAACCGGTACTTTCAGGGGTACAATATGCGACTTGAGAACGATAGTGAAGGCCAAAATTCGATATCTTAAAGAAACAAAAAATTTAGGGTCTTTAGGTTGGATTTTCCGACCGAAAGACGGATCTGTGAAGATCGACCAAAAGTGACTTTTTCAAAAATCGTCGTAAAAAGGCATGTAACCGGTACTTTCAGGGGTACAATATGCGACTTGAGAACGATAGTGAAGGCCAAAATTCGATATCTTGAAGAAACAAAAAATTTAGGGTCTTTAGGTTGGATTTTCCGACCGAAAGACGGATCTGTGAAGATCGACCAAAAGTGACTTTTTCAAAAATCGTCGTAAAAAGGCATGTAACCGGTAATTTCAGGGGTACAATATGCGACTTGAGAACGATAGTGAAGGCCAAAATTCGATATCTTGAAGAAACAAAAAATTTAGGGTCTTTAGGTTGGATTTTCCGTCCGAAAGAGGGATCTGTGAAGATCGACCAAAAGTGACTTTTCCAAAAATCGTCTTAAAAAGGCATGTAACCGGTACTTTCAGGGGTACAATATGCGACTTGAGAACGATAGTGAAGGCCAAAATTCGATATCTTGAAGAAACAAAAAATTTAGGGTCTTTAGGTTGGATTTTCCGACCGAAAGACGGATCTGTGAAGATCGACCAAAAGTGACTTTTTCAAAAATCGTCGTAAAAAGGCATGTAACCGGTACTTTCAGGGGTACAATATGCGACTTGAGAACGATAGTGAAGGCCAAAATTCGATATCTTGAAGAAACAAAAAATTTAGGGTCTTTAGGTTGGATTTTCCGTCCGAAAGAGGGATCTGTGAAGATCGACCAAAAGTGACTTTTCCAAAAATCGTCTTAAAAAGGCATGTAACCGGTACTTTCAGGGGTACAATATGCGACTTGAGAACGATAGTGAAGGCCAAAATTCGATATCTTGAAGAAACAAAAAATTTAGGGTCTTTAGGTTGGATTTTCCGACCGAAAGACGGATCTGTGAAGATCGACCAAAAGTGACTTTTTCAAAAATCGTCGTAAAAAGGCATGTAACCGGTACTTTCAGGGGTACAATATGCGACTTGAGAACGATAGTGAAGGCCAAAATTCGATATCTTGAAGAAACAAAAAATTTAGGGTCTTTAGGTTGGATTTTCCGACCGAAAGACGGATCTGTGAAGATCGACCAAAAGTGCCTTTTTCAAAAATCGTCGTAAAAAGGCATGTAACCGGTACTTTCAGGGGTACAATATGCGACTTGAGAACGATAGTGAAGGCCAAAATTCGATATCTTGAAGAAACAAAAAATTTAGGGTCTTTAGGTTGGATTTTCCGACCGAAAGACGGATCTGTGAAGATCGACCAAAAGTGACTTTTTCAAAAATCGTCGTAAAAAGGCATGTAACCGGTACTTTCAGGGGTACAATATGCGACTTGAGAACGATAGTGAAGGCCAAAATTCGATATCTTGAAGAAACAAAAAATTTGGGTTCTTTAGGTTGGATTTTCCGACCGAAAAACGGATCTGTGAAGATCGACCAAAAGTGACTTTTCCAAAAATCGTCGTAAAAAGGCATGTAACCTGTACTTTCAGGGGTACAATATGCGACTTGAGAACGATAGTGAAGGCCAAAATTCGATATCTTGAAGAAACAAAAAATTTAGGGTCTTTAGGTTGGATTTTCCGACCGAAAGACGGATCTGTGAAGATCGACCAAAAGTGACTTTTTCAAAAATCGTCGTAAAAAGGCATGTAACCGGTACTTTCAGGGGTACAATATGCGACTTGAGAACGATAGTGAAGGCCAAAATTCGATATCTTGAAGAAACAAAAAATTTAGGGTCTTTAGGTTGGATTTTCCGACCGAAAGACGGATCTGTGAAGATCGACCAAAAGTGACTTTTTCAAAAATCGTCGTAAAAAGGCATGTAACCGGTACTTTCAGGGGTACAATATGCGACTTGAGAACGATAGTGAAGGCCAAAATTCGATATCTTGAAGAAACAAAAAATTTAGGGTCTTTAGGTTGGATTTTCCGTCCGAAAGAGGGATCTGTGAAGATCGACCAAAAGTGACTTTTCCAAAAATCGTCGTAAAAAGGCATGTAACCGGTACTTTCAGGGGTACAATATGCGACTTGAGAACGATAGTGAAGGCCAAAATTCGATATCTTGAAGAAACAAAAAATTTAGGGTCTTTAGGTTGGATTTTCCGACCGAAAGACGGATCTGTGAAGATCGACCAAAAGTGACTTTTTCAAAAATCGTCGTAAAAAGGCATGTAACCGGTACTTTCAGGGGTACAATATGCGACTTGAGAACGATAGTGAAGGCCAAAATTCGATATCTTGAAGAAACAAAAAATTTAGGGTCTTTAGGTTGGATTTTCCGACCGAAAGACGGATCTGTGAAGATCGACCAAAAGTGACTTTTTCAAAAATCGTCGTAAAAAGGCATGTAACCGGTACTTTCAGGGGTACAATATGCGACTTGAGAACGATAGTGAAGGCCAAAATTCGATATCTTGAAGAAACAAAAAATTTAGGGTCTTTAGGTTGGATTTTCCGTCCGAAAGAGGGATCTGTGAAGATCGACCAAAAGTGACTTTTCCAAAAATCGTCGTAAAAAGGCATGTATCCGGTACTTTCAGGGGTACAATATGCGACTTGAGAACGATAGTGAAGGCCAAAATTCGATATCTTGAAGAAACAAAAAATTTAGGGTCTTTAGGTTGGATTTTCCGACCGAAAGACGGATCTGTGAAGATCGACCAAAAGTGACTTTTTCAAAAATCGTCGTAAAAAGGCATGTAACCGGTACTTTCAGGGGAACAATATGCGACTTGAGAACGATAGTGAAGGCCAAAATTCGATATCTTGAAGAAACAAAAAATTTAGGGTCTTTAGGTTGGATTTTCCGACCGAAAGACGGATCTGTGAAGATCGACCAAAAGTGACTTTTTCAAAAATCGTCGTAAAAAGGCATGTAACCGGTACTTTCAGGGGTACAATATGCGACTTGAGAACGATAGTGAAGGCCAAAATTCGATATCTTGAAGAAACAAAAAATTTAGGGTCTTTAGGTTGGATTTTCCGACCGAAAGACGGATCTGTGAAGATCGACCAAAAGTGACTTTTCCAAAAATCGTCGTAAAAAGGCATGTAACCGGTACTTTCAGGGGTACAATATGCGACTTGAGAACGATAGTGAAGGCCAAAATTCGATATCTTGAAGAAACAAAAAATTTAGGGTCTTTAGGTTGGATTTTCCGTCCGAAAGAGGGATCTGTGAAGATCGACCAAAAGTGACTTTTCCAAAAATCGTCGTAAAAAGGCATGTAACCGGTACTTTCAGGGGTACAATATGCGACTTGAGAACGATAGTGAAGGCCAAAATTCGATATCTTGAAGAAACAAAAAATTTAGGGTCTTTAGGTTGGATTTTCCGACCGAAAGACGGATCTGTGAAGATCGACCAAAAGTGACTTTTTCAAAAATCGTCGTAAAAAGGCATGTAACCGGTACTTTCAGGGGAACAATATGCGACTTGAGAACGATAGTGAAGGCCAAAATTCGATATCTTGAAGAAACAAAAAATTTAGGGTCTTTAGGTTGGATTTTCCGACCGAAAGACGGATCTGTGAAGATCGACCAAAAGTGACTTTTTCAAAAATCGTCGTAAAAAGGCATGTAACCGGTACTTTCAGGGGTACAATATGCGACTTGAGAACGATAGTGAAGGCCAAAATTCGATATCTTGAAGAAACAAAAAATTTAAGGTCTTTAGGTTGGATTTTCCGACCGAAAGACGGATCTGTGAAGATCGACCAAAAGTGACTTTTTCAAAAATCGTCGTAAAAAGGCATGTAACCGGTACTTTCAGGGGTACAATATGCGACTTGAGAACGATAGTGAAGGCCAAAATTCGATATCTTGAAGAAACAAAAAATTTAGGGTCTTTAGGTTGGATTTTCCGACCGAAAGACGGATCTGTGAAGATCGACCAAAAGTGACTTTTTCAAAAATCGTCGTAAAAAGGCATGTAACCGGTAATTTCAGGGGTACAATATGCGACTTGAGAACGATAGTGAAGGCCAAAATTCGATATCTTGAAGAAACAAAAAATTTAGGGTCTTTAGGTTGGATTTTCCGTCCGAAAGAGGGATCTGTGAAGATCGACCAAAAGTGACTTTTCCAAAAATCGACGTAAAAAGGCATGTAACCGGTACTTTCAGGGTTACAATATGCGACTTGAGAACGATAGTGAAGGCCAAAATTCGATATCTTGAAGAAACAAAAAATTTGGGTTCTTTAGGTTGGATTTTCCGACCGAAAGACGGATCTGTGAAGATCGACCAAAAGTGACTTTTTCAAAAATCGTCGTAAAAAGGCATGTAACCGGTACTTTCAGGGGTACAATATGCGACTTGAGAACGATAGTGAAGGCCAAAATTCGATATCTTGAAGAAACAAAAAATTTAGGGTCTTTAGGTTGGATTTTCCGACCGAAAGACGGATCTGTGAAGATCGACCAAAAGTGACTTTTTCAAAAATCGTCGTAAAAAGGCATGTAACCGGTACTTTCAGGGGTACAATATGCGACTTGAGAACGATAGTGAAGGCCAAAATTCGATATCTTGAAGAAACAAAAAATTTAGGGTCTTTAGGTTGGATTTTCCGACCGAAAGACGGATCTGTGAAGACCGACCAAAAGTGACTTTTCCAAAAATCGTCGTAAAAAGGCATGTAACCGGTACTTTCAGGGGTACAATATGCGACTTGAGAACGATAGTGAAGGCCAAAATTCGATATATTGAAGAAACAAAAAATTTAGGGTCTTTAGGTTGGATTTTCCGTCCGAAAGAGGGATCTGTGAAGATCGACCAAAAGTGACTTTTCCAAAAATCGTCTTAAAAAGGCATGTAACCGGTACTTTCAGGGGTACAATATGCGACTTGAGAACGATAGTGAAGGCCAAAATTCGATATCTTGAAGAAACAAAAAATTTAGGGTCTTTAGGTTGGATTTTCCGACCGAAAGACGGATCTGTGAAGATCGACCAAAAGTGACTTTTCAAAAATCGTCGTAAAAAGGCATGTAACCGGTACTTTCAGGGGTACAATATGCGACTTGAGAACGATAGTGAAGGCCAAAATTCGATATCTTGAAGAAACAAAAAATTTAGGGTCTTTAGGTTGGATTTTCCGTCCGAAAGAGGGATCTGTGAAGATCGACCAAAAGTGACTTTTCCAAAAATCGTCGTAAAAAGGCATGTAACCGATACTTTCAGGGGTACAATATGCGACTTGAGAACGATAGTGAAGGCCAAAATTCGATATCTTGAAGAAACAAAAAATTTAGGGTCTTTAGGTTGGATTTTCCGACCGAAAGACGGATCTGTGAAGATCGACCAAAAGTGACTTTTTCAAAAATCGTCGTAAAAAGGCATGTAACCGGTACTTTCAGGGGTACAATATGCGACTTGAGAACGATAGTGAAGGCCAAAATTCGATATCTTGAAGAAACAAAAAATTTAGGGTCTTTAGGTTGGATTTTCCGACCGAAAGACGGATCTGTGAAGATCGACCAAAAGTGACTTTTTCAAAAATCGTCGTAAAAAGGCATGTAACCGGTACTTTCAGGGGTACAATATGCGACTTGAGAACGATAGTGAAGGCCAAAATTCGATATCTTGAAGAAACAAAAAATTTGGGTTCTTTAGGTTGGATTTTCCGACCGAAAAACGGATCTGTGAAGATCGACCAAAAGTGACTTTTCCAAAAATCGTCGTAAAAAGGCATGTAACCGGTACTTTCAGGGGAACAATATGCGACTTGAGAACGATAGTGAAGGCCAAAATTCGATATCTTGAAGAAACAAAAAATTTAGGGTCTTTAGGTTGGATTTTCCGACCGAAAGACGGATCTGTGAAGATCGACCAAAAGTGACTTTTTCAAAAATCGTCGTAAAAAGGCATGTAACCGGTACTTTCAGGGGTACAATATGCGACTTGAGAACGATAGTGAAGGCCAAAATTCGATATCTTGAAGAAACAAAAAATTTAGGGTCTTTAGGTTGGATTTTCCGTCCGAAAGAGGGATCTGTGAAGATCGACCAAAAGTGACTTTTCCAAAAATCGTCGTAAAAAGGCATGTAACCGGTACTTTCAGGGGTACAATATGCGACTTGAGAACGATAGTGAAGGCCAAAATTCGATATCTTGAAGAAACAAAAAATTTAGGGTCTTTAGGTTGGATTTTCCGACCGAAAGACGGATCTGTGAAGATCGACCAAAAGTGACTTTTTCAAAAATCGTCGTAAAAAGGCATGTAACCGGTACTTTCAGGGGTACAATATGCGACTTGAGAACGATAGTGAAGGCCAAAATTCGATATCTTGAAGAAACAAAAAATTTAGGGTCTTTAGGTTGGATTTTCCGACCGAAAGACGGATCTGTGAAGATCGACCAAAAGTGACTTTTTCAAAAATCGTCGTAAAAAGGCATGTAACCGGTACTTTCAGGGGTACAATATGCGACTTGAGAACGATAGTGAAGGCCAAAATTCGATATCTTGAAGAAACAAAAAATTTAGGGTCTTTAGGTTGGATTTTCCGTCCGAAAGAGGGATCTGTGAAGATCGACCAAAAGTGACTTTTCCAAAAATCGTCGTAAAAAGGCAGGTAACCGGTACTTTCAGGGGTACAATATGCGACTTGAGAACGATAGTGAAGGCCAAAATTCTATATCTTGAAGAAACAAAAAATTTAGGGTCTTTAGGTTGGATTTTCCGTCCGAAAGAGGGATCTGTGAAGATCGACCAAAAGTGACTTTTCCAAAAATCGTCGTAAAAAGGCATGTAACCGGTACTTTCAGGGGTACAATATGCGACTTGAGAACGATAGTGAAGGCCAAAATTCGATATCTTGAAGAAACGAAAATTTAGGGTCTTTAGGTTGGATTTTCCGACCGAAAGACGGATCTGTGAAGATCGACCAAAAGTGACTTTTTTAAAAATCGTCGTAAAAAGGCATGTAACCGGTACTTTCAGGGGTACAATATGCGACTTGAGAACGATAGTGAAGGCCAAAATTCGATATCTTGAAGAAACAAAAAATTTAGGGTCTTTAGGTTGGATTTTCCGACCGAAAGACGGATCTGTGAAGATCGACCAAAAGTGACTTTTTCAAAAATCGTCGTAAAAAGGCATGTAACCGGTACTTTCAGGGGTACAATATGCGACTTGAGAACGATAGTGAAGGCCAAAATTCGATATCTTGAAGAAACAAAAAATTTGGGTTCTTTAGGTTGGATTTTCCGACCGAAAGACGGATCTGTGAAGATCGACCAAAAGTGACTTTTTAAAAATCGTCGTAAAAAGGCATGTAACCGGTACTTTCAGGGGTACAATATGCGACTTGAGAACGATAGTGAAGGCCAAAATTCGATATCTTGAAGAAACAAAAAATTTAGGGTCTTTAGGTTGGATTTTCCGACCGAAAGACGGATCTGTGAAGACCGACCAAAAGTGACTTTTCCAAAAATCGTCGTAAAAAGGCATGTAACCGGTACTTTCAGGGGTACAATATGCGACTTGAGAACGATAGTGAAGGCCAAAATTCGATATCTTGAAGAAACAAAAAATTTAGGGTCTTTAGGTTGGATTTTCCGTCCGAAAGAGGGATCTGTGAAGATCGACCAAAAGTGACTTTTCCAAAAATCGTCGTAAAAAGGCATGTAACCGGTACTTTCAGGGGTACAATATGCGACTTGAGAACGATAGTGAAGGCCAAAATTCGATATCTTGAAGAAACAAAAAATTTAGGGTCTTTAGGTTGGATTTTCCGTCCGAAAGAGGGATCTGTGAAGATCGACCAAAAGTGACTTTTCCAAAAATCGTCGTAAAAAGGCATGTAACCGGTACTTTCAGGGGTACAATATGCGACTTGAGAACGATAGTGAAGGCCAAAATTCGATATCTTGAAGAAACAAAAAATTTAGGGTCTTTAGGTTGGATTTTCCGTCCGAAAGAGGGATCTGTGAAGATCGACCAAAAGTGACTTTTCCAAAAATCGTCGTAAAAAGGCATGTAACCGA
Organism: Ephialtes manifestator; assembly: GCA_963970395.1. Lineage (NCBI taxonomy): Eukaryota > Metazoa > Arthropoda > Insecta > Hymenoptera > Ichneumonidae > Ephialtes > Ephialtes manifestator. The sequence continues at coordinate 36,312,862 of OZ019968.1, forward strand.
TACTTTCAGGGGTACAATATGCGACTTGAGAACGATAGTGAAGGCCAAAATTCGATATCTTGAAGAAACAAAAAATTTAGGGTCTTTAGGTTGGATTTTCCGACCGAAAGACGGATCTGTGAAGATCGACCAAAAGTGACTTTTTCAAAAATCGTCGTAAAAAGGCATGTAACCGGTACTTTCAGGGGTACAATATGCGACTTGAGAACGATAGTGAAGGCCAAAATTCGATATCTTGAAGAAACAAAAAATTTAGGGTCTTTAGGTTGGATTTTCCGACCGAAAGACGGATCTGTGAAGATCGACCAAAAGTGACTTTTTCAAAAATCGTCGTAAAAAGGCATGTAACCGGTACTTTCAGGGGTACAATATGCGACTTGAGAACGATAGTGAAGGCCAAAATTCGATATCTTGAAGAAACAAAAAATTTGGGTTCTTTAGGTTGGATTTTCCGACCGAAAAACGGATCTGTGAAGATCGACCAAAAGTGACTTTTCCAAAAATCGTCGTAAAAAGGCATGTAACCTGTACTTTCAGGGGTACAATATGCGACTTGAGAACGATAGTGAAGGCCAAAATTCGATATCTTGAAGAAACAAAAAATTTAGGGTCTTTAGGTTGGATTTTCCGACCGAAAGACGGATCTGTGAAGATCGACCAAAAGTGACTTTTTCAAAAATCGTCGTAAAAAGGCATGTAACCGGTACTTTCAGGGGTACAATATGCGACTTGAGAACGATAGTGAAGGCCAAAATTCGATATCTTGTAGAAACAAAAAATTTAGGGTCTTTAGGTTGGATTTTCCGTCCGAAAGAGGGATCTGTGAAGATCGACCAAAAGTGACTTTTTCAAAAATCGTCGTAAAAAGGCATGTAACCGGTACTTTCAGGGGTACAATATGCGACTTGAGAACGATAGTGAAGGCCAAAATTCGATATCTTGAAGAAACAAAAAATTTAGGGTCTTTAGGTTGGATTTTCCGTCCGAAAGAGGGATCTGTGAAGATCGACCAAAAGTGACTTTTCCAAAAATCGTCGTAAAAAGGCATGTAACCGGTACTTTCAGGGGTACAATATGCGACTTGAGAACGATAGTGAAGGCCAAAATTCGATATCTTGAAGAAACAAAAAATTTAGGTTCTTTAGGTTGGATTTTCCGACCGAAAGACGGATCTGTGAAGATCGACCAAAAGTGACTTTTTCAAAAATCGTCGTAAAAAGGCATGTAACCGGTACTTTCAGGGGTACAATATGCGACTTGAGAACGATAGTGAAGGCCAAAATTCGATATCTTGAAGAAACAAAAAATTTAGGGTCTTTAGGTTGGATTTTCCGACCGAAAGACGGATCTGTGAAGATCGACCAAAAGTGACTTTTTCAAAAATCGTCGTAAAAAGGCATGTAACCGGTACTTTCAGGGGTACAATATGCGACTTGAGAACGATAGTGAAGGCCAAAATTCGATATCTTGAAGAAACAAAAAATTTGGGTTCTTTAGGTTGGATTTTCCGACCGAAAAACGGATCTGTGAAGATCGACCAAAAGTGACTTTTCCAAAAATCGTCGTAAAAAGGCATGTAACCTGTACTTTCAGGGGTACAATATGCGACTTGAGAACGATAGTGAAGGCCAAAATTCGATATCTTGAAGAAACAAAAAATTTAGGGTCTTTAGGTTGGATTTTCCGACCGAAAGACGGATCTGTGAAGATCGACCAAAAGTGACTTTTTCAAAAATCGTCGTAAAAAGGCATGTAACCGGTACTTTCAGGGGTACAATATGCGACTTGAGAACGATAGTGAAGGCCAAAATTCGATATCTTGTAGAAACAAAAAATTTAGGGTCTTTAGGTTGGATTTTCCGTCCGAAAGAGGGATCTGTGAAGATCGACCAAAAGTGACTTTTCCAAAAATCGTCGTAAAAAGGCATGTAACCGGTACTTTCAGGGGTACAATATGCGACTTGAGAACGATAGTGAAGGCCAAAATTCGATATCTTGAAGAAACAAAAAATTTAGGGTCTTTAGGTTGGATTTTCCGACCGAAAGACGGATCTGTGAAGATCGACCAAAAGTGACTTTTTCAAAAATCGTCGTAAAAAGGCATGTAACCGGTACTTTCAGGGGTACAATATGCGACTTGAGAACGATAGTGAAGGCCAAAATTCGATATCTTGAAGAAAC